>JARQOC010000010.1:84777612-85141920 GCA_033576535.1 Allobates femoralis
GTCCTGTAAAGACCTGTAGAATTGGCTGCAGCCTACTACCTCAAATCGGGGGCAAAAGAGATAATTCTCACAATTCCTGACAAAAAATGCGTATGCAGGGCCCAAGCTCAGGACTTACAGTTAGAAATATAAATCCAAGAGGGAGCAGGTTCATAAAATTCCTGTCAAACACCGGGGAAACAACAGTTTTTTTGGCAACTGTATCACCTGGAGCAGCCTTCTCAAACATGGAATCAACCATTCGGCCTCACGTTGGTAACACTTGGAGATGTCCCTTATGATGCGCTTCTTCCTCTGGCAGTAAGATCCTGCTTCTTCTTGAGGGCGGAAACATCACAGTCTGACACACTAGCACACGGTATCGATCAGTCCCAACAAGGGTGTCCAGCAGGAGAGCCGGCCACCACTTGTCCACGTTATTCACTTGCTGTCTACACTGCCCCAGGCAATACCTGACCAATCGGTATTTTACAGGTTTACTCCAGGACTTCAATAAGAAAAACACATTAATTAAAAAAAAAAGATGCAACCAGTTTTTTTATGGACACTATGGCAATTAGTTTCTCTCATAGTGACAGTTTTAGGAACATTTTCCTCCTGGTGATGTTCCCAGATCCATCACTGTAAACAGCGCTGTGCTGCATCGGTCTGGGGAATATAAGGTGACATAGTACGTGCAAGATATGGAGATGCCGGGCGGTGACTACAGCAGTGGGGGGAACGTCCATCAGGACTGCAGGGACTGAAGGCACGAAGCAGGGGTGACACATGGAGCTTGGTGCAAAGATTCTGCAAAACTGTGCAGGCATTCACAAGAGGCAGCAATTAGCAATTAATTTGGAGAGCTTTGGAGATCACATGCCTGTGTATCTATTTAACTCTCACTGGCAATGTAGAATGAATTCCCAAATTTTTAAATTGGAGTTAAAACTGATTCAACAAAAGCACCACTCCAGCGGTACAATAAAAAAAGATGCTGGAGTGGTGCTTTATCCCCTTCATGACATCCGCTTTACATGTACGGCTCATGTCGGAAGCAGGTATATGGAGGGGGGTCACAGGGTGAGATCACTCCAAGCTCAGCAGTTGATGGCCATGTATTACACCCAGGACACGCTGCTAACAATCATGGGTGTAGCAGAGTTCCACTCCCCATTCTCAATCTGTTAAATCCAGCTGTCAAAGTCAACAGCGAGATTTAACATGTGCCAGCATAGGGATGCCCCATTTTCAGCTCCACTTTCTACTCCTACCCCATGATTTGATCGCAGCTAAGTTGCCAATAGGTTCCTATGACATCATGGGGTCTGCTGAAGACCTCTGTGCATGTCATAGCAGCGCTCCTTTAAAACCTGACTGTATCCAGGCTTCAAGGGAGACTGTGATTTCTGCAACGCTATGGCACTGCTGTATATAGCACAAGCAATACTAGATTTTAATATTAGAAATCCAGCACCGGACCACGTCTTCAAATTGATGAATATTTATTTGTGCATCAGACCATAAAAAGGATTATGCATGGGGCAAAGCCCCACCGGAACGCTGAACGCGTTTCGGACTAAAAACAGTCCTTTATCAACAGCATAAAACTATTACAAAATAACTCTCCTATATAGAGGGGAAAGCATACAATTTAGATGCACACATGTGAGGATAATTATCATTAGCATAGCATAGGTAGAAGACACACCTATTGTGATTAACATATTAACTGCTGAAACCAGACTCTAATAGATGGCTTCATGATCCTAAAGGAATATACAAATCTCATACTATTTATATACATATTCACCGTCATATGTCATATAACCACTTACGATGTAGATAGTACACAAGTTGCATATAGCATATCAATACTACATCATATTACAATACAACTACCATTTACGATATTAAATTTGTTTGATGCATTTGGGCAAGGAATATGTGGCCGTAAAACAGATGCCATTAATAATAGTATGACAGGTCAATTCGTAAATTTAAACCTGCGGGTTGTCTCATATTGAACCCCAAGATCCAGTGCACTTCGCGCTCCAGGACTCTGCGCTCATTGTCCCCACCTCTAGGCAACCCTGTCACTCTTTCAACGCCTCTAACATTGAGACTAGTCATATCTCCTTTGTGTGTTTCAAGAAAGTGGCGAGAGGGGCTGGACATGCCTCTCAAGCCAGCCCTTGAATAGGGATTTGCTGAATTAACATGTTCAGCGATTCTCTTCTTTAATGGCCGTGTAGAACAGCCAACATAGTCCTTAGCACATATTGTGCATGTCGTCAAATATATCACCTACGATTTGCTGCAGTTAATATATGCACGAATGTCATAGCTGCGTTTTGTAGTCCTGTTATCAAAAGACCTAATTAGCAACATATAGCGACATACGTTACATCTCGTACCTCCACATCGATAATTTCCCACTACATTAAGCCATGTAGACTGTCCCATTGTGCTTCTAAATTCAGTAGGTGACCAAATATTTGCTAAACTCAATGATTTTTTAGGGGCACATCGGTATCCCTGCTTAATGATTTTAGGTAGCGTCGGATCCTGTGATAATATTGGCAAGTTTGTCCGCAGAGCCTTGACTATATGATTGTAATCAATGCTGTACCTAGTGGAGAAAGTAGGTAAAAAGATGATATTAAGCTATCATTATGCCTAGGTGTTTGCCTGCCAATTAAGAGAGAGTCTCTTGTTCTGTACAGGACTTTGTTTTTAGCTCTATTTAGACTTGATGGTTTATATCCACGTAACGAAAGGCGGTCACAGATTTTTTGCCGCCTCCACCTCGTAGGTGCTTTGTTTTGAACATGATCGCTTTGCCCGAATTAGCTCTCCTAGTGGCACCACATGTCTGGGATGACAACTCTGGGCATGAAGGACTGTGTTCCCACTCGTGGGTTTCCGATATCATTTTGAATTAATGACTCCTGTCACTATGTCCCCCGTTAGTTCCACATCCAAATATGTCACAACCTCCTTATATGCTTGATGTGTAAATGTAACATTAGAGGTGTTGTTATTGATATAGTTAACAATCTCTCGGAATGTTTGTGATGAAGCGGGAGGCACATCATTAGATGACGCCCAGATTAAAATCATGTCATCTATGTACCTCACACACCAAATAATGCGATCAAGAAAGGGATTTTCATCACAGTGAATGAATCTCTGTTCCCAGAATGTCATGTAGATATTAGCTAGGGACGGGGAAAAACCCGCTCCCATAGGACAACCACACAATTGTAAATAAAAATCCCTGTCAAATTTGAAAAAATTGGTGGTTAAAAGATGTTTGACACACATGAGCATGAACTGATTCATGTCTGTGGAGAAAAAATGAACCCTATGTAGAAAATACTCTACTGCTGTTATGGCCAACGTGTGTGGTATACATGAGTAAAGAGAGACAACATCTAGTGTCACCCAATTACGGTATATCCTGACTTCCATTGCGTTTTAGTGATGGTATTTAGCAATTGTTTAGTATCCTGGATTGATCCTATAGACAGTTTCAAAATCTGTTGTAGTCTTTCGTCCACCTATTTGGACAAATGTTCATTCACACTATCTATACTTACCACTATAGGGCGGAGTGGAGGCGGGAAGGTATTTTTATGAACTTTCGGTAAAGCGTGAAAAAGAGAACACATAGGTTTGGTTACTAATAAATGCTCCGCCATATCCGGGGTAATTACTCCCAATGACACTCCCTCTTCCAAACGTTTCTGTAATTCTTTTATCACCCATCCAGTAGGGTTATTCAGCAAAGGACAGTACATACTGGGGTCAGATAATAATTTAACCACCTCCCTCCTATATAATTCCTTATCCAGTATAACCAATGATCCTCCCTTGTCTGCGGCCCGTATGATGATGTGTGGATTACTTTGAAGATGTTTAAGGGCTGATCCTTCAAGTGGATTCAAATTGTTATAACCATCTGGGTCTGTATCCAAGATACTTCTAACATCCACTTCCATGGCCTGTTGAAACTGGTCCATTGAAGGCACCCGGGAATTGATGGGCTAAAAATGGGGGTTTGGGATCCAATCACATGGATCAGTCTCAACATTGCCATCAGACATGGTAAGTGGAGAAGGAACCAGGCACTGACCTGCTTAGAGTCTCTCGTGTCGTACAGCGGCGTTAGTGAAATCCTGTTGCTCAGCTGAAGGGTTAATCTTGCAAACAAAAAGTGAGGAGAGCAGCGGCACTCAGGAGATCTTTTTTACATATCGGCTTTATTGTGCTTTTTCAGGTTACATCTTAGGTGCAGGGCAGGGAGGTGCAGGGGGAGCAACGGTCCGTTTCACGGACTTCCGCTTCAACAGGCTTAGCGAAACGGACCGTTGCTCCCCCTGCACCTCCCTGCCCTGCACCTAAGATGTAACCTGAAAAAGCACAATAATGGTACCTTTACACGCAGCTACAGGTAACAGGTTTTCCACAGGTAACTTACTGGCTGCAGTGAAATCATGGAGCCATTATTCCATTTGTACACAGCAACAAGATAGAACCATGTCTCCATGATTTCACTGCAACCAGTAAGTTACCTGTGGAAAACCTGTTACCTGTAGCTGCATGTAAAGGTACCATAAAGCCGGTATGTAAAAAAGATCTCCTGAGTGCCGCTGCTCTCCTCACTTTTTGATTGCCATCAGACATATCAGTAGACAACATGTGTAAATCTCGCATAACAACTTGTTCCCTAACACTAAGATTTGAGGGAATGGTGTCCATATTTCGGGAAGATGTCAATGGGTTAACATTTTGACTGTCGGCAGATGCATCACTGTTAAAGAAATGCTTTTTTACTGTTATGGCCCCTTTACACGCAGCTACAGGTAACAGGTTTTCCACAGGTAACTTACTGGTTGCAGTGAAATCATGGAGACAAGGTTCTATCTTGGTGCTGTGTACAAATGGAATAATGTCTCCATGATTTCACTGCAGCCAGTAAGTTACCTGTGGAAAACCTGTCACCTGTAGCTGCGTGTAAAGGGGCCATCAGTGCTCTAACAAATGTATTTATATCTTTAATTGTTTCAAACAGTTTGCCTCTGCACGTTAGTACAAAAGTCAACCCTTTACTCAATATGTCGCATTCAATGTCAGAAATTGTACAACCTGATAAATTAATGACAGTAAAATTATCACATTTGCCTGCTATTTCCGATTTCTTAAAGGATACTGGTGCTCTCTTGTGCCGTCTCTGGACCCCCTCCTCCTGTGCGCACACATTAGTTCTTGTTTGGTGGAGAAAGTGAAAACACCACAAGTTTTGCTGCGTTTTAGGCCTGTTCCACACATCCGTGACACCACATCCGTGAGACAAGGCCGTTTGGGGGTGGGGCGTAGATCCATGTGTCACGGACGTGTGACACATGTGTGCTGTGTGTATGCTATCTGTGGATCCATAGATAGCACACGGACAGCCTGGCCTCGCATGTTCACCTCCCTCCAGTGCTGCTGTTCCTCTCACTTCCAGTCCGCTCAGTGAAGTGAATATTCATGAGCCTAATGAGCAGCACCGGAAGAGAGAGGAACTGTCTGCCCAGGAGGGAGGTGAGTATGAAATTCTTTATTTTTAAGTTTGTTACTTTTGTCCGTGGTCCGTGCACACGGATGTCACATGGATGACATCCATGTGCAGGACGTTTTGGGCCAAAAGCGGTCCATGCCTCCGCAAAAAAATGGACATGTCGCCATGTGGAGCACACGGACACACATCTGCTCCATACGGTGACACGGTCCGTGCGGAAATATGGTAGTGTGAAGGGGGCCATAGGGGAACAAGTGTCCCCGTATGTCCGTGCCTCCGGCATGTGTCTGTGTGGCGCCCCACTACGTAGGTGCCACAAAAGGGGTACTGCACCCAGAAAAGCGGTGTAGTACTCCACTGCAATTGGGACTATGGTCACTAGGTGGAACCCTAGATCAGCACTCACACACTAGAATAGTGGGTGGGAGGGACCCCGGGAGGGTCTTAGCGACCTCCAGAGGGAACCAAAGAGCTCAGTCAGTCAGAGAGTGGAGTTGGGAGAAGATGGAGTAGAGTTGGAGACCATCTAAAAGCAATTCAAGAATGCGCACATAGGGTAATACCTTCTTTTATAAGGCTAAAATATGTGTAAAGAGGGAGCTGCTCACCTGATGCAGTTGTGAGAACCCACAACTGGTAATTCAACTCGTGCAGAGAAAAGTCCACTGACCGGGCACTACACACGTGGAGCTCTGCTAACAGCCTGTCGGCTATCCCCCGATGCCTGGTGTTGCACAGCCTTAGAGCAAGCAATCTAAGATTCATAAAGAAGTGAATAAAGAAAGGCGGCACTCACCATGTAGGCTGGTGGAAGAGTGTTTTAATCCAGGTGGCTTAATCCATTAAAACATTGTTGGTGCGGTGGGGAGAGGGAGTGAGAGGCCGTCAGAACGACGGTACCGTTTCGATACGAAACAGTACCGTCGTTCCGATGGCCTCTCACTCCCTCTCCCCACCGCACCAACAATGTTTTAATGGATTAAGCCACCTGGATTAAAACACTCTTCCACCAGCCTACAAGGTGAGTGCCGCTTTTCTTTATTCACTTCTTTATGAACCCACAACTGGTAATGATCTCTCATCGGTGAGTGGTTTGCTGCAGGACCGTACTTCCACAGGTCACCGTGGTTCAATCAGCTTGTAGGACAAAGTACCGTGGGTCCGCGCTGCCACTTCAATTAATGGAGATAAAAAACCAGCCACACGGGAATGTCTGGATCAAACAGGATTCTTCTTTATTTGTCCAACATGTTTCGGAGTTATCTCCCAACTCCTTCCTGAGGAAATGTCCATTCCCTGAGGAAGGAGTTGGGAGATAACTCCGAAACATGTTGGACAAATAAAGAAGAATCCTGTTTGATCCAGACATTCCTGTGTGGCTGGTTTTTTATCTCCATTAATTGAAGTGGCAGCGCGGACCCACGGTACTTTGTCCTACAAGTAAAGTTGGAGACAGGCAGCCAGTCTGAGAGGAAGCAAGAAGGGTCTCCTTGGCTGAGGGGCCCTGAACCAGGAAAAGATCCCAGAACCAGAGGGAAGGAACAGAAGCTCAGGAGAAGAGCTAGTTCAGGAGAGAACATGGGTACCGGAGCCCTTAACTGTGAGATCCTACAAGGCTCACAGAGAATCCGATGTACGGGGATATTACAAATACAGCCCCAGTCTTCTGAGCGAGTCAAAGCTAAAAGGGAGCCAGAGAAGCTAGGAATTGCAGGCGCTGCTTACAGCTTAACAGAAGGTTGTCTCAGAAACCGCAAAGGAGGGTGAACACAGAGAGAAGGAGCTGGAGGTCTGATCGTTGTTAGGAGACAGACTTCATTGCCACTGGGAGGCAATAGGGAGAAAGGAACAAGAACAGGAACATAAGGAGGATTCCATTGACCGCCAGAAATCCCAATTGCAGCACCTGGAGCATTTGTCAATATACCTTCTGACTAACTGCTGAACTGTAATGCTGATGAAAGTGTTCCAGTAAAGTTACCCAGTGAAGTGAAGTCCTGACTCCGCTGCATCCTTTCACTATAAACTGTTTGCCTTACAGCATCACTGCCCCGGTGGTCCAGTCCTGCCTGCGGGAACTAATCCATCTAAGTCGCAATACCATCGACCACTGGAGGACTGTGGCGGCGCTGGTGGGCATCACCAGACTCAGCAGGTGGCGTCACGAAGACAACAAACCTTGTACATAATCCCTTGTAAATAACCCCCACCTATTTCAGTTGACCACCAGGGCCACGGCCTCGAGCAGGTCACCCGTGACATCCCCAGACCCCGAAGATCGCCTGAGAGCTGAGTACCCGAGCCCTGGGACGCGTCATTGGCACGTACCGCACACGTGCCAGAGGCACAGATGTGTGAATGAGGCCTTAGAAAGAATGAGCGTCAATTCTTTTCTGCACTTCTGCTAAAGTGGAAACACCTGTAGTGTCTCCACTTTCTGCAACAAACAAAACCAATGTGTGTGCACAGCTAATCCTAGAATAACATAGGTTTGCTAGAAAACAAAAATGCAGAAACACCTGTGGTGATGACACTTTCTGCAAAGAAACAATACCGGTGTGTGTGGACAACTTTTCCCAGATCACATAGGTTTTGTTGGAAACCAAAAATGCAGGATTAGATTAGTATAGATTCATAAAACGAAGGCAAAACCTGACCCCAAATGCAGCAAATCCTTACCTGTGTGCACATACCCTGAGGGTGCGTGCATACGGTCCAAAGGAGCTGCGTGTTGGACGCAGCTCCTTTGGACCTGAGGGAAGCCGCGGGTGGCCGCAGGGAGACCGCAGCTGCCCTGTACTCACCGTGTGCGGCGGGTGCGGGGCGGCTTCTCCCTGCAGTCACCCGATGAGAGCCGTTTCCGACTCCGCAGCATGAAATGAACATGCGGAGGAGGAGTGGACTCCCGGTAACCCGCATCGCAGCTCCAAAGACGCTGCGGGCAGGTTACGCATAGTGAGGATGGGATTTCTTGAAATCCCATCCACCATGCTGATACTGTACGACGTAGCGTTTTGGACGCAGCGTAAAGACGCTGCGTCCAAAACGCTGCGTATCTTGATCGTGAGGATGCACCCTTACAATGAGACTCAATGTAACGCCTGGATTCATGACTCATTACACAATTCACACCTCCGCAAGAAGATCTTCAGATCTATAAAACACCACTTCCACCTCATCTGTGTTAGTAACAAAGACCTTAATTTAATTTCCTTGGCCCATCTCCAGTTAACATGATGTCATGTCCTGCTGTAATATCTATCTAAATGTTGTCTCAGTATTTCATTTGTAATTAAGACTGATGAAGGAGCCTTTTGAGCTTTGAAAGCTCACTAATATAACTCTTCTGGTTAGCCAATAAAGGTATCACTCCTAGAATAGTTTTCTCTTTATTTTGAGACATAAGTACATCGATAAGTAGAAAAATGAATGATGTCATTCAAAACTACAACTCGTCCCGCAAAAAACAAGCCCTCATATGTCTATGTGGACAGAATAATAAAAAAGGCCATTGCTCTGGGTATAAGGGGAGAAATAACAAAAATGCAAAAACAGAAATGGGTTGTGTCATGAAGGGGTTAAGAAATGTCTAAGCGGAAAGGGGGAGGAGCAAATAGAACACAGCAACTCATGATTTTCCTGTTGTTTATGGAAAATAAGAATCTTGTTCTTGACCTGTTCAGGGAGGAAGCTGAGCAGGCGCAGGCAGCCCAGAGAGCTGTCACTGGCAGCACAGGCAGCTCTGAGCGCTGGTAAGGAGACTTTCTTTTTGTTACTTTTCTTTTTGTTACATTTGTGTCCTTTACTTTCCGCAATCTTTGCACCTTTGTCTTCTTCTCTTCCCTTTCATGTTGCGGTTCCATGTTCTCATCCTCTCGGTGATTAGGTCTTCTCTCCCTACAATTATTTGTTATTGTCTTTTCTTTCTTCTTTTATTTAACCCTGTATTTATCTTTGATATATTTGACGTTTCCACCTCTCACGCCTTTTCTTATATTCGCTATCTTTATAGAGTTCAAAGTCCAGATACAACATAGAGACTATGATGAATTTTGTGCTTGGTATAATATGTTGGTTAACTCCGTCATGAACATTGTGGGGGTGTTTTTCTGTTCTTTTTTTTTATCCCTATGACAGGGTTTGGAGATTTGTAGTATAGTCTTGTTTAGTCATTATGACTTTATCCTATATGAGGACTTTAATTCAGTGGCGTATCTTGAAGCTCATGGGCCCCGATTTGAAAGCTCCAACGAGGCCCCAATTATTGCAAGTCTTTAATAGCATTAGTCTTTTTTTTATAGGCCAAATGTACTTTTATGGTGGGTTTACACACACCAATTTCTGTGTCCAATATCTGAACAGATCTCTGGTTGCAGTGAAATCATGGACACATTGTATCATTTGTACACAGCCACAAAATGGAACTATTGGTGCCGTCACACAGCACGATCTGGCCAGCGATGTCGGAAGCGATGCGCGGGTGCCCGCTCGCTTCCGACATCGCTGGCCAGCTGTCACACAGCATCGCTGCGGCCGGCGACACCCGCCGACATCCGGCGCGATCCAGCCTTATCGCAGGTCGCCGGTTGACAGGTTTACGGTTCTTCCCATAAACCTGTCAACCTGCGACCAGCGATAAAACGCGGTCGCGCCGCTCATTTACACAGCGTGACGTCGCTAGCGACATCGCTGATACGTCACTTTTTCGGCGATGTCGCTAGCGACGTCGCCAGGTGTGACGGCACCTTAAGTGTCCATGATTTCACTGCAACCAAAGATCTGTTCAGATATTGGACACAGAAATTGGTGTGTGTAAAGCGGCCGTCACACGCTAAGATATCGCTAGCGATATTGTAAGTGATCACGTGCACGCGCGATCGCTTACAATATCGCTCACATCGCTGGTGAGATGTCACATAGACAGACTCACCAGCGATGTGGAGCCGCGATCTCGCTGGTTACTATGGTACACATCGGGTTACTAGGCACCGCGCGGCTCTTAGTAACCGACGTGTACCATAGTTACCATCTCCCAGCATAGGCTCTGCCGCTGGGAGATGGTTCATTGTGGTGTCACACACCACGATGAAGCAGATCGTGACATCGTTCATCGCTAGATCTGAGCTCCGGAGCTCAGATCTGCGATGTCACGATCAAGCGATTTTACATAGTAAAATCGCTTGATTACATGCAACAATGCCAAAACGATATCGCTTAAGCGATCAAAAAGGAGATCGCTTAAACAATATCGGGCTTAAAATCGTTGCGTGTGACGGCCGCTTTAACCCATCATTAGGGCCCCCTAGACTCCAGGGCCCAAGTGTGATTGCAAGTCCTGCACCTGTTGTAGTTACACACCTACTTATACTATGTCTCTTTGTGTTTCAGATTTAGCTCTTATCTTTGGGGTGCGTTCACACACTGCATATTTGCTGCATATTTTTAAATGAGTGCTCTTGCAGTTTTTGTAGCCAAAACCAGGAGTGGCTGATTAAAACCAGGAGTGGGTGATAAATACAGAAGTGGAGCACTTGTTTCTATTAGACTTTTCCTCTGATTGTTCCACTTCTGGTTTTGGCTACAAAAATTGCAAGAGCACTCGTCTAAAAATATGCAGCAAATACGCAGCGTACTATTTTTACACCTTGTCTGGGGTTACACTGCAGTGACGAAGGTCACACTTCTTTGGTTCTGCTTTTTACCTCTGTTAATTCTTAGCATAATGCAAGAGAACGGGGTTGCATTCAGAGGAGTACCACCAATGACGGCAGACCACATGGCTGCTATCGGGCCCATGAGTCAGGGGGGCCTGGTGCCAATGCATGCACTGACAACCCCCCCCTGACCACGGGTCCCGCTCCCATTTTTAATAGTATGCAATAATTTGTAATCTGGAAGGATTTATCAAGAAAAAAATGGATGAAGTACCTCCAAGAAGAATTGAAAGACTCTTGGCTGGCTACAAAAAGTGTTTACAAGCTGTGTCACTTGTCAAAGAGGGTGCCGCTGGGTACTAATCATGCAGAGTGCCCAAATTATAAGTATGATGCAGCCTCATATCCCTCCATATAGTATAATGCAGCCTCACATCCCTCCATATAGTATAATGCAGCCTCATATCCCTCCATATATTATAATGCAGCCCCATATCCCTTCATATAGTATAATGTAGCCTCACATCCCTCCATATAGTACAATGCAGCCTCATATCCTTCCATATAGTATAATGCTGCCTCATATCCCTCTATATACTGTAATGCAATTCACATCCCTCCATATAATATAATGCAGCTCACATACCCTATGTAGTGTAATGCAGCCTCACATCCCTCCGTATAGTATAATGCACCCTTACATCCCTCCATATAGTATAATGCAGCCTCATATCCTTCCACATATTATAATACCCCTCCCCCATAGTTCTCTGTTGTGAATTCATTGGAGCTCCTTCCGGTGGTTGTTGCTGGTGATGCAGCTGACTGTGTGGGCTTCACAAGTGATGGTGATGATTGGCAATCTGGTTCTTGGAGCATATAATGGTTTGAAGTGGATCAATCCTTGCCAGTTGTCTTTGGTTCCTGGAGAAGTTCACATCTCTCTGTTTTTTTTTGCTCTGTGGAATTTTTTGCAAGCTAAGTGGATGGTTTTCTGATATTTTGTGGCACACTTTTGTGTGCTAAAGGTTCTGCTTATGTTTTGTCTTATTCTGAGTTGTGGGTTTGCAATTTAGTCTGTATATTTGTTTATCTGCTCTCAGATAGGAAGTTTTCTTCCTTTGAATTGTACTATTCACTATTATCTGGTATTTCCAGTTGTGCTGGCATTTGATTTATAGAAGTCTGCAGATATAGAGGCGCCGAGTCTTAGTGACTCAGGGTAATTTTTATACTATCTGCTGTTGGTGTTTTTTTGATAATGTTTTATCCTGACCGCAATAGTATTCTATCCTGTCTTTCCTATATACCTAGTTTGGCCTCTTTTGATAAACCTTTTACTGTGCCTGTGTTTGTTTTTCTTTCTCTTGTTTCTCAGTTAATATCTGTGGGGGTGTGCTATTCTTTTGGGGTTCTGCTCGGAGGCAAGATAGCTTTTCCTACATCCATCTTTAGGAACAGTTAATTCTCCGGCTGTGTAGAGGTGTCTAGGTCTGGTTAGTTATGTCGAGCCCATGGGGACGGGGTACTCGGTACCGGACCGGGTCTGCTACTAGGGATGTCACGGTGGTCCTGGTCCGGACCGTGTCCCGGGCCTGGCAAATAACAAAGGGGATATTTACAGGGGATAATGTCAGTCGTGACGCCACCCACGGTATGTGGTCAGTAAAGGGACCACCGCTGCTGCAGAACCTCCGGGGATGATGTGATGGCACCTAAGATGGAATAGTTCTCCGCGGGCAGAACTAAGTTCCCGGGGCAGGGATGATAAAGTCTATTGTGTACGGTATGGTACAGGCCTGTGCTGGGTGCAGTGCACTTACTGTCCTGATGCTGCAGACATCCTCCTCCAGCGTTCAGAGCTGACAAGCTGTGGCTCTCCAGGTGGTGATCTTCTGCAAACCTGTGTGGAGGGAATCATGTGCAGGCAGAAACATGCGAGGGAGTCAGAATCAGGGTTCACCGTGTTTACTTCTCAAACTTCTCTCGGTTACAGTTCACAGTCACAGTTTACAGTCTTTATATGGGCATAACTCTCCCCTCCAGGTTCCTTTACTCTCTGCAGCCAGGTTGTTCCTTCTATGACCCTCACTCGCTCTCTGTCCCTTCAGGCTGTTGTTCTCTCTCTTCCTCACTGGGTATGTGTGTGATTCCGGACAGTATGGTGGTGGCTCGGACCCCTGTGGGCCCTCCGGGTTGCCACTGAGTGACCTGTCCTTTGGGGTGGGAACCCTAACGTGTAGCTAGAGTTCCCCGTCGGTTGTCTGGGGATGCCGGGTGAAGCGTCGGTCCCCTTCAGAGCCGACACTCTGCTGTCAGCCTAGCCTCCAATAGTCCTCCTGGGTGAGGCTCTACCAGGCTCCTTCTAACCGTGTCTTCGGGCTCAATAGGAGGGCTACTCCGCCTGCAGTCTGCCGTCTTAGTCATGTTTCTAGGACCCAGTGCTACTGGTCCTCTCATCCCTCACACTCCTGGGGTGCTGGCTCTGGACGTGCTTTCTCTCTGTGGCTCACACTGGCTCTCCAGATTCTGCACTCCTTCTACCCCACTCTTCCAGGACATGTGTTTCAGTCTGTACTGCTCAGCCTACCTCGGCCTACTGCTGTCTCTCGGCCTGTGCCGTGCTCTTCAGCCTGCTGCTGGTCTGTGTCTTTGCTGCTCGGCAACCTGGGCCTACTGACTAATTTCTCCTCCCCCCGCTCTATATCTACCCTCTGTCACCTGACTTGCTTGTTGGCCCACCCACTGTCTCTAAACCCACCACCCCTTGCCTGCTTAGAGTTCCAGGCTCCGGGTTGGGTGCTGCCCTCTACTGGTATGTGGGTTGTGTGGGCTATGAGGGTGTTGGTATGCAACTGTCGTTCCTACCTTCCTGGCTGCAGTTCCCTTTGTGGCCTCCTGGTCGCAGGGGCGCCACACTCTCCTGGAGTTAAACCAGCGTGTCCTCACGCTGCCCGTCATGGATCCCCCTGAAAACATTTTTATTTTTATAACAACATTAAACATTAAGCATTCTTGGTTTCTCCCCGTCCGGGAGGTACAAGTCTCTTTCAACGTTGCATAAATTAACTATATACACAGTGCAAGGGTGCATCTACTTCTTCACCCTTCTAGACCTTTGCCGGGTCTAATGCTACAACGCATTCACTTTTCTTTGGTTAAACACATAAAAGGCAGTACTTTCTAGCAAAAGTATAAAAGTTCTGGTTTCAGTTCAAAAAGTGCAAAAAGTTTAAAAGTTTCAAAAAGTAGTTCAAGCAGTTCAAAGTTCAAAGTTTGCAGGCACAAGTGCTTCGATACTGCACACTAGCACTTTACAAGTCACTTCAAAGTTCAATGCACAGTCTCTCAAGTGCAAAGCTGGTCTTAAAACCAAAGGGGAGCACGCGAGGTGCTCAACTATATACAAAGGAAAGTTTATATCACCTCATCGTCCGTGATATCAATTGTTCATTTAAAACATATAAGACAAACAAGGAAAAGGCTAACATTCATTCAGGATTGCTTCAGTCTGTACTGCTCAGTCTACCTCGGCCTACTGCTGTCTCTCGGCCTGTGCCGTGCTCCTCAGCCTGCTGCTGGTCTGTGTCTTTGCTGCTCGGCACCCTGGGCCTACTGACTCCTGTCTCCTCCCCCTGCTCTATATCTACCCTCTGTCACCTGACTTGCTTGTTGGCCCACCCACTGTCTCTAAACCCACCATCCCTTGCCTGCCTAGAGTTCCCGGCTCTGGGTTGGGTGCTGCCCTCTACTGGTATGTGGGTTGTGTGGGCTATGAGGGTGTTGGTGTGCAACTGTCGTTCCGACCTTCCTGGCTGCAGTTCCCTTTGTGGCCTCCTGGTTGCAGGGGCGCCACAGTTACATCCCACAGCTACTTCTGGTTGCGGTGTGTAGTCAGGGATTGAGGTCAGTATAGTTACCAACGACTTCTGTGGAATCTGAATGTTACTCCTGAGTCATTGGTTCATAACAGTTCTCTAGCCACCGTGTATTCACTGATTAAAAATTAAATAAGTACTCACCTCTCCTTGGTTCTCCCTCTGCTCCGAGAGTCCTGCACTCTGCACATCTCAGGATAGCGGGCACACAGTAGTGTCATCACTGCAGTCGCTGCACTGACATGTCAGAGCACAGGCACAGTGGGAGAATGGAGAGGGAGAGGGGTGCCCCCTTTCTCATCATTTCTTTCCATTGTATCAGCATCTGTGATTCCTATATATTTGAAAGTGTGATGACTGGTGGGGGATGCAAGAGAGGTAAGAAGGGGCCTGCGCTGGCACTGGGCCCCTCTAACTCACAGGCACCAAACTGGCTGCATGGTCTGCTGTCATTGGTGGTACGCCACTGTACCATTGGTGCAACCTGTGTAGCCGCACACCCAGGAGGTAAGCGATATCTATTTCTACCTCTAAAGCAAGGGAATTGTGCATTGTGATGAGATATCGCACTACAAAGTACTATTTTTGCACTCTTCTGCCTGTGTCTGTCAGTTGTGTGAACCATATCACACATCTTTTTGGGGAGTGAATGCTTTACATATGTATGGCAGAAAATAAATGGTTAATACATACAATTTTGGGAATGATCACAATGCAGGGACGTTTATACAAGTATGCTAAGAAGGAATACATGAGAAGCGCGCCATGTGTTGAACGCTTTATTAGGAAATTGTGCTCTAGTTAATTTATTTTCTGTATAAAGTTAAAGTTTGTTACATTCTTTCCATTAGATGATCAGTTTGCCTTTGTGTTATGCACAGGGGCGTAACTACAATAGGTGCAGGGGTTGCGATCGCACCCGGGCCCTGCAGCCTAGGGGGGCCCCAGAAGCCCTTTGGCCTATAGAAAAAGACTAATTCTATCAAACATTTGCAATAATTGAGGGCCCCGTTGGAGCTTTTGCATCGGGGCCCCTGGGCCTGAAGTTACGCCACTGGTTATGCGTATATACAGTGTTGGCCAAAAGTATTGACACCCCTGCCATTCTGTCAGATAATACTCAGTTTCTTCCTGAAAATGATTGCAATCACAAATTCTTTGGTATTATTATCTTCATTTAATTTATCTTCAATGAAAAAAAACACAAAAAGAATTGTCCTAAAGCCAAATTGGATATAATTCCACACCAAACATACAAAAGGGGGTGGACAAAAGTATCGGCACCCTTAGAAAAATCATGTGATGCTTCTCTAATTTGTGTAATTAACAGCACCTGTAACTTACCTGTGGCACCTAACAGGTGTTGGCAATAACTAAATCACACTTGCAGCCAGTTGACATGGATTAAAGTAGACTCAACCTCTGTCCTGTGTCCTTGTGTGTACCACATTGAGCATGGAAAAAAGAAAGAAGACCAAAGAACTGTCTGAAGACTTGAGAAACCAAATTGTGAGGCAGCATGAGCATCTCAAGGCTACAAGTCCATCTCCAAAGACCTGAATGTTCCTGTGTCTACCGTGTGCAGTGTCATCAAGAAGTTTAAAGCCCATGGCACTGTGGCTAACTTCCCTAGATGTGGACGAAAAAGAAAAATTGACAAGAGATTTCAGCGCAAGATTGTGCGGATGGTGGATAAAGAACCTCGACTAACATCCAAACAAGTTCAAGCTGCTCTGCAGTCCGAGGGTACAACAGTGTCAACCCGTACTATCTGTTGGCGTCTGAATGAAAAGGGACTGTATGGTAGGAGACCCAGGAAGACCCCACTTCTTACCCCGAGACATAAAAAAGCCAGGCTGGAGTTTGCCAAAACCTACCTGAGAAAGCCTAAAACGTTTTGGAAAAATGTTCTCTCTTTTTGGGCAAAGGCACCAACATAGAGTTTACAGGAGAAAAAAAGAGGCATTCAAAGAAAATAACACGGTCCCTACAGTCAAACATGACGGAGGTTCCCTGATGTTTTGGGGTTGCTTTGCTGCCTCTGGCACTGGACTGCTTGACCGTGTGCATGGCATTATGAAGTCTGAAGACTACCAACAAATTTTGCAGCATAATGTACGGCCCAGTGTGAGAAAGCTGGGTCTCCCTCAGAGGTCATGGGTCTTCCAGCAGGACAATGACCCAAAACACACTTCAAAAAGCACTAGAAAATGGTTTGAGAGAAAGCACTGGAGACTTCTAAGGTGGCCAGCAATGAGTCCAGACCTGAATCCCATAGAACACCTGTGGAGAGATTTAAAAATGGCAGTTTGGAGAAGGCACCCTTCAAATATCAGGGACCTGGAGCAGTTTGCCAAAGAAGAATGGTCTAAAATTCCAGCAGAGCATTGTAAGAAACTCATTGATGGTTACCGGAAGCAGTTGATCGCAGTTATTTTGGCTAAAGGTTGTGCAACCAAGTATTAGGCTGAGGGTGCCAATACTTTTGTCCGGCCCATTTTTGGAGTTTTGTGTGAAATGATCAATGTTTTGCTTTTTGCTTCATTCTCTTTTGTGTTTTTTCATTGAAGACAAATTAAATGAAGATAATACCAAAGAATTTGTGATTGCAATCATTTTCAGAAAGAAACTGAGTGTTATCTGACAGAATGGCAGGGGTGTCAATACTTTTGGCCAACACTGTAGGTGTATACAGTGGGTGTCACGCATATGTAGGAGAATACCACGGTGTCTCTGTTGATGCACCTCCATCCAGTTGGTTCCTGTACAGACCAGAACTCCACCTGTTTAGTCCCTAAAAGCAGTTGCACAGATTGGAATGTCCCTAATCATAGGACTAGAATAGAAGATGGCCTCGCTACATGATAGGCAGTCGAGAGTGTCCCGTACCTTCAAAGGAACCAGAGGCAAGTTTGCTGAGCGCAACAACAGCAACAGGGCAAACATACAGAGAGAGACAATGCAAATGTGACTGTGTGAAAGCAGGGATAGTGTATACCTGTGCTGTCCTTCCAGCTAGCAAGCAAACCCCAGGCTAATCCCTGTTCCCAAGATTACCCCTGATAGTGGGGATGACTGGGTCTTGCACCTTACTGGGCTCCTGGAGTAGACTCATCTAGATGTTCCCCCAGCCCAAGGGAGTAAAGAGGATAGAGAGCAGGGAAGCACACAGAGAACACAAGCAACAGGTAAAGCAGGGTGCTGGAAGTTCTCAAGATAGAAGCCTCGCCGCAGCCAGAGCAACAACACCACAGATGAGCAACAGCGAGCCTCGCAACAGGGATGTACACAAGTTCTATCACCGGCATGGAGTGAGGTCAGAGGCAGGTAGATATAGCAGAAGGGTAGGGTAATAACAAGCTACTGTTGAAAGCTTACAGAATACTCTTTCAGCAATGAAAAAGTACTTAACCCTTTCAGCATAGAAGATCTAGCACGTCAGTAAAACTGTAATGTGAGCTCCACAGAAAGCCTGCGATTAATTAAATGCTGAGTCCTCCTGACCTCAGGTCCCTCAGAGGTGATAACAGGACATGCCACACTCAAGACAGTGGGTAATAGTGAAAAGTTACCTCAATTGTTAGCATCACGTTCAGACGAGGGAACACCTGGCGAACAAGCAACACAGAGGTAACAACAGGAATGGAAAGGAGGAAGGCCCTGGCAGTAGGGAGAGGGGAAATGGGTCACCTCTGAACCTTGAGTTTGCTAACGTCCCCATACGGGTCCTTTCCCCCATTGCCGTCTCTTGCCTAATCCCTAGTTATCCCTTTACCCACACCCTGGATAGTGCAAAGGCCGGTGAGTGCACTAGTCTTCACCACTGCAGTAATAAGAAACAGAGGAAGGAGGACAGACAGAGGGACATAGACAAAAAGAATATACTCCAACTTCAAAATTGCAGCGAAGCACCAGGACTACAAGTGACACGACTTCAGCAACTTTTAAAGACTTACTATTTCCATGATGGTCAGCATAGGAATGGATTCTATAACCAACATCAGATGATGGAACACATGTCTATTTAAAGTGGAGAGGAGGGGTCACAAAAAGGCTGCACCTGAGATAAGAGTAACAAATAACTACCAGCAAGGAAAGAATCTTTAACCCCTGCATCACCAAAGGAAAGAATATACATTTAAAAACGAAAGTTTCATGAGGCAATGACTTTTCAAAGGTCTCCCAAGGACGAGAGACACCCATGACAGTCAGCTGATAAATTACATTCATGGTTTTTACTGACTGTTATGTCTAGCTGTACACACCACAAAACCCCAGAAAAACAGCAACCGCCATCTATACTGAAAACTGACACGCTCCATATTGAGTTTAGTTTTTAGGGATGGGTGTGAGATTTCTGTAAATCCAATAAACTCATTGTAACTGTTGAATTTAAATGAAGTAAATGTAAAAGTACCCTACCTCTCCATTGTTGCTCAAGTTTGTTCTTAATGTTATTTACTTCTATGTAAACTGGAAAATTTTGCATGCCTCGTGCATTTGCATCATCACATCACAGTTGCATGACTTGATTACAACTGGTGACCCTGCACTAAAAACAGAGTAAAAAGCCAACTTTAAAGGGGTGGTCTAACCCTTTTTTTGGTAGGAAGGACTACAAATGATATTGTGATCACAATGTATATGAAGATAGAATCTCTTTAATTGATGGGAGTTTCAATCAGTACAGAATGACTGTTCAAACCAAGCATAGGCGCTTGGTGCCCAAATATTAAAGCGTAACCACCGTTTAAATTTTTATTTAACAATAATTAGTGCAAGTGATTTTAATAAAATTTCAAATATACTTAATAAGAGAATTCTGGTTGAAAACCATTCATAAACGTTCCATAAGGTGTTCCCACTAGACTGTGTCTGAAGCAGACATATATATTTATTATGAATAGTGAACGTGGCAAGTATGCATTTTTTTAGTAGAGTGCATGAATCCAGCATCCAGGCACAGATAAACGATAGTTTTGGTAAGGCTTCTTTATTTGACAAATGATTTGTTATGCGCTCTACCAAAAAAACACATACTTGCCACGTTCACCATTGATATCCCTCTGGGAATGGTAGGAGCTGGAGCATAGAGAGTGAAGGACCTGCGGTGACGTCACTCCCATGTGACCAGCTAAGCCTGAATGCCTGAGGATTGTGCGGTGTGTAATTACACACCGCAGGCCCACACTGTGGTTGTGCAGAGGTGCATAACCATGAAAGGTGAGTGATTTCACAAACTCCCTCCCCCAAAAATCCCCATTAGACCACCAGGTACACACAAGGGTGCCTCCCTGTATGTTTTTATTTTTCATATGTTCATTATCAGTTCAGCTCCATCTTCAAGCTTCTCACACTGAATATGACTCTCCCCGGCGGGGGCCGTGGGGTGCTCGGAACCGGGCCCTCTCGTTGACGTCTGAGCTGTGGGATGTCATGGTGGCGTGACCAGGTCCGTGGTCCCCTCATCAGGCGATCAGTTAAAAAAGGGGAATTTTGAAAAATGGATCAAAAGAAAAATATAAAAGTAAAATAAAAGAGTTTTTGTCATGATGCCACCCGTAGAATGCGGCTGGTATAGCTGCTGCTGCAGTTGGGACCTACCTATGGAGATGATGGGGTAACAGTTGTGATTGTTTATCTCTTCACAGGAAGAGCGGGTCCCCAGGGCAACCGAATAGTCTAAGGAGGTGATTTGAGGAAATGGAAGGCCAGCGGGGCTGAGCTGGCTGCTGGCAAGGTCAGGGACACTCTCAGGCCTGCTCTGCGTTTCAGTCTACATATCCTCAGGCGCAGAATAAACAGTCTGACACAATGCTGAGCTTCAACCCGGTTTACTTGGCTTTTCTCGTCTGGTGTTTCAAGTTACAAGCCAGTACAGTGGTGGCTCCGGTAGTCTTTTAGCAGCCAGGATGGCTCGTCCAGTTCACCCCCTTTTGTGTTCCTTTCCGTGGGCCTCTCTTCCTCACACTTGCACAAGCAAAGTTCACATCCAGCGGCCACGGGCCTTTTTGGGCAACCTGCCTAGTCCTCTGGCCCTACTACGGTGGCCTTCTTTTTGCTGCGCTGGGGGTTGGGTCACAGGACATAAAGACCCCTCAACCGACCGGTATCGTGTTTGAGCGTGGAGCTCCTTCTACTTCAGTGTCGGTACTCTGGTTCCTGCCAAGTCCTTCAGCTTTCCAGCTAATTCAGGTGCACGGGTGGATTGCTCACTACACACGCCCTAGGACTCTTTTGTCGCTCTATGGTCTGTACCCTGGGACCCGAACAAGCCTCATGATGGTACAGGCTGCCGGGTCGTGTCCTCACAGTCTTGTGTTCTCCTCCGTCCCTTGCTTATGGTGTTTCTCTGACTGGTTAATGGACTAACTCCTCTCCTTCCGACTCTAGGGATTCTACTCCTTAGCTGAACTCCTAACTGGCTGACTTCCTGTGGTGTTTCCTGATTTTCTCCCATTTCCTGACGCTTCACTGTGCTAACTTCCTCACCCACCACCTGTCTCCTCCCGCATCCCACAGCTGGGCTTAAAGTCCCTTGCACTGGAATCAGAGTGTGCTGGGTGTGTGTTTGGGTGACTGGACTTAACGATCCCGATTGCTGCAAATTCTAGTGGCGACCGGACCACAGAGGTGCCACAAATATGGGGCATGTAACCATTAAGGGTAAAGGGGGCAGGGCCTACACAGTGTGCGAGCTCCTGACTGCATCTGATAAGGTGATAATGTATCAGATTATCTCAACATACAGCACAGTGCAGAGCAATGTCAGGATCACTGCAAACTCCTCTTTCCAGGCAAAAGCTTCTGATCTGTCATCTGCTCCACACAGCTCAGTCATGATGTCTGTTAACCCCTTCTGTGCTGTCACATTGTACTGCTCCCTATCAGCTAATGGCCACACCACACAGCTATAAAATGCACTTTTCAAAAAACCACAGAAAAATGTGAGAAAAAAGTCATATGGCTCAACAAGCATTATCTTAGCTGCTATTTGAACCCTTATTAACAACCAGTGCAGTATTGTTTTTTTTTTCAATGAAATACATTTCACTTTAACAGGTTTCAGTTTTTTGGGTACAACATTGTGTGAGATAGTGTCACATGACATATGGTTTGAAACTTGCTGACTGTAATGGCAGCATCTGGCGCTGTTCACATGAAAGACTGACACTGCACACTGAGGTTTCTCTGATGCTTCTGAGTTGCACAGTTGGCTCAGGTGTCGACCAACTGTGTTCTCTTTAGTGATTAGGCAGCAGGAGTTAATCTCTGTATGACTACTGTTACCTGTGGATCACATGTTCTGGGAAACCTATCACAGTCACTCCCTGCCTTTTTAAGATGATAGAATCTGTCTTATCATGCCAACTATAGCTTTTGCAATACCGGTCCTTATGCTATGGTGATCCAGTTGCTGGTTATCTACTGAAGTGCTTTTGTTGTGCTTTGAAAATACTTTTGTGGTTTTATTTTCCTCCTTGCTCTTTGTTTCCTCCTGTCCACAAATTGTCTTATACCACTGTGTGTATTGCTATATCTTTGGTTTCCCTATTGTTTTATTTGTGTGGGGTTTTACCATTTTTTGTCCCGCTCCCCCTAGGGATTAGATCAGGGCTGGCCAGGGCAAGGGTGATGGCTCAGTCATCATCACCATCAGAGGTATCTCTGAGATAAGGGACACAGCTAGGGCCCCCTAGCCTGAGGATCAGTCTAGGAGACCTGGTTCCCATGTTATACCTTATACCCCGTGACAGATAGCGGGCACACATCTTAAACAGTTTCTGTTTTACAGCATGGTATCAGGTAAAGTTCTAGTTCTAGCTGGGTTTTTCTGTTCCTGATCTTTCTGGACATGTGAACTCCACCACATCCCAGCCCAACACCTCAGCACAGTCTCTGCTGGTCAACTTCCCGTTCGGCAGGTCCACATCTCCTTCCTGCACATAGCAGCGGCTCCATTTGGGTCGGATCACTAAGGCCAGGATGGAGAAACAGGTTCCCAGACACTTCCAGGTGAAGGCCTCTTCTCTCTGTAGAAGAGGGGGTTAGGACCAGCAAAGAGCCATAGGCTTACAGTCACCAGAAAGTGTCGCGCCCGGGAAAGTCGACCACCATCACACACTAGTGATGATAACCCCATACTAAGATGGCTAAGGGACCCGGCCAATCGTCCGTACTCTGGCTCCTTCAGTATAGAGACGCTCATAGGAGTATAGGTATCTAGCCCTCCAGTTGTTCCCTCAAGGATCACACTATATCACTCCATTCTCAACGTTGTCATTGTCTTAAGTCACCCATTACATACAGCCTTGGTGACCTATTTGACTTGCATGCCTGTACTACTCACTTGGGGGTCTCTATCTGGTGTTCTAGAGGGAAACTGGTATTTTACCCTTGAGGCTAAATAACTCCTTCCTTGTGAACTGATCCCAACACTTAACTGTTTCTGTCCCGGTCTGTTGCTGGGCAGACTTAACCCTTCACCTCCATAAATATTCTAATACTTTACTGACACTGCTATGTTTTATATCTTAGCCTAATATACATACATTACATTATCAACATCTTATACATTACTATGCCTTACACTATCACATCCTACATAAAATTGCCAATTTCTCCTATCAAAAACTATTTTATAAAGGTCCCTTTACACGCCACTGCGTGGTAGCAACTGCCCGGCACTGGGGATAATTGTGCTTGTTGCCTTGAAATTGCTACGAAATGGCGGCGTGTAAATTGGGAAAGTCATCGGGTTTCCTGCAGTTGACTCGGATACCTGTTTCTGAGCCATATTCAAAAACCCAAGGCAACACAAAGGCACAATTGCCATGGTAGTGGCGTCTAAACGGGGCACAGGGATTGAATCAGCGTAGCCTAGTGAATTCTCAGGGGCGTGCCACAGCCTCATGGATACCGCGACCCTTCAGCGATGATTGGTGGGGGCTACTGTGTTTCCATTGGCTGTCCCTGCACAGGGCGCCATATTTAAAGAGCTGTCCATTCACACTACACAATTGCAATGGCGTCATGTATTAGCCAGCCTTCCTGTGCAGGCTGCCCAATCATGGCGCTACTGCGTTGTCCAATCAACGTTTTTGCGTCATGGAATACACAACTCTGTCACGCCTATGTACTTGCGGCGCGAAAGATGTACACCCACATTCCCTTAGTGGTTGCGGCGTGTGAAGCGGCGAGGGTATTCAACAGGCAGTTATCCGCAGGATCTGTCGGAACTTCCGGGGAACCACAATACCTTCAGTTGACAACGCAATGGTGGCGTGTACATGCGGCATCGGCGATCGGTATCAACCGTCAAAAACGTGCACTTGTGGTTGATACCTGTTGCTAAAGGTACCTTAAGGTACCTTTACACATAGCTACATTTGTAGCTTGTCACCAGGTAACTTACTGGTTGCAGTGAAATCATGGATACATGGTTCTATCTTGTTGCTGTGTACAAATGGAATCATGTATCCATGATTTCACTGCAACCAGTAAGTTACCTGGTGACAAGCTACAAATGTAGCCGTGTGTAAAGGTACCCTTACAGTCCTATACATCTTATATTATACTTTACATTATGTTATACCTTTCTAAGAACACATTAATTTATGGCAAAATACAACATGTCACATTATCTAGTCTTTATGCATTATCACTATATAACCTTATACACTAGTTACATTACCCATAAAAACACATATTAATACACATTATCGTAATGCTACAGCACACACAATACATTATTTATAATGACAGTATACACACTACAATACATCAGTGTGATTGGTGTCTTCAAGGGAGGGACCCAACCTCCAGCCCCCCTCCTTACAATGCTATTACTAAGAGAATGAGGAAAACTGAGCAAAATCATTTAAGTCTTGTAATCAAATACATTTGTCTTTTTTTTAAAGAATGTTGTTGTGCCAGTAAGACACGTTGGGGTATATTATATACCTAGAGGTATGATGTCATCATGAGGAACAGAAATTATATATTTGTCCTGCACAAGGCTATATTTGGAGTTCCTGCCGCCTTAGGCACTTTCAGGGGTGGCACTCCCCCCCCCCCCGATCAGTCAGACTAAGCAAATGTGGACACAGTATTTTATTTTTCAGGCAGATGCGCTCAGTATCCGCCTGAACAAGCAACAAATAAAT
The DNA here is from genome assembly GCA_033576535.1 of Allobates femoralis. Classification (NCBI taxonomy): domain Eukaryota; kingdom Metazoa; phylum Chordata; class Amphibia; order Anura; family Aromobatidae; genus Allobates; species Allobates femoralis. Next base: position 84,802,856 of record JARQOC010000010.1, read on the forward strand.
GCTAAAGGGAATGAACTCCTGCACGGCAATGTAAGTACGGATTGTTGTTCATATGTTCAGTCTTTGGCTATGTGCCCACAGGACATTTTTTAAGCAGTCCTGAATGCAACAAAACCTGACCTGCTTTCAAGGAACCTAGAGTCCTTGCCAGGAGATTTGCTGCATTCAAGTCCTGCATTTTTATCGCGTTTTTTGCACGTTTTTTTGTGCATTTTTACTGCGTTTTTTGATGCTGCATTTTTTCTGTGTTTTTGCCATTGACTGCAGCAAAAATGCAGGAAAAATAGAACATGTGAATTCTCTCCCATCCACACCAAAAACGCAGGGATTTGACAGTTCTTGACACTTGCAAAACCAATGTGTGGGCGCAGCGTTTCTGTGAAATACATTGGCTTTGCTGGGAATCAAAATCGCAGGAACAAATTAGCATAAACCAATGGTAAACTGCATGCAGAAACCGCAGCAAAAACGCAGCACAAACGTCCTGTGGGCACATACCCTTAGACCTCCATACACATGAGACTAAAGTTGGTTAAACCTGCAAGGACCGTCTTATGTGTATGGGGGCTCTAACTGATAATTGGTCAAGGGAAATAAGGATCCAGTATGTCTGATTACTGGCTGTAGATCCTTTAGTCCTCTAAGTGATAAGCTGCAGCCAGAGACGTCTAAGACCCCTTTCACATCAGCAGTTCTGTCCGGATCCGGCAGATTTACCGCATATGCCGCTTAACGGCCGACTTGAGGTACACTTGCGGCAAGCCCCCATTCATTCTCTATGGGGCTTGCGGCAATTGAGGTTTTGTGGCCGCAAATAAAAAAACGCGGTTGGCAACATTTTTTTTTGTCGTAGCAAGTGCCGGATCTGGCAGAACTCCACTTGCCGCACCTGACCGCAAGCCCTATAGACAAGGCATGGGGTTTGCCGGTTTAGGAAGCAGATTCGGCTCCATCTGCCGGATCGGCCAGAAACATCAGCAAACCGGCCTAACAGCAGCTTCCATACAGTCTACAGGAACACTGGGAAGAATGAGCGCTCCTGTATATGGGAAAGACGAGCAAGCTCACTGCCAGTCAAGTGATCGGACACCTATCTATAGTGCTTACGGGCTTTAGTCAATTGTTTGGCTGACATTCAGCTGTATTTTTAGTCAAGCATACTTGCCCTATAATGTTTTAGGATCAAGTCTGTTAAGTTAAAGATTACAACATCCACATGACTACATCACCAGAACCACCGGCAATACAACCAGTCAATGCATCACCAGAAACCCCATCAATACAATAATACATCATCACTATAACCCCTGGCAGTACATCACCAGAACTACCAGCAATACAATAATACATAATCAGAACCACTGTCAATACATCACCAGAACAGTACGTTCCCTTTATATTTGTGTATCCTTGCCCTTTTCCAAGATGTCTTCCGCTGCTTCGCTCCTGTTCATGTGATCCTCCTTCCTGCCTTTATAAACCTTAGTCTACTTTCTAGCCCTTCTTGAGTATTCAGTTTGAATTCAGTTTGAATTCCTGACCTTCTGCTCACTGTGTTTCTCAAGAGTTCCTCCTCCTGCAAATCTGCTTCACTTTTTCCAGTGTCTGCATTTTCACCTCCTACCACAGCTGCTTCACTACTTCTCCTGCAAACTCACTTCTAGTGCTGTTGTCTCTGACTTTGCTTCAAGTCTGCCTGCCTGTGATATGTAAGCCCTGTGTGCTTGTCAGCTTTTGCAGCTTCTCCGTTTTTATTGTGCAGTATTTCTCTGGACTGTGCTGGATTTTTTTTTAACTACACTGCACTGCTTCAAGTTCAGGACTTGTTTTCTGTGACTACCATTCCCAGGCCTTCATGGGTGTAACTAAACTCATGGACTGATTCTGCTTTTTGCATCTCCCTATGAGTACTTATTCTGAGAGACTTTCCCTTTTAGCTACACTGTGAAAGAATTATTTCAAGAGACTTTTCTGTTTATTACATGTTTGATAAGCTTGCTCACTTTGCTGCATCTCACATTTGTTTTCTGCCACTTATGTTCAATACATTATAGGAGAATAACGTCTCATAGACTGGCCACTTGACTACTGCAACCAATCACTGACCTCAGCATTCAGGTGCCAGATGGGTTGTACTTCATCACTTCTGGTGAAGCAGAAATGTAATGTCTTTACTTTATAATAATCCATTCTCTCTAGTTGATTGAAAAAAGTTTTTTTCAGTTTTTTAGAAAGAGAGTCTACTGTTTAATAATATACAACATCATACTTGTAGTAAAATGAATGTAGTAAAATGTAGTCTATCATGTTTGTAAATTGTCTCTTGTGGGTGCATACAAGCATTAGGTTAATTATGGATCAGTACCATTGTTCTGTCCTCACTACACGTTACTCTGAGGTGTATGAAGTCTGACAGGCAGCTAAACCTGTATGTACTGTAGTCAAATAAAAAGAATGTTACTTGAAGTCTGTGCACTTTATTGAATGCTAGTAAATTATTTTGGTGAAATTAGGAAAAATGAGATACGTACAACCAGCACATGTATTAATACTAGAGATGAGAAGCGGGTTGAAACCCTGGCAAGGGAGATTATAAATACACATGTCACAATGGACATATTGGCCTGGCTTCTCCATTTCCCGGCGTCTGGGGTATGGAATGGCAAATCTGCCCGAATACTTCATATACTGGCAATGGTCACCAAGCGATTGCTTCTCCGCAACTGGCTCTCGGAGCACGTCCCAAGTATGTCAGGCATACTCAAGGATTTGAAGGCTGTAATGCACATAGAAAGTTTAGAAGCTGCGAGAGATAAAAACACACTGACAGGGAAGTTCTTCGAAACATGGAGAGGGTTTATACTATCCAAGCTGTCTCCTACTGAGCTTCGAGCGGTGGTTCTTCCATTCGTGCAATCACCATGGTATCTGTTGGGAGAGTTGCAGGGGTCTTTGGGTGGGCTTCAGATATCTACAACCCCGGATGGAGCAGACCAGGAGTGACAACCTACCTTCTTGGGGCTCTACGTCTACTGAGGTCCAAGGTCAATACTCAGTACTGTTCATGAACATGGTTTATCGCCGTATGTTTTGAACTGAACTCTAGTACTTTCGGCTGAACTCAAGGGTGGCTGAGGTTGGGGGGAGGGAGGATGGATTGTTTAATTGTTTATTTGTTTATTGGTCTATTTATTTGTTACCATACTGAAAACTCAATAAAAATATGTTACAAAAAAAAAAAATACTAGAGATGAGCCACCACCCTAGTGTTCGATTCGATTCGTCGGATTGGCGGGTATGTTCGTCGAACACTAATGAATGAGCTGTGCGGGGGACGTTCACTTCCGCAATGTATATAAATACATACATTGCGGAAGTGAAATTAAGTAAAAGGAAGGGTTAAAAATAAAAAAAATCTCTATGCTCACCTGTCCAGCGATCTACCGATGCCTCCAGCACCTCCGTCCTGATGCCTGTAGGACCTGCCATGATGTCACAAGCCGGCAGCGTTGTCGGGTCACATGACCGCTGTTACCGTGGTAATCGGTCATGTGACCCTATGACGCTGCCGGCTTGTGACATCACGGCAGGTCCTACAGGCATCAGGAGTACAAATGCGGCAGTCAAAGCGTTATCGAGCATAACCTCGAACTGCCGAATTTGAAGCTAATTGTTCGCATTTGATGAATGACTCGAACACCGGCCAAAACAGCTCGAATTTGAGATTGGCGAACAATTCGAATCGAAGACCGCTCAATTCTAATTAATACAACAGGGAAATACACATCACTAATAGCTGTACAACATACATACAACATAGGCAAGCAGCTTATATCTAACCTAGTAAATGCAGCTTACTAAACAGGGAGGCAGTCAAGAACATCTCATGACTGCAAAGAACGTAAACTCAAAATGGTGAATCACCTCTGTACCTTAGTCATGAAGAAAATGCAGTCTTTGTACCCACAATGCAACACTGAAGAGAGGAGGATGGGAAGCATAAAAGGACAGAAAGCTAATGCTGATAAAAAGTTAATCCAAGAGACAGAGCTAAAGGACTCTAAACAAACTAAATAAGGGACACAGATTAATGTTGAAAGCAGAACAACCATAAACTGTAAAACAAATTTGCCATTTCAGCAAATGAGATAAAAAGCTGAGAAGGTCACTGCACTTTCAAGCAACTTTTCATAATAAGCTGTCCTATGTGTGTACATGAGGGATAACACTATATTAGACCATTATATGACTTGTAATCTGCATTTTTCACCCGTTTTTTCCTCCGTCTAAGGGTACCTGTACACACCGCTACAACATGGTAGAAACAACCGGGTGCTTCACGTGCACGAGCACGCACAAACGGTTACAAACGGTAATCGCACCACCTTTACACGCCGCTACAACATGGTAGAAACAACCGGGTGCTTCATGTGCACGAGCACGCACGAACGGTTACAAACGGTACCCACACCGCCTTTACACGCCGCTATAAGGTGCTTTACAGAAGGTTGAATCTACCTCTGGATGCACCGCCGGGTGCTCAAGTTACCTTCTGCAGAGCACCGTCCCTCATTTACACGCCACTACAGAGGGTAATATGGGAGGACCTGGTGCAGCTGGAACAACACATAGGCGTGCCAGAATTGTGGATTTCGAGAATTCCGTACGCTGATAGGACAAAGCAATAGCATCATGATTGGCCAGCCAGCGCAGGAGGCTGACTAATACATGACACTCGAGCAATTGTGTAGTGTGACTGGTCAGCTCCTTAAATATGCCGCCCTATGCAGCGACTACCAATCATAACGCAGGAGCTTCCTCTAATGATCGCTGATGGGGGGTGGTTTCACGGAGGCTGTGTCACGCCCCGGGGAGTTATCTAGGTGACGAATAAACCTTACCCTACCGTATTTACACGCCGTTACCACCAGGTTGAAATCAACCTGTTTTAGAGCTCGGCTCTGAAACAGGTGCCGCAAGTGACGGGTGGCAACAACCTACTTTACACGCCGCTACCTCGGGTTGATTTGGCGGTACAAGATACATTTCTCTCATCAACCCGGTTGTTTCTACCATGTTGTAGCGGCGTGTAAAGGTACCCTAAGGGTTGTAGGAATTGCAATTGATTCCGAGCTGGTAAGATATTTTCGATACGTTGCATAGCACACAAGGATGGATTCCTGCTCTTCATTCCTCACTTATCACACTGACAGTATTGAGCACATTTTTTTCCCAGTAGTGATTAGTGTATATATGATTCCAGCTGTAGGGTGAGATAAAAGACTTGTTACAAAGCTCAATACCATTTTTCTGTCTCCTCATACCTGTTTTCTCACTCTGCTCCCCACTCAGACCCGGCGCCTGCACCCAGCATACCCGGGCAGATGCTGGGGCCCTAATGCAGTGAGAGGGCCCACAGCTGTCTGTGAGCTGAAGCAGTGAGAAATCAATCAATCACACACAGCCACCCTCTCTCCCTCACTTCTCTCCTGCTCTGCACTGATCTAGGTGATCAGTACACAGCAGGAGAACATGTTTACCAGGAACTGAATGGAGGCTGAAGGACCTGCCAGTTCCAGTTGTGGCGCCTCTGTGACCAGGGTGGCCACATGTAGGAACTGCAGCCAGGCAGGTGGAGACAAGTTTTACACGAACCACCTTCATAACGTACACCCACCGACACAAGACCCAACCCGGAGCCCGGGACTCTAGGCGGGAAAGGGGTGGTAGGGCCAGTCACAGTGGGTGGGACGTAGGCAAGGTGACAGACCAGGTACATAAGGTGAATACCAGAAAGTAGTAGTCAGTAGGTGAGAGAGTGCCGAGCAGAAAAGACAAGAAGTAGGCCAAAGTGAGCTGAACAGTAAAGACCGGGTAGTCCAGAGGGTGCAGAGTAGTAAAGACCAAGACAGAGAGACACTTCCCTGAAGGTTTTGGGCTCCCTGGAGGTGCAGAATACTGTGAGGCACAGTCGCCTGGAGAGAAAGCCCGCGCCACAGCCTGTAATCCAAGGGAAGGGGAGAGACCGAACCAGTGCAGCTGGGTCCGAAGAAACCATCAGCGGTGACAGAGGACGACTGGGAGAAGGGATCCCCTGACGTACACTGGAGTCACACGGGTAGAAAAGAGCCTGGTGCTCCCTTGCAACACAGCGACACTGGAAGGCTAGGCTGGGACCAGAGAGTCGGCTCTGAGGTGACAGTAGTTACATGCCGGATCACAAACACACCGACGGGGAGTTCAGATTCCATGTCTGATCTCCTACACACGTGCAGGAGGTACAGCGACACATAGGACCCAGGCTTGCCACCCACACACAGGGGGAAGCTGAACAAGGGACCGAGTTGCCACCATACAGCTCACTGGGGAGCGAAGTATAGAGGAAAACCTGAAAGATATCAGAGAGAGAAGGGTATCAGAAGGGAAACCTGGCTGCAGAGGTTTAAGTGACTGTCCGGAGTTATGTGTGTAAAGCAACTGTGCTGTGTACCGTACTGAAGAACTTGCAAGTAAAACCCGGTGAACCCTGCTAAAGTCTCCCGTGTGTGGTTCCCTGCATGTAGAACTGCTATATATACATTACACCCTGTCAGGAGCTGCCCGACCCACGGCGGGCTCACCCATCCAGCTGCAGCACCATCCATCCTCCTGGCAGAAGTAGGCAGCAGCGGTGGTCCCCTCACTGACCACAACCCATGGGTGGCGTCATGACAATCCTTGTAAATAACCCCTTTTACTTGTGGGCTCGGGACACTGTCCGGACCAAGACCGCCGTGATACCTCCGTGATACCCCGGTCTGGTACCGAGTACCCTGTCCCAGTGGGCTCCACACAGTCATGTGACTGATCACATGATTGAAATCAAGATCCTAGAAGGAACTGCTTCTGCTTAACTTCTGCTGCTTCTGTGCAGCTCCCAGTGCCTCCTCTCCTGCTCTGCACGGATCAAGTTCATCATCTGAATGTGGTAATATATGTGCGTGTGTATCTGTGTGTCTGTAGGGTGTGTGTCTGATTATTTATGTATGTGTGTGTGTCTGTATGTGTGTGTCTGTGTGTATCTATATCTGTATGTGTGTGTGTGTTTGTATTTGTGTATATCTGTATTTGTGTATATGTATTTGCATGTAGCAGAGCTGGGTATGTAGTATCCATGTAGCAGAGCCATATGTGTATCTGTATGTGTAGTTTGCATTTAGTAGAGCTGCGTGTGTCTGTATGTGCTTGAATTGGGCATGTACCAGTGCTGTGTTGTATCTGTACGTTCATGTAGTTGAACTGTGCGTGTATATCTGTATGTTTGTGTAGTAGAGCTGTGTGTGTACTATGTGTAGTGTGCATGTAGCAGAGCTGTGTGTCTACATGTGCGTGAAGCAGAGCCATCTATGTCGTGGGCATGTAGCAGAGCTGTGTTTGTCGTATATAATTTGGAGGGGTGGAGGCGGAGTGTAAAAGGGGCCCATTAAGACTCTTTCGCCCGGGGCCTACGAAACTCTGGAGCTGGCCCTATCCTCACTCATCCATCTTCAATACACAAATAATTGGAAAAGTAAACTGACATCTCTCTGTTCTGCCAGTAGATGTTAATGTAAAGAGGTGGACATATTGTCGCATTCCCCCTTGAAAACACCAATCGTGTTATGGCTATGTAACATTATACTAGTGTATCTCAATGAATTAGAATATTAAATAATAAAAAAGTTACTTTATTTCAGTAATTCAATACATAACTGAAACACATATATTATATAGAGTCATTACACACAGAGGGATCTATTTCATGTGTTTATTTATGTTAATGTTGATGATTATGGCTTACAGCCAATGAAAACTCGAAGGTCATTATCTCAGAAAATTAAAGTAGGGAGGATGAAGGGTTAAACACTGCGCTGGTGTATACCACCAGACATCAAAGGGTGAATATAATATTGATTTAGTAGTAACATGTTTCAGGACTCACTGAATCATGACAATATGATGTTGATTTTTGATGATATTCTAATTCATTGAGATGCGGTAGTATATAATGTGAATCGTGTCCTGCACTTTTGTGTAACGTGAATTGTGATAAATGATGGATAGGTTTTTCCAGACAAGTAGGACAAAAGAGAGAGTTAAAGGGAACCTGCTGGGCAGGTTCAGAATGCTATTAACCTGCAGATTAATCCTACATATGCGGGTTAATAGCATTTTTCCATGTGACAGGTTCCCTTTATATTTTGGGACTAGCCTATGGTGGGAGTGGCTAGAATGCAGGGAGAGTGACAGTTTTCATGTAGGAAGATCAGATATGGCCCATCATGTGAAGTCAGACCTATGGTCTGGGTACTTGACAAGGCCACATGATGTGGGTGTCCTTAGAGTGAGACAAGACCAGGAACAAAAGATAGCATAATCCAGAGTACAGAGATAGAGGTGACCTTGACATAGAGTAATCTAACTCAGTTGGGTCAGCATCCGCCTGCGCACAGATCACATATGGGAGTAAATGGGTGCGCACGGTCATGCGCGGTCAAGTGCAGCACCGTGCGCTCCCATTATAAAGAAAGGAGCTCGCGGCCGCTGCGGTCACATTGCGGATCCCCTCCGCAGAACGCTGTGGAGGGGTCCGCAAATGTGAACCCAGCCTTAGTGAGATGGAAGAAGTAGAATGACTGACTGTTTCTGCAAATAATCTAAGTGAAGAAATGTACAAGAAGATATGTACCCGCTACCTCGTGTATGTCTGCCATACGATAGTTGTTAAGAAACATTTTTAATGAACTGCTAGTCTCCTTTGGTGAACTTGTTACATCTGCTCCTAGCCAGCCGAGGTTAAAGGCAACATGTGGACTGCAAGGGTGTACTGTCCTCACAATAGAAGTCAACAGAAGCCGGAAAAAACTGTAAGTGCGTAAGGAAACTACACCTCACCCAGGACTATCACCCTGACCTACTTTAAGATACTCCTCTCTGGCTAAGTATCTCCTTATCATTATTATCTAATACATTCACTATGGCTAATGTTATATTATCAACTTATACAGCTCTTACAGAATTCACAAGGCTAAAGTCAGGTCACCGATTAAGACTCGGAATTAGGAATTCTGTTCTCCACATTACAAGACGGCACGTTACTGCTCCTTTTGCGATTTTGGTGATAATTAATATCCAGCTCGTTTTCTTTATTATACAGAGAGAAGACTTAAACAAAAGTTGGTGCCGGCCCCGTGTTATAGATTTTCACAATGGCTTTGGATAACATTACTCAGAGAGAAACAACAATCAGATTCAAGATCGGTCTAAGTTGTGAGGTTCATCACCTAGAGCCAAGTGAGACCAATTATGTGACACTCAAGAGACTCGCCATGGACCTTTTAGAAAAGAAGGTAGGTGACTTTTCTCATTGTAAAAGCTTTGATTATATTTAGTCCCAACAACTATATGTGATCTCTAGTTATCTCCCAATAAGCTTTAGAGAATGCCCTGAAATTGAGACGTGCACCATACGTAGTGTGTCTGCTGGCTGTAATTTTGAGTTTACCTTTTTCATGCTGTTATCGGTCACATTTTCATCAAAAATCCACTGATAGTAAAGAATTAAAAATCTTACTTTTTATTTTTGGTAACAAAACAATTCATTGTCCTGTCAAGTCAAGGAGAAGATAACATATTAGAAAATCAATAAGTCAACATAACAATGGGAATACTTAAAGGCGGTTTCTGGTTTTGGAAAATCTCTCTCGTCCAGCTGAAGATTGCTTTAAAAAACAAAATAAAATGAGCTTTATTCCCTCCACCCTCCCCTCCTTCCAGACCGACAATGAGTCTCCACCACTGCTCAAGCACTGTCATTTCAGCACAGCCTAGTCCAGTACAACAGTGCGGTGCAGGAAAGTTATTTAATATTCCGTACTAGTTCCACGTCTGATTCTTTTCTTCGAGGATGAGATTTGTCGATAGGGCTGGACTCAAGCTTCAAGCTCTCAGACGATCAGGAAATCCAGAAACTTACTTGGTCTAATGCACTAATCCTCTTGGAAGGCTACGCTTAGGAGCTGTAAAATATTTGGGGCCTCACTGCCAGTTTTCCTTATTCCCGAATCTTTCTACGTCTCGATTGGAGGTCGGACCTGTTGCAGTCACTTACTCTGTATATCGGTCACTTCCTTTAGATTGTGCTCTCTTAGCTTTGGTGTCCTTTCTTTTATTTGCCACAGGTTACCCACTGCATGTGACTATGACAACCTTTCAGACCACAGGTCTTCTCTAGTCACATGCTGGGCCCTATCGGATATTCTACAGAAAACTGTCTCCTTCCCTACATGCTAACTCCTCCCACTATGGGCTAGTCCAAACTACTAACTATCTCTTGCCCTTTAGGCTGGCAACCACATATAACTATAACATTACTGGATATTATACATTACATGATAGTGTACTTGACGCATTCTACAATGATGCAAGAGATTATTCATATTACACTACATTACAACAATAACGTGATTGGTGTCTTCAGGGAGGAATGTGACAGCTTGTCTACCTCCTTACATCTCCTTCCAGTCTTCATGCACCAGAGAACAATGGTCTTGACTTGTACAACAAGTTCTACCACATCCCTGAACACTAAAGAGAACAAATACTTATCAAGAAAAATGTATTTAAAAGTCATTATGTATCATTTGAGCTCATAGTTCAGTAGTAATATTATATAAGAAAAGTCAATATAATGAGAACTAAAATTGTTAGGGTGAACAGTTTGAAATGTTCACTAGCTGCCTTCTCCTGGCCTAATCATGTGGATCAAGTGCATGCAAGAAAGAATAACATCAGACACACACAGTCGAATGTAATCTCTCCTTGGTCAGGCTATGGCACAGCTCCAAGTGCTTTATTTAACCTGAACATAGACTTATATAAACTCAGGAAGGGGCTCGGTCAGCCCTACAATGAGAATACTCGGATGTATTCATTGGTTAATGGGTTGGAAAATGGGGTAGTCCATGGGTTGATCCATTAAATTATCAGGGTAGGTTGGTCAATGAGGTCATTGGGTGGTGTGGTCTCAATCGGGTGTCTCCAAGGGACATGTTGCTCTGTGATTGGTTAGTCCTTCTATAGAATTCAGCTTATGTAAGGTGAAATAATACACTCTATGGGTCATTTTTCTCAATCTCCTATGTCTTGAGGATAATTATTGGATCCTATGGCTCTCCTCAACAAAACAAACTATCATAGACAGCACACAATCTCCGAAATTGGACTTATTTTCATCTACATCTCTATCTGCCTATTTTACTCATTCTTTTAGTACAACCATTAACAGGTTCTTGGGTCTCTATACCAATCAGTCTCGTGACTCATCAAAGAGTCTAGGAAGCATACATTTTGTAAGATAATGTTTAATTCTTCTAATGTCCTTCCACATATGGTCTCTTTATACAATGACTTTGTATCAATGGATCAATGTTATGTTGTGTTGACATTTCATAAATACTTTCTTATATGTTTTTAGTATCCTGAATATGGAATTTTGTTAGATTCTGAAAAGATTCAACTCTTCCGCCACAACATGAACTCAGAAAATGGCCTCGAGCGCCTTATGCCCGGCAATTTTGTTGCAGAAGGAGACCTAATTGAAGTTATTCTTCCTGGTGGGTATCAGAATGTTTTGTGACTATAACATCAGAGTAAGATTATTTTTACCTACAACATGTAAAGCCAGAAGTGTATTCATCAGGAATGGGAAATATTAAGAAACGACTGCTACGTCTTGGTTTTGGCTATAAAAGAAGTGCATTAAAAATGCAGTGATGTTGTAAGCAGGACAACTTCTAACGAGGTTGTCTAGAGAGGCATTCCTATTGTTAAGTATTAAATTTTGTGTAGTGTGATGTAAATTGTGTCTTGTGTCAATGTGAAAGCAATAAGTCTTGTAAACTGTAATATCATGTACAGTAATGTTATGTGTGGTTTTCAGACTGTAGGGCAAGAGAGAATTGTAGGTCTACCTCACAGTGGAGGGGATAACATCTAGGTTAAGTGATGGTTTCCTGTGCTACTTCAGATAGGGCCAAGTGTGTGACTAGAATTGACCTATGGTCTGTAAAGGTCGTCAAGGCTGCATGCAATGGTTGACCTCTGTCAACAGGAAAAAGGAGACCAGAGTCGAGATAGTGTGACTCGGAGAAGTAAATGAGACAGAGAGTAATTGACTGTGACAGATCCAGGAATTGTGCACCAAACGGAGTGACTGAATCTAACAGGCTGAAGGAGGACAGATGGCTCGCAGTTGAGCGAAGGGAGGCAGAAGCAAAAAGAACTATCAGAGCTAAGCAGGACTCCTGATGGATTTGTAATGTTGTAGAGTGCTCTACCAATAAAGACATTACAGATACTTTGCAGCAGCACAGAGGTAGTGTGACACGAGTCACTACAGTAAAAACTAGTCCCACAAGTGGAGAGATATGGCTACAATTATTGATAGTTAGTTGTTGTTATAAGTTACTACTTACAGGATAAGCAAAGGGAGGTTGAACGATCCGAGGTCAGGTTCAGGAATGGTGCAGTACAACAAGGGGCAGTCAGAGACAAAGTCCAATTCACGAGCCGGAGTCAGGAAAACCAGACAGACAAGACAGTTTACAGGAGCAGGCAAAAGAGTAGTCAGGTCATAGGCAAAGGGTCAAAGTCCAGGGTAGAGAATAAAGTCAGGCTGGGTCAGGCACAGTGCACAGAGGGATCAGTCTTATACAGGCAGCAACAAGTGTATGATTGACACTGGATGGAGGAGCTAGCATGCTTAAGTAGAGAACTAATCACGGGGAGTGAACGCAGGTGATTACAGCACAGACTCAACACAACCAAAACAGACTGACAACTTCTACACAATAGTAACATAGCAGATAAGAACAGTGTGGAGATTGTGACAGGTAGAATATATCATAGAATCACACAATGGTAGAGTTGGAAGGGTCCTCCTGGGTCATCTGGTCCAACCCCCTGCTTAAATCATTATATATATGTATAGAAACACTATAGGGTTAATCTGCAGGTTAATAAAATTACAACACCTTCTAGCCACCTTACTGACAGTGGGACCACTGCTCTATTATAAATAAATGGGTTCCATCAGATGTGGTCACTGTATATATCCAGCTTTTGTTATAGGTAAAAATCACAATGTAAATGTGAACAGTGCCTTGTGCATACCGGTAATTATGGCCCAGAGGGTGTGTGCACCTATGTCATATAATGCTAAGTTTTTACATGATGTTCCCATGTGGCGGGAGCACACGACTGATGCCATGTTTAGTCCTATTTGATCAAATTAGACTACACAGAACTCATCCATGACTTTTACCAGTCCACTGTGCAGCGATGGGGCAGGAATGGTCGTTAGATAGGGTCAGTGAGGATTTTTATATTGTACAATATTCTTCATCAGCATTGAATGAATCACCGTGTGCTGAAATGTCAGAATTTACTTTGGCCAATATCTAATATTTTAACAAATTATAAACTGTCACCATTATATTTTTTTGTATACAGAGTCTCTGATCCTCGACAACTCGATCCTACCTCACAATTTACAGGCTCACACCTACACATTTCCAGCCTTCTGCGACTATTGTGGGGAAATGCTGTTCGGCATGGTGAAACAAGGACTGAAATGCCAAGGTAATCTATAAAAATCATATCTGTCCTCCCTGGAAGGATTTTAGCTGAACTGAAATGCTAGCTCAGGCTTCCAGGATCCGTTGTTTCAGATGCTGCACATCTCGTATCTTCACAGCATAGACAATTGTCTTCAGATGAGGGATGAGGCAACTGTTTTGTGAATGGTGAAGTTACCAAACAAAACCAGCGCTATTGGTGTGACATTAGCCCACAGTGGATAGATCCCTCCAAGACTGCTGGGACACAAAAATTCATGGTATGGTGTGGTATATGGGGTACAAAGATAGAGGGGCCATTCTTCATCAATGGAAACCTCAATGCCACTGGATATGTGAATCGTGTAGCAATTTCAGATCTACATAATTCCTGGAAGCTGAAAACATCCCAGTTCTTGCATGGCCGCATACTCACCGGACATGTCACCACACATTGAGCATGTTTGGGACGCTCTTATTCGCTATATATGGCAGCATCTTCCAGTTCCTGTCAATATCCAGCAACTTCGCACTGCCATTGGGAGGAGAGGACCAATATTCCACAAGCCACAATCAACAACCTGTGTCATGATCTCCACACTGTCCTTGTCTGCTATGTTACTATTGTGTGGAAGATGTCAGTTTGTTTTGGTTGTGCTTAGTGTGTGCTGCAATCATCTGTATTCATTTCCCTTGATTAGTCCTCTACTTAAAGGGAACCAACCACCTCGGATGACCCTCATACACTGTTAATATGTGCCCCTGCAGCCTAGTAAACCATTTGCAGCACTGTTTTTGTGTGAAAAGTGGCTGCAGTAGAAGTGAGATAATGATTTTATAAACTTACATGCCTGCGTACTTGAGGTCGTCTCCCTGTGTGTGCTGGCACTTGTGAGCTGTGCTCGTCATGCCTGCTCTCCCCTCCCTTATGCACACCCCCTCTCAGCCTGCTATAGTGATGTGAGGCTGATTGCGTCATAAAGGGCGGGGCTAAATCGCGGCATCCCGGTAGCCCCGCCCCTTTATGACGCAATCAGCCTCACATCACTATAGCAGGCTGAGAGGGGGCGTGCATAAGGGAGGGGAGAGCAGACATGACGAGCACAGCTCACAAGTCCAGCACACACAGGGAGACGCCCTCAAGTACGCAGGCATGTAAGTTTATAAAATCATTATCTCACTTCTACTGCAGCCACTTTTCACACAAAAACAGTGCTGCAAATGGTTTACTAGGCTGCAGGGGCACATATTAACAGTGTATGAGGGTCATCCGAGGTGGTTGGTTCCCTTTAAGCATGTTAGCTCCTTCATCCAGTGTGAATTGTACACTTACTTGCTGCTGCCTGTGTAAGACTGAGAGACTGTGAGAAATATATTTGTCATCTCCTATCTCAGTGATGGGAAAGTCTTCGGAGACTACAGATTTGACCTCAGAATTGAGAATCTTCATACTGACTATCAATTCTGACTGAGAAAGAAGCAAATTTGTCTAGTAAGATACATTACAAAGTTGCTTATTTCCATGTGCACTGTTGAGTTCTATAAAAGTATAATGACAGTTATGCTTTAATTATTCAGACACTGCAAAGTTATGCCTTTTAATAATATACTTCATTACATTATTTGGCTTCCTTCTCTCACAAACACTATTCTACAGTGCTACTTCAATTTTTAGTTCATGCTCCTTTAGAAGCTTCTTTTAACTGCTGTTTGGAAAAGACCTTTCCTCTCTGAGCCTCTCGTCACCTTTATACTCAGATGGGAATTGACATACTGAGATGGTTTGCATATAGTGTACAGGATATGGCTGAGCAGCAGTTAAAAGGATCTTATAAAGGAGTATGAACATTGAAACATGACTGCAGTATAGTGTTTGGGTTTGGCTTCCCTCTCTCACAAACACTATTCTGCAGTGTTACTTCAATGCTCCTTTAGAAGCTTCTTTTAACTGCTGATTGGTAAAGACTCTTCCTCTCTGCTCGCCACCTTTGTACTCAAATGGGAATTGACATACAGAAACAGTTTGAAATAGTGTACAGGATATGGCTGAGCAGCAGATGAAAGGAGCTTATAAAGGAGTATGAATTGGACATTGAAACAGGACTGCAGTATAGTGTTTGGGTTTGGCTTCCCTCTCTCACAAACACTATTCTGCAGTGTTACTTCAATGCTCCTTTAGAAGCTTCTTTTAACTGTTGATTGGTTAAAGACTCTTCCTCTCTGCTCGCCACCTTTGTACTCAAATGGGAATTGACATACAGAAACAGTTTGAAAATAGGTACAGGATATGGCTGAGCAGCAGATGAAAGGAGCTTATAAAGGAGTATGAACTGGACATTGAAACAGGACTGCAGTATAGTGTTTGGATTCCTTCTCTCACAAAACACTATTCTGCAGTGCTACTTCAGTGCTTAGTTGATACTTCCTTAGAAGCCTCTTTTAACTGCTGCTTGGCAAAGACTCTTCCTCTCTTAGCCTCTGTCTGTGCCTCTCAGCTCTCCACCTTTGTACTCAGATGGGAATTGAAATACAGAAACAGTTTGAATTTAGCGTACAGGATATGGCTGAGCAGCAGATGAAAGGAGCTTCTAAAGGAGCATGAACTGGACACTGAAACAGGACTACAGTATAGTGTTTGAGAGAGGGAATGAAGTAAAATAAGGTGATAAAATGTAATACAAAAATCAACTTTACATTGTTCAGAGGACAGGGAAATAAAAAAAAATGTTAGTTACTATTTAAGGCTACATAAACATGTTCTATATATCATATATAGAAGTTATTTTCTCTTATAGTCCCAAAGAACTCTTCTCTAAAACAGGAAACAAAGGTTTGTTGTCCGGATCTTTATAGAAATGTGTTTGTGCAACAACTGTGACATGAGTCACTACAGTAATAACTAGTCCCAGAAGTGGATAGATAAGACCAAAATTACAGATGGTAATTATATTATAGTACTACTTACTGGATAAGAAAAGGGAGGTCAAATGATCCAAGGTCAGGTCTAGGAAATGGCACAGTACTACAAGGGGTAGTCAGAGACGAAATCCATTTCACAAGCGGGGTCAGGAAAACCAGAAAGACAAGACAGTATACAGGGAGCAGGAAAAAGAGTAGTCAAGTCACATGCAAATGGTCAAAGTCCAGGGTAGGGAATAAAGTCAGGCTGGGTCAGACTCAGACCATAGAGGGATCCGTCTTACACTAGCAACAGCAAGTGTACAACTGACACTGGATAGAGGAGCTAGCATGCTTCAGTAGAGGACTAATCAAGGGAAGTGAACACAGATGATTGCAGTACAGACCCAGCACAACCAAAACAGACTGACAGCTTCTTCACAATAGTAACATAGGAGACAAGGACAGTGTTGACAACAACAATTAGTTCTCTGTGTTTACAGTATATAAAGGTTATGGTTTCTCAGAAATGACAGGTCTGAAATGATGCAAGTTTAATGACAGAAATTTTAATTCTTAGTTTTATTAAAATAAATATAATTAAAATGAATTAACGGTTCATTTGTTTTTCACCTTCTAATTTTTCAGGCTGTCGTTTAAATTATCACAAGAGATGCGCTTTTAAGGTTCCTAACAATTGCATGGGTGTAAAGAGAAGTCGTCTATCCAGTAGATCATTTACAGGATCAAGATCCATCACTAAACAAAGAGCAGTGACACTACCAACCGGAGGTAGTCTGGAGGACCTGGGGGCACATAACTCCGAGCCACAGGTACAATGAACAGTCTATGGCCATCACTGCTAGAACATATCACTTTAGTCTCTGACATTCCTTATATTTCCCTAAACTTCAAAAACATCTCAGGCTGATTGACTACCGATACGTTGATTGCTAATTCATAGTGACCACACGATTTAGTTTTATCATATGAATGAGTCATATTTATGGCTGAATTATGGTTCTATGCACAGCAATTAGTAGTAAGGATGGATAGGACTGCAATGAGAACAGGTGCAATGCTGAACATGACACATTGTAACAAAATTTTAAATACTGAGACATGCTAATCTAAATGTAAAAGAATACAGAATAGCATTATAGTTAAGGAGATATATGAAAAAATGAGACACTTAGCTTATAAAGAAGGCCATATCTGTCATGATATCCACACAGTGCTTGTCTGTTATGTTACTATTGTGTGGAAGCTGTCAGTCTGTTTTGGTTGTGCTGGGTCTGTGCTGCAATCATCTGTGTTCACTTCCTTTGATTAGTTCTCTACTTAAGCATGCTAGCTCCTCCATCCAGAGTCAATTGCACACTTGTTGCTGCTTGTGTAGGTCTGATCCCTCTATGCTCTGTGTGACCCAGCCTGACTTTATTCCCTTACCTGGACTTTGACCCTTTGCCTGTGACCTGACTACTCTTTTGCCTGCTTCTTGTAAACTGTCTTGTCTTTCTGATTTTCCTGACCCCGGCTCGTGAATTGGATTTGGTCTCTGACTACCCCTTGTTGTACTGCGCCATTTCCTGGACCTGACCTCGGATTGTTTGACCTCTCTTTACTTATCCAGTAAGTAGTACAATAATAATAATTAACTATCGCTAATTGCAGTCTAATCTCTCCACTTCTGGGACTAGTTATAAGGCTGGCTTCACATTTGCGTTTGTGTCTGCATGCTGATGGCATGCAGACACAAACGCAGTCAAAAGCAGGGACATTTTGATGTGTCCGCAGCGGATAATGTCCGCCTGCGGACACATCACTGTGCAGCCCGGCAGCCAATCGGCATTGTCCGGGGGCGGGCCGGAGGCGGAGATCTGCGCCGGAGATCTCCTCCTCCCCGCCGCCGGTAAGCTCCAGGACATGTCGGCGGGGAGAAACAGCTGATTTGACAGCTGTTTGAATCTCCCGCGCCGACACCGAGAGGAGATGTCGGCGCGGGAAGATTCAAACAGCTGTCAAATCAGCTGTTTCTCCCCGCCGACACCGCTAGCAGATTACCGGCGGCGGGGAGGAGGAGAACATCAGAGGCTGAGCTGATCTCCCGGTGGCCGTCGGTGATCTCCTGTGACATCACTGGCGGCCACCGGGAGAGATCTCAATGTGATCCGCAGCGTTCTCCTGCGGTGTCATGCAGAGGACACTGCGGACCCATTGAGATCAATGCATTTTTTGTGCGCTTGCAGGCACTTGCGGATAGAGCAAGCGCCGCGAACGCACAAAAAAATGCTGCAAGCTGCGTTTGGAGCGCTGTCGGAGGGCGCATAAATTATGCGCATCCGAACGCAAATGCTGCCAAACGCAGCCATACGCAGGCACATGCGTTCCCATGTTAAACGTATGTGCGCAAGCGTTTGGCTGCGTTTGGTACGCAGCGTTCCATACGTAAATGTGAAGCCAGCCTTACTTAGTGACTTGCATCACAATATCAATATCCACCCAGTAGCCACGTCTTGGTGTGTTTCTTTACTGGGTGCCTACACTGAGTCAATACCTCTCTCTGGGTTTAAAAACCTCCATTTGGGCGAGTAACAACCTGCTAATGGAGCCCAAGATCACCAAAAGATAGTGGGCAACTTGGTGGATATAGATATGACCATCTTTGTATGCTAAGTGTCTTATTTTTTTCATATATCTCCTTAACTACAATTGTATTCTGTATTCTTTCACATTAAGATTAGCGTGTCTTAGTATTCCAGAGTGCAGATGCCTTCTGGTTCAACTAATATCAGTGCCACAGGAGACGAGAATGTATACAAACAGCCAAATGTCTAGTCTTTGCTTGATCAGAAGACGTATTTATGACCCTTAGAAACAATAAGGGAGGCTTAGTGTTCAACTAAAAAGTATGAAAGTTTGGAAACGAAGTCCACAAGACATGGGTTCTGCTAAATTAGTTCAAACAAGGATAGCAACTTGTAATCCTCAATGTAGCAACACAAAACCAAATTAGCTGTGTCATTACTTTCTGAATCACAATTGCAAATCTAAGACAACACAAAGGTAGCTAAATACACTAGTACCAACATTCCCATCTTTAAGATACTCTGCAGAATATCCTTGATTCACCCACCCATACCCTTGAATCAATTGGTGGGATATTGGACTATGGGTGAATATCAAGTACTTATGACTTCCTTGAGAGTCCATGTCTCGAAGAAGGGTTTAATGATGCTTTATCAAGTTGTTGTCCCTGTCCTCCTTTAGCACCTCATTGATAGTCAGGGCAGCGGGGGTACAATTGCCATCAGCATGGTCCAGAGGGGCAGGGTCAACATTTCTGCTACTTCTGAGGTTTAGGACCTTTTGCACTAGCTAGTTAGAAGTATAGCATCAAGCTCAACCACAAATTAGGTGCTCAAGGGAAAAGAGTCAAACAGTATAAAGTTTTAGCCCTGGCACACATCATATGAAAAAAGCAAAAGGAAAATGGTAGTTGGTTTTCTAGTTTTTTATTTTTCAGTGCAAAGTGTGTAGTTTCCAAATCCGACGTTTTGGCTCAGGCACAAGCCTTCGTCAGGAAGACAACTGGAAGGCAGAATGAAGAGGGATAAGATTCAATAATGGTATAGGATGAATCCTGTCACTTTGGTGCTGTAGTAATCTGTTACATCTGTTAGCATCTCAGCTGTAGTTGTGATCACCCTACCCTTCTTGTATTCCTAACCATCTTTAAGCTCACTCCAATGCCCGGTATAGCATGTGTATTATGTCCTTGATGTGTGCTCATTCTGGTTGATGTGTTGCTCCATTTGCAACAACAATGCCTGTCTGGAGACATCCTTGGAACCTCATTATACCGATTGTCCTTCCTATATTGTTTGTTTTTCCTTGCTTCCCTGCTGCTCCTTCACTTCCTTGGGGGGCAGGCGTTGGATATCTAGCCGAGTTTATCTTGGGAATGCCTGGTTCTCATACCTTGCTAGGCTCCTATCATTAGGGGTAACTTTGGATAGAGTCTAGCCTAGGGCTTTCTAGCTGAAGGGTCAGCTCAGGTTTACTCGATCCATTCCCTTGCCCTGTCATGTTTGGATTGTCTACCTATGTATGCTTGCTCTGTTGTGGTTGTTGTGCTTAGCCTCACCCCTGGTTCCTTAGAAGATATGGGAAACTTTCTCTTAACTGCTCGGGCCTCGCTTCCTGATAGTTATCACCAAGCCCAACTGTTAAGGACATGCCTACCGATGCAGAGGCCTTTATGGAGTGTGCAGTTGGAAGCACAATTGTCATCTATTTACAGCCTTTGCGTACTTGGATTCCGCTGCTTTGCTGTTTAATTGTGGTTTTTTCCTTAGTCTGCTGCTGTTGCTGAATGTGTGGTGGGTGGCTCTGCAAGTGAAAAGTGAGTCATAGCTCAGGTGAGATGAGGGGTGTGACTGAGCTTTCTGCACTCCACCCCCTCAGCCTTAAGTAGTTCTGCTTTCCTCCATCAGATGTTGCAGATTCAGTTCATTTCTGATCTAGGACCCGTGCTGTGAAGCCGTGCTCTGCTGAGCTGTGATATTGCTGCCGTGGACTTGAAACTACTGGGATTACCTGGTCCATGGGCAGAGGTAGAGGCTTTTAGCCTAGGGCTTTCAGGAGCTTAGGAGAAGGGTGGTGACTCAGACCTCCTCACCTTCTGAAGTACTTCCAAGAGCAGGGCGATTCAGGGACCCCCAGTATAAAGGTCAGATTAGCTCCCCCTGAATCCCTTCGCCCACCTTACCATCCGGTTTCCTGATTTCCTCCTCTCCTGAGCATGACAACTAGCCTGTACAGGAACCAGGTGGGTGTGGGTGCAGCTACAGAGAGAGACTGTGAATCCTTATCCTGACGTGTGTAGCCCCAGCTACCTCTCCGTCACTAGCGTGACAATTGGTATTTGTTTAGAAGGAATGAAAAAGCAGCACTCACCGGGAGTAGGTAGAAGTCTTCATTATTGTGGTTCACTGATTACATGTAGTGCAGGAAAAGGGAAGGAGCAAACGACGGCAAACCATTTCACGCCGTGGCGCTTCTGCGGGTCCTAAAAACGGTCTGCCTTTCCATCTTCCCACTTTCTCATTCCTTTCTAAATGGATTTCCATGTCCGATTGACTATTCAATATGCCAACTGGGAGCAAGCGTACCTGGTAAACCACAAGTGTGGTGCCGGACCCACTACTACATGTCAGTACCCCGTGGTACCCAACTGTTTCTTCTTCTGAGTGAATTTGTTGTTGTGATAAGTAAGTATGGTGACAGCCGTCATGTGGAAATCCACAACTAAGGACCGAAAGATCAAAAAGAAACATTTTGAGTGTCGAGTTCATCATAGATTATCTGTTGGTCCCGGCAGCTGCTAAGCATTTGGAAAGATGGGACAAGGAGCATACTCTTGTTTCTGCACTTGATCAAAGGCATCCATCCAGTTGAGGGGAAAAGGTAACCACTAGTGATAAGCGAGTGTAATCGTTACTATTCACTACTCGCATGGATAGCACGGTATTAGCGATACTCGTTACTCAGCGAGTATCGCTGGTACTCCTGAGTGATGTGTCCATCGTTATCGATCTGACACAAATTGCTGCCTCCCTTCAGTAAACAATGGGAGTTGGTACCCCAGTGAGAGCAGATTGGATGTTAGGCTCTCACTAGGGGGTACAGCAAGGTGTTGTATGCAGTAGAAAAGCAAAAAAGCCTCCACCCTCCCACCCTGCCTCATTTTATGGCAGGATATGTGCTGGCAGAGCCTATCACTAATCAACTAACATTAGACTCGATATTAGAGTATTAAAAACTACTCGTTACGAGTATAGCGAGTGTGAATATTTCACTACATGCTCATCACTAAAACCACAGTTAAAGGGGTTGCCCAGATTTCTATAAAATGGCTAATTCCTTTAAAAACAGCGACACCCCTGTCTGCAGGTTGTGTGATATTGCAGCCCAGCTCCATTTACGTAAACGGACCTTTGCTGTAATACCACATGTGACCAGTAGACAGGGGTGACGCTGTTTTTGAAAGAATTCAGTAAAGCTATAGTAATCCTGAATATCCCCTTTAAAGGTATATTGCACGCATTAAGTATGTGCTGCAGACATTTCTGCATCAGGAATAATGGGAGTGTAAAATATGCACTTTTTTTTTTGCTTTTTTACTTGTATTTTTTCCCCATGCATTGGAATGGGTGTAAAAGGCTGAAAGAAATGACATGTTGCAGATTTCAAACTGGAAAGGAAAATCTAAGCAATGAGATTTTGAGAAGTCTCTTTCACTTTCCTTGTACTAAGAAATGCTGCAATTTTTGTGGCAAAACGTGGGAAAAAAATCACGTAAAAAAATTGTGCCAGGCACATACAAGTTTTTTTCTCTTAATAATCAAGTCTTATATTATTTCTCCAGATTACCATCAAGAAATCTCGTTTCTCCCCATTCAAGGGGCGGCCGATCTGGGAGGATTATCAGGACGTAAACAGAGTGAAGGTCTCTCACACCTTCAGAATCCATACATACACACGTCCCACAATATGTCAGCACTGCCGCCATCTTCTTTACGGGCTGTTCGGACAGGGCATGCAATGCAGAGGTATGTGGATGATATTCCATTACATTCATTTATAGATTTATCACTATTATCTTTGAAAACATCTGACAAGTCAAAACCGACTGAGCACTCCAATAATGTGAATAGGTGATTTTTTTTCCTGAGTGATATAACAGCAATCCAAGATGTGAAAACGTTTGGGTCTAAATGTTGGACCTTCATCAGTTCACAAATTGCTCTGGATAAGCTACAAGGAAGGATACCTTTTTATGTAATCTTTCTGGTGTTCACTGCAATGATAAGTGGATGATTGGCGCCTTTCCGCTAATCACTGATGTGGACACTGCATTTTTACACCACTTTCCTTGTAGCTTATCCAGAGCAATCTATGAACTGATGAAGGTCCAACATTTAGACCCAAACGTTTTCACATCTTGAATTGCTGCTATATCACACAACAAAAAATCACCAATTCACATAGTGTCAGTCTATTTCTCTTGAATTATGAGACTGGATCCTACCCAAGCACCCATAAAGGGCACTTTCCTGAGAGGGTTATTTAAACCCACCATATCCTCTGGTTCAGTGCTGATTATTTTCAGTTGTGCTTGGGTAGAAAGGTTAGTGCTTTTTGTGTGTTTATTGTGGTTTTCTCTATTGCTCTGGTCTTGGCTTTGTCTCTAGCTTTTCTTTATACTTTGCTTGGATCTGCGCTGCTTTTCTTGTTTGCACTGATGTGTTTGATTCGACTGTGGCTGGTGTGTCCAGCCACTATCCACCCCACTCTGCTATAGTTCCCCTTTTCCAGGAGCGGGAGGCAGTGAAAAGTACCCTCGCCCTTAAAGATGTACATTAACGTGACAGCTAGCGCAAAGTGGGTCTGGCATACCTGCGTTTGCTGGCTGCAATCCAGTCATCCTATCACAACCCTAGCATTACACCAAGTGATATTTTAAGAATGGTTTAAAGAAATAATAAATGATGCAGTGTTCAAACATTGCAATTGCTATAAATCTGCTCACATCATCCCATTCTTTGAAGTTAAAGGGAATCTGTCAGGTCAAAAATCCATATGTAACTGATATCATGTTCTAACTCCTCTCTCTAAGCTCTCTCTATCTATGTATTTCTATTACGGTATTTATGCTTCCCTCCTATCCTCTGTAAACTTCAAAAAAATCATTCCATCTGTCAATCAAAGTGAGCTCTCTGCTGCCCACTCCCTAATAAATGAATATTCATGTATCACTGCACTGCCCTGCCCTCCTCTGGTCTGTATGTGACTCATTGCAGACAGAGGAGAAAGGAGCAGGGAGGAGGTGTGCGCTCTTTGCAGATGCAGCTCTGACATCTTCATTGTGTGTATATGAGGCATGTGTGTAGTGTGTGCTCTGAGATATTTCTTTGTGCTTATATTCAAATATTTTTATTGAAATAAGTATAGTCGTACAAGTAGTAACATTTTCAAACAGAATCCAAGAAAATGGCAAGTATATACAATTCAAAATAAGTCACTTTTGTTATTGATTCGAAATTAAAATAGTGCACATGAAATTTAGTAACTTCTATTACTGAGTTATCTAACAAGATCACATAGAGATTTGCAGGAATTATTGACAACAAATAGCTTCCAACTAAACAGATAAGCAGTTATTACAATTTTTATAAATCATTATAAAATCAGTAAGGGAGGGAAGTAAAGGCAGGGATTATTTCTTTGTGTTTATATGAACATTTGATCATTTGCTCAGCAGGTACACACATTACATGTATGGAGAAAAACAGTGTTCATATAAGCAAAAATCTCTCACAGGCAGCACAGGCTAGTGATGTTACTACAAGAGTTGTAGCACAAAACCCCTGCCCCCTCTAACCCCCTCCCCAGCAGCCTGCAGAAGCCTGAGATACAGTGTAACCAGCACAGAGGGGAGGGACAGATACCAACTTGGATAGACGTGGAGATTTAAATAACAATTGTCATGAATCCTGAAAGTCACAGTATGTAATTACTTTTACAGTTGCCTGCTGGGTGTGCAGGTGCTTATAGCAAGAGAACTACAAAGGGTACAGTAATGATCTTTACATATTCTGAAAGGTCTGCCGAGCACTACTCAAGGGGACTATTAGTATCATACTGACAAATGACCTGACAGAGTCCCTTTAAGATGTGAAAGGTAGCTATAAAGGAGCGCACTGTATAAGCCTAAAAGTTAATGTCTTCATCTACCAATCTGTTCTCCACAGACTGCCGCTTTAATTGCCACAGACGATGTGTCCCCGATGTACCAGCCCAATGCCTGGGAGAGATAACTAATATTGATGAAGAAGGTAGATAAAATATACTTGAGTTCCCTATTGACTTCTGTTACACTCGTTACTCCAGTCGCACCCGTCTAAGTATCCAACTTCTCATTCCGAGTACTGTGCACAAGACTTCTACAAGTGTACAAGAACTGGCAGAGAGGATAAAAGAAGGTTTCCATAAATCAAATTTTTAGGATGATATTCCACTGTCCTCATGACTTTCATGGTTAAGGGTTAATGGATCACAAGAGTACTGTTTTTTACGATTATAATATAATTTACCCCTCCCCCCAAATTGGGGGGAAAACGGGGTTGCGTCCTAAAGTCTGAATCTTTAAAAAATAAACAAAATAAACTGAAGGGGGGTTGCGGTGGTAGAACGAGGGTGCAGGAGGCAGGTTTCACGGGTCCATGGAGGGTGGGGGCAAAGCTGGAGCTGCAGGGGGGTAGCATTGGTGCACAGTGGAGGACACCATTTTTCATTTGCCTGATTGCATTGCCAAGCTGCAATTTGGCCTCTAGTGTCCAGACTTCAAGAAAATGGCCACATATCTCGATCTGTAAATGCACTGCCTCTGCGGCCATGGGGGATGAGGGGCCATGTACCAGGATGGGGGATACATATACCAGGATGAGGGTCATGTACAAGGATGAGGGACATATATACCAGGTTGGGGGATATATATATACCAGGATGGGGGGTCATATACAAGGATGAGGGACATATATATCAGGATGGGGGGGATATATATACCAGGATGGGGTGGTCATGTATAAGAATGAGGGAACATATATACCTGAATGGGGGTCATGTACAAGAATGAGGGACATATATAGTGATTGTAAGACAGACACGAGCGTTATAAGATGGACCCCATTTAACATTAAACATTTTTTTTTATCTTTTCCTTCACCAAATTTGGGGTGCGTCTTATATTCCGGTGAGTCTTATAAGGCGAAAAATACGGTAATTCATCCAAGGAGTTTTTGGACTCTGGTTCTTGCAATTGTGATGAAGCTTTTCATTATGGTGATAAAGAAAATTCTAAGAGTTAATTTCAAATATTTTACAGATAAAAACTTGGAGACACCACAAACCTCAACTGGTGGATACCATAACTATGGCCAAGCGTGAATATGCAGCCTGCAACTGAGGAACTCCAGCAGACCTGAAGATTGTGACTACTGAGGAAATTATCTGCGTTAAAGAATAAAGAAATCAAGAATTATAGATTTGGACTGATAATGCTACTTAAACTATATACTTCACAATATTCAAATATATTATTACATTTTATCATAACTAAATTGAATTAATTAAATTTGATATATACACACACATAAAGTCATGGCCAAACGTGTTGACACCCTTGAAATTGTTCCAGAAAAAGAATCCATAAAATTATTGCAGTTACACATTTTTGTTATACACATGTTTATTTCCTTTGTGTGTATTGGAACAACACAAAAAAAAAACAGAAAAAAGTCAATTTGGACATAATTTCACGCGAAACTCCAAAAATAGTCTGGAAAAAATCATTGGCACATTCATCTTAATATTTGGTTTCCCTCTTTGGAATAAATAACTGCAATCAGTCTTGTCCTATAACCTCCACAAGCTTCTTCTCCTGGAGTTTTGGTCTCTTCTTTATAATCTGCTCCCGGTCTCTTATATTTGAGGCGTCTTCTCCCAATTTTGAGATCTCTCCACAGGTGATCAATGGGATTTAGATCCGGACTCATTACTGCCTCTTCAGATCTCTACAGCACTTTGTTTCCTCCATTTCTGGGGCTTCTTGATGTTTGGGGTCATTGTCCTGCTGAAAGACCCCTGACCCAGGACGCCCCCAGCTTTCTGACACTGGGCTCTACATTGCCACCCAAAATCCTTTGGTATCTTCAGACTTCATGATGCCTTGCACACAGCCTGCAGGACAGTTTGAATGTTTTTGGAACTTGATTGGGGCTTATCCACCATCCAGACTATCCGGCGTTACAATCTTTTATCAATTTTTCTCTGCCGTCCACATCCAGAGAGATTATCTACAGTGCCATGGGTTATAAACTCCTTGATTATGTTGCATACCGTGGACAAAAGAATATTCGGATCTCTGGAGATGGACTTGTAACCTTGAGATTGTTGAGAACTAAAATTGTTTAAAAATATCAAGTGCTCAGACATTTCTCTTCTCCTGTCTGTTCTCCATGCTTAGTGTGACACACACAGACACACAATGCAAAGATTGTGTCACCTTCTCCCCTTTGTATCTGGTTTCAGTTGTGATTTTCACATTGCCCACACCTCTTAGGCTGGCTGCAAACCACATTTTTTGGGATCCTGTCCTGTCCATTTTGAAAAGGACAGAAGAGGATCCTGTTTTGCCTCCCATGTATCACTATGGTGCTGGATTGGTCATAAATGGCCATCCGGCATTGTGTATTCAGTCCCAAATTTGTTTCTGTCCTGTTTTTGGGCTCCGATATTGGGCTCCAGTGAAAAAAATGGACCAAACCAGACAGAAAAGAATCGGGAGCAATCCAGTGCATATAGCATGGGAGTCTATGGGTGCCGAATCCAGGAAAAAACAGGATTGTTTCCCAGATCCGTTTTTAGTGTACTGAGCATGCTCAGTACACATTCACTGCTCTGTTCCTGTAATTTCACTATAGCAGTATATCTACATACACTATCTACATACACTGCTAAAGTGAAATTAAAGAAGCAATGTGTTAAAAAAAAAAAAAAAATGCTCACCTCTTTGCCGAGTGTCCCGCAATGCGAGGCGTCCACTTCCGATGGCTGCAGGACCTGAATCAGCTGACCGGGTGGGGCGGCAACCCGATTGTCAGGAGGGCGCATTTAAACCGCTCTGCTGATGCTGTCATGTGATACATCAGCTGATCGGGTTGCTTTTTTTTTCAACCATTGCTTTCTTTCCCTTTTGCAATGTATGTAGATACATTGCGAAAGTGAAAGTACAGCTCCCACCTCTTTCTGTGTCCGGATTCCTCAAAATCCTGGATCCGGACACAAAAACGGCATCCGGAGTTACACATCCGGTCCTGTCCATTCCTGCAAAAAACAGGATCCCCACGGACAGGAACAAACCGTGGAGGGAACCCAGCCTTACTTGCCACAGATGAGTCTGTGCGAGCATCACATGCTTGAAACAAAGTTGTTTACCCAGAATTTTAGAAAGTGGCCAACAATTTTGTCAGGTCTATATTTGGGGTTTTGTGTGATATTATATGCAGTTTGCCTATTTTTCTCAGTTTTGTTTGTGTTGTTCCATTGCACCAATATATACAAATGTTGTTCCATTGCACCAATATATACAAAGCCAATATATACAAAGACAATAAACCTGTGCAATTCAATAATTTCCTGAGAGAAATACATGTTCTGGAACAATTTCAATGGTACCTACACTTTTGGGGCATGATTGTCTATATCAGGGGTCTCAAACTCGGCTGGGTTGGTGGGCCGCACATAGAAAAAATATTTATAGCGGGGGGCCGCATCCCTTGTAGGGAATCTTTTGCTTAATGTAGTAAAGTATAAATCCCCTTCTTGTAGTAATGTCCCCATCCTGTAGTAATGTCCTTTTCTACTGATGTCCCCCATCCTGATCCCTTTTTCTAGTAATGTCCCCCATCCTGATCCCCTTTTCTAGTGATGTCCCAATTCCGATCCCCTTTAGTAGTGATGTCCCCAATCCCGATCCCCTTTTCTAGTGATGTTCCCAATCCCGATCCCCTTTTCTAGTGATGTCCCAAATCCCAATCCCCTTTTCTAATGATGTCCCCAATCCCGATCCCCTTTTCTAGTGATGTCCCCCATCCTGATTCCTTTTTCTAGTAATGTCCCCCATCCTGATCCCTTTTTCTAGTAATGTCCCCCATCCTGATCCCTTTTTCTAGTAATGTCCCCCATCCTGATCCCTTTTTCTAGTAATGTCCCCCATCCTGATCCCCTTTGGTACTGATGTCCCCCATCCTGATCTACTTTTATAGGGATGCCCCCATCCTGTTTTACCTTCTTCATACTCACACACACTCACACACACACTGAAACACACACACCTTCTTATACACATATCCTCACTCATATACTCACACCATCACACACTAACCCTCACACACACACTTTTCTCACTTTAATGATGCATCGCTCCAGTGCAGGGGGCTGCCGCGCTCCCCGCTCTGCTGACTTCCGGCCTCCGCTGTGCTATGACTTGCTCCAGCCACCGCTTAGACAAGCTCTGTTGCTCAGTAAGATCAATGCAATCTGCCAGCCAGAGGCCCGCATGTGACGTCATATTCCGCCATCAGCTGCGGACCTCTCATTGGCTGGCAGGTTGCATTGATCTTGCTGAGCGGCAGAGCTTGTTAGTGCCGCGGACGGAAGTCATCACACAGTGGGGACTGCAGCGGCCCCCTGCACTGGGGCAATGCACCATTAAGTTGTCCAAGGTGCCGCGGGCCGCATAGTGAAGCCCCAGGGGCCGCATAAGGCCCTCGGGCCGCATGTTTGAGACTCCTGGTCTATATACAGGTGGGGCCATTTATATGGATGCACCTAAACAGAATTGGAATGGTTGGTGGTATCAACTTCTTGTTTGTGGCAAATTAGTATATGAGAGGGGGAAAACTTTTCAAGATGGGTGGTGACCATGGCGGCCATTTTGAAGTCGGCCATTTTGAAGTCGGTCACTTTGGATCCAGCTTTATTTGGGTGAATCCATATAAATGGCCCACCCTGCGTGTGTGTGTGTGTATATATATCTATATATATATATATATACTAGGGAAAAAACCTTGCAGCACTCAGCTACTACCAATGATGTACACATGCTGACAAGCTATATATATGAGAAAAAAATTAAAAACTTACGTTTTTTTCAAAAAACTCAAAATTCTTATTTATTTCTTTTTTTAAATCTGAAGTTCTTAGTACACACATTGGCCAATGTCTGCTTGCTCGTCGACAGCGACAAAGTGACTTCAGGTCCGACGAGTCCTAACGCTGACACCCAAGTCCTCCTTGTCCATCCTACCCCACTACTAAGTGGGCGGACACCATCTAGACCCTAGATCACCTGTAGGCAACGAGGGTGCACATTGCAGTAATGGAGCCAGCCACTCCACACGATACAAAAGAGAAAAAAAAAACTGCACAGCACTCACAGACAATGTGAACTGGTGCCAGCAGGGATGCTGGGATAAACTACTAGGGAAAAAACCTTGCAGCACTCAGCTACTACCAATGATGTACATATGCTGACAAGCTATATATATGAGAAAAAATTTAAAAACTTAAGTATTTTTCAAAAAACTCAAAATTCTTCTTTTTTTTTTTTTTTTTTTTTTGTCGCAGTCGACGAGCAAGCAGACATTGGCCAATGTGTGTACTAAGAACTTCAGATTTAAAAAAAAAAAAAAAAAAAAAAGAATTTTGAGTTTTCTGAAAAAAACGTACGTTTTTAAATTTTTTCTCATATATATAGCTTGTCAGCATGTGTACATCATTGGTAGTAGCTGACTGCTGCAAGGTTTTTTCCCTAGTAGTTTATCCCAGCATCCCTGCTGGCGCCAGTTCACATTGTCTGTGAGTGCTGTGCAGTTTTTTTGTTTTTTTTTTCCTCTTTTATATATATATATATATATATACTAGCTGGGTGCCCGATGCACATGCATCGGGATTCTAGAAGGGCGAGTCTCTGACTCGCAATGGCCGCTTCGCGGCCAATGCTTCGCGCTGCTAAGGCGACTCGCCATGCCCGCTGCACGGGCATAGCGAGTCGCCTTAGAACTGCTCGCAATGGCCGCTGCGCAGCCAATGCTTCGGGCGTATCCACATGACGACACCGACTCGCATTGCGAGTGGACTCAGAAGGGGCAAAAAACCCATTCGCAATTATATAATAGATATATCCTTTTCTTGTAATATATATCTTGTAGGCTAATGTAGTAGTGTGTGAAGGTTCACGATAATTATATAAGGATACCACAATGCTCATAGATAGATAAAACGTATAAAGGTGTGTGTATAGTGGATATATGGGACACATACTGCCAATGGACTGATTGGTAATTAAAAGGGACAACCACTGAGAATACTGACATGAAGTCATATACAGAATCAGATAACTATATATAACCAGTACACTTTATTGAAGAAATACTTGAAAATATACAAAATGGTGTGCCTACAGCAGAAGAGTGGGGTATGTTACAATGATGGATTATAAAGGGCTCACAATGAATATTATGATGGTAAGATAGTGTACAACAATATACAATGAATGCAAAAAATAACAGTATGGTAGATTGTACTAGTTATTCTGTACTATAATAGCTGCATACAGTGAAGTAAGTGCAATTATAGAGGATGACCGTAATTCCAGTAGAGTATAAGAAGCAATATTAAATAAATCGTAGGGTAGAAACAAATGAAGTCAAAGGTACAATATTGATTAAAATGAATGTAATGAGTGTTCAGTGCATAGAAAAGTGACAGTGTAGTCAGATGTGAATCATAAGCCACATGGTAGAGTACAGAGGACACCTGATCGCAGTGAGAGATTGGAGTGTGCGGTGCCCACACCCCGACGCACGTCTCGGTGAAGATTCTTCCAGAACAAGACGGATAATTTGACCAACAAGATTACTCTGAATGGATGTAGAGTAGGACTGGCATCCTATAATTTACCCAGGGGTCACCTAGCACTTTATAGTGTAGGATTGTTTTACAGACCTATTGTGATAAGGCAGCTAAGGGATTAGGCAGACAAAACAAGGTGATAAACAGAGGGGAATTGCAGAAGAAACAGTTACATTTCTTTTATATGCCAATATTTATACAATTTATATGCCATTTTTATGTAAGCAGGCCTCCTATAAAAGATGGGCTTAAATTGTAATAAATGGGATTCTCTGTAAAGACAACCTGGTGTGTGTCTTTGTAAATCTTCAGTTTGAATTATATATTAATCTGGAGTATACCCATCCGGTCTACCTGATGGTGAATAACTAGTATCTGACATGGCATATAGGGAATTACAGCGGTCGAGAGAAATTGGTCAATAAATTGTGGGGTCCAGTTTCACCTTTTAACCCTTGGGTAACTGAAGCAAAGAAAAAAATTTAATTTTAACCTCTAAAATTTTATATTTCCTCGTCCCATTGTTATAAAATCCTGTGAGGCACGTGTGTGTTACAAATACTCATTTTACCACTATATGAATTCCTTAAGCAGTGAAGATTCCAATATGGGGTCATTTGGGGGGTTTCTGATGTTCTGGCACCTCAGTGGCTCAGCTAATCGAGGGCACAATCCAGTAGCTTAGCTACAGGAGGGGAAGGAGTACAGGGGATGGTTGCCCCATGCAGGAGCAGGCTGGGCCGGGGGGCAGGAATGCATTTGACCCCAGGTCGGTACCCTGGCGGCTGCTCACGGCTGCAGGAGGACCGACAGGAATTTTAATACAAAGCGGCTACCGCGTCTTCCCGCCGGCCGACGGCTCAACATGCAACGTGTGTCATCACACTGCGACCTCATCACACACTGCTGCTGGTGACTCAGAGCCATTCGGAGGAGCCAAGGATGGCGGCGGGAATGGTGAGTAGCGCAGTGCTCCACGGTTGAGCTGGTGAGTGAGTGTGTCTCTGCGTATGTGTGTATATGTGTGTGCATTCAGTGTTGTGTGCAGCTTCCCTCCCGTCGCACTGCATCTAGTAATAAGCCAGCTGAAGTTTCACTTTCACTATCTCCTGACATCCTTTTGGCTAATTACTAGAAGCAGCCAGTGGTTGGACAGGAGGGAAGCTGCACACAACACTGAATACAGGAGGGTGGTTATAGACAGCGTGGGGGGAGGAAGGGGGCAGGAGTTTGGGGGTGAGAAATCAAGCGCTGAGGGTCCCCTTTGAACAGAAAGAGGAGACATGTCTTGGGGTGTAGGGAGAGGAGACATAGGGCCCCCACTGTGAGGGGGAGGTGGAGAGGAGACATGTCAGAAGGTGTGGAAAGGAAACACAGGGCCTCCCTGAGAGGGGGAGCTGGAAAGGAAACATGTCAGGGGTGTGTGGAGAGGAGACACTGGGCCCCCTGTCAGGGGGGAAGAGGAGACACAATGCACAGGGCATTCCTGTGAGGGAGGGGAGAACACAGCACACAGAAGGAGGAGGCTGTCACGCTTCCGGGGGAAGGCACCCTAGAGTGGACCCACTGGGCAGTGGTACCGAACTCCCCAGGATGAGCTGGTCCTAGTTTAACTAACCCCTATACAGAGATTGTCAGGGGCAAACCCAGGGGGTCTAAATACCACTGCTGCTAGGACCAGGGGGGCAGCTTGTAGGGTTTGCCTATACTACAGTATAGCTAAGGAGGATTTGAGGGATCAGAGCCCGAGGCTAGGAGAGCAGGAATGGGTCTACCGGAGGAGAGCACAAAGAGGGCCTAACTAACAGTCAAGCAGAAGCTTACTAACTCAATAATCAGGCACCTCCCATCAGTGGAGGTGGCCTGATATACCGGAGGACAGACAGCTATTGGTCAAGAGGAGTGTCAGGTTGAGCTGAGCCGGGCACTACATTCACAGGGGAGGAGCGCGACCGCACCTAGTACACTGCTGATTAGGTTCATGAATCCAACCATTGTATTGTGCTGATGTGTGAGCCCAGTGGTCAGCAGACAGGAAGGGGACCCGGTGATGGCTCCGAGACACGACACGCCTGGATGCCAGATGCCCGATGGATAGAGCAGAGGATGCAGACCCAGGAGAGGTGAGCTGGGTGAGCTGGGGAGTGGTGCCAGGGGACCTAACAGAGGCACAGAGGGGAAGAGGCAAAGGGGCCCCCAGTGAGGAGAGGGTGGGAGACACAGCGCATAGGGGAAAAGAGGCACATCCCACAAGGGGGAGGCACAGGGGGAGAGAGGCACAGCACACAGGGAGAGAGACACAGGGCCCCACTGTCATGGGATGGGAAGACACAGCGCACGGGGGAAGAATCACAGCGCACAAGGAGGAGGCACGGGGGGAGAGGCATGGCGCACAGACAGAAGAGGCACAGGAAGAGAGGCAACCCTGTCAGTGGAGCGGGGTGACACATCACACAGGGAGGAAGAAGCACAGCGCACAAAGGGGAGGCATGGGGGGTGAGGCACAGAACACAGGAAAGAGAGGCACAGCGCACAGGGGTGAGGCACAGGTGGGGAGGCACAGCACACAGGGCCCCCTGTCAGGGGAGGGCGGAAACACAGCACACAAGGAGAGGCACAAGGGGGGAGAGACACAGTGCGCAGGGGGAGAGATACAGCCATTATATATACAGGGTGAGACATTTTTATGAATGCACCTAAATAAAATGGGAATGGTTGGTGATATCCACTTTCTTTTTGTGGCACATTAGTATATGGGAGGGGGAAAACTTTTCCAGATGGGTGGTGACCATGGCGGCCATTTTGAAGTTGGCCATTTTGGGTCCAACTTTATTTTTTTCAATGGGAAGAGGTCATGTGACACATCAAACTCATTGAGAATTTCATAAGAAAAACAATGGTGTGCTTGGTTTTAACGTATCTTTATTCTTTCATGAGTTATTTACAAGGTTATGACCACTTATAAAATGTGTTCAAAGTACTACCCATTGTGTTGGATTGTCAATGTAACCCTCTTCTCCCACTCTTGACACACTGATAGCAACCCTGCAGAAGAAATGCTAGCACAGGCTTCCAGTATCCGTTGTTTCAGATGCTGCACATCTCGTATCTTCACAGCATAGACAATTGCCTTCAGAAGAGGGATGAGGCAAACATTTTTGTGAATGGTGAAGTTAACACACAAAACCATTTACCATTTATTAGTCTGACACTAACCCACAGTGGATAGATCCCTCCAAGACTGCTGGAACACAAACATTGATGGTATGATGTGGTATATAGGGTACAAAGATAGTGGGGCCATTCTTCATCAATGGAAGCCTCAATGCCACAAGGATATGTGAAACAGGTAGCAATTTCAGATATCGAGTAGCATTGAGGTTTCCATTGATGAAGAATGGCCGATTATCTACTGTTTCTGTGACGGCATTCCTCTACTGACGGTGGTTCTCTCACTGCATTCAACTACTAATGATTGTTCTGGCCCTGCATTCATCTATTGATAGTGGTTTAGGTTCTGCATTCATCTACTGATGGTTGATCTGGCCCTGCATTTATCTACAGATGGTTGATCTGGTCCTGCATTCCTATACTGATGGTGGTTCTGGCCCTTCATCCATCTACTGATCGTGGTTCTGGCCCTGCATTTATCTGCTGATGGTGGTCCTGGCTCCGCATTCATCTAGTTATGGTTGTTCTGGCCCTGCATTCCTCTATTGATTGTGATTCTAGCCGTGCATTCATCTGCTGATGGTTATTCTGGACCTACATTCATCTGCTGATGGTTGTTCTGCCTTTGCATTCCTTTACTGTGGTGGTTCTGGCTCTGCATTCATCTACTAATGGTGGTTCTGTTTCTGTATTCATCTACTGGTAGTGGTTCTGTCACTGCATTAATCTACTGAGTTGGTTCTGTCACTGCATTCCTCTACTGATGTGGTCCTGGCTCTGCATTAATCTACCTATGGCTGTCATGGCCCTGATTACTCTACTGATGGTGGTTCTGGCCCTGCATTCCTCTATTGATGGTGGTTCTGGACCCAAATTCATCTGCTGATGGTTGTTCTGGACCTGCATTCATCTGCTAATGGTGGTTCCGGCCCTGCATTCATCTGCTGTTGGTGGTTCTGGCCCTAAATTCATCTGCTGATGGTGGTTCTGACCCTGCATTCATCTGAAGATGGTGGTTCTGCCTCTGCATTTCTCTACTGATGGTGGTTCTGACTCTGCATTTATCTACTGATGTTGGTTCTGGCCCTGCATTTATCTACTGACGGTTGATCTGGCCCTGCATTCCTCTACTGATGATGGTCCTGGCTCTGCATTCATCTACTTATGGTTGTTCTGGCCCTGCATTCCTCTATTAATGGTGGTTCGGGCCCTGCATTCCTTTATTGATTGTGATTCTGGTCCTGCATTCATCTGCTGATGGTTATTCTGGACCTGCACTCATCTGCTAATGGTGGTTCTGGTCCCACACTCATCTGCTGATGGTTGTTCTGGACCTGCACTCATCTGCTGATGGTGGTTTCGGCCTGCATTCATCTGCTGTTGGTGGTTCTGGCCCTAAATTCATCTGCTGATGGTGGTTCTGACCCTGCATTCATCTGAAGATGGTGGTTCTGCCTCTGCATTTCTCTACTGATGGTGGTTCTGGCCCTGCATTTATCTACTGACGGTTGATCTGGCCCTGCATTCCTCTACTGATGATGGTCCTGGCTCTGTATTCATCTGCTGATGGTTATTCTGGACCTGCACTCATCTGCTAATGGTGGTTCTGGTCCCACACTCATCTGCTGATGGTTGTTCTGGACCTGCATTCATCTGCTGATGGTTGTT
The DNA here is from genome assembly GCA_033576535.1 of Allobates femoralis. Classification (NCBI taxonomy): domain Eukaryota; kingdom Metazoa; phylum Chordata; class Amphibia; order Anura; family Aromobatidae; genus Allobates; species Allobates femoralis. The sequence continues at coordinate 84,839,767 of JARQOC010000010.1, forward strand.
CTGCCTCTGCATTCCTTTACTGTGGTGGTTCTGGCTCTGCATTCATCTACTAATGGTGGTTCTGATTCTGTATTCATCTACTGATATTGGTTCTGTCACTGCATTAATCCACTGATTGGTTCTGTCACTGCATTCATCTACTGACAGTTGTTCTAGCCCTGCATTCATCTACTGATGGTGGTTCAGGCTCTGCATTCATCTACTGACAGTTGATATGGCCCTGCATTCATCTACTGATGGTGATTCTGGCTCTGCATTCATCTACTGACAGTTGATCTGGCCCTGCATTTCTCTACGGATAGTGGCTCTGCCCTGCATTCATGGTGGTTCTTGACCTGCATTTATCTGCTCATGTGGTCCTGGCTCTGCATTCATCTACTTATGGCTGTTCTGGCATTGATTCCTCTACTGATGGTGGTTCTGACCCTGCATTCCTCTATTGATGGTGGTTCTGGACCCAAATTCATCTGCTGATGGTTGTTCTGGACCTGCATTCATCTGCTGATGGTGGTTCTGGCCCTGCATTCATCTGCTGTTGGGGTTCTGGCCCTAAATTCATCTGCTGATGGTGGTTCTGACCCTGCATTTATCTGAAGATGGTGGTTCTGCCTCTGCATTTCTCTACTGATGGTGGTTCTGACTTTGCATTTATCTACTGATGGTGGTTCTGGCCCTGCATTTATCTACTGACGGTTGATCTGGCCCTGCATTCCTCTACTGATGGTAGTCCTGGCTCTGCATTCTTCTACTTATGGCTGTTCTGGCACTGATTCCTCTACTGATGGTGGTTCTGACCCTGCATTCCTCTATTGATGGTGGTTCTGGGCCCGAATTCATCTGCTGATGGTGGTTCCGGCCCTAAATTCATCTGCTGATGGTGGGTCTGACCCTGCATTCATCTGAAGATGGTAGTTCTGCCTCTGCATTCCTCTACTGATGGTGGTTCTGGCTCTGCATTCATCTACTGATGGTGGTTCTGGCTCTGCATTTATCAACTGATGATGTCACATATCGCTACTAGTACTAAGTATGAGGTGATCATAGGGTCGAGGTAGCAGAATACTGATCACCCCCTGGCAAGTCCTCAAGGAGTCTAAATTATCAGGTCAGTGGCCGCTCTATGTGAGTTATTCCCAGAGTCTGAACTTTACTGCAGATCAGGTCATCCTGTCAGTACTGGGTCATCTGCTACAGATCAGGTCATCCTGTCAGTGCCGGGTTTGTGCTGCCGATCAGGTCATCCTGTCAGTGCAGGTCATCTGCTGCACATCAGGTCATCCTGTCAGTGCCGGGTCATGTGCTGCAGATCAGGTCATTCTGTCAGTGCGGGTCATCTGCTGTAGATCAGGTCGTTCTCTCAGTGCCGGGTCATCTGCTGCAGATCAGGGCGTCCTGTCAGTGCCGACACATCAGCTCCAGCGTAATCATCAGCTGCAGATCAGGTCGTCCTGTCAGTGCTGGGTCATCTGCTGTAGATCAGGTCGTTCTCTCAGTTCCGGGTCATCTGCTGCAGATCAGGATCAGGGCGTCCTGTCAGTGCCGACACATCAGCTCCAGCGTAATCTTCTGCTGCAGATCAGGTTGTCCTGACAGTGCCGGCACATTAGCTCCAGTGTAATCATCTGCTGCAGATCAGGTCGTCCTGTCAGCGCCATGTCTTGTGCTGATCAGGTCGTCCTGTCAGTGCCAGGTTATCTGCTGCAGATCAGGTCACCCTGACAGTATTGGGTCATCTACTGCATATCAGGTCGTCCTGTCAGTGCCAGGTTATCTGCTGCAGATCAGGTCGCCCTGACAGTATCGAGTTATCTACTGGAGACCAGGTTGTCCTGTCAATGCCGAGACATCTGCTGCAGATCAGGTCGTCCTCTCAGTGCCGGGATATCTGCTGCAGATCATGTCGTCTTGTCAGTGCCGGGTCATCTGCTGCAGATCAGGTCGTCCTGTCAGTGTCGGATTATCTGCTGCAGATCAGGTTGTCCTGTCAGTGCCATATATTGTGCAGATCAGGTCATCCTATTAGTGCCGGGTTATCTGCAGCAGAGCAGGTCATCCTCTCAGTGCCAGGTTATCTGCTGCAGATCAGGGCGTCCTGTCAGTGCCGGGTTATCTGCTGCAGATCAGGTCGTCCTGTCATTGCAATGTATTGTACCGATCAGATTGTCCGGTCAGTACCGGGTTATCTGCTGCAGATCAGGTCGTCCTGTCATTGCCATGTATTGTACCGATCAGTTTGTCCGGTCAGTGCCGACACATCAGCTCCAGCATAACCCAATCTGCAGAAAATTCAGACTCTTGTAATGAATCAGACTGACCCCCGAAGAGTTCACACACATTCCTATACAGAATCCTGTCCTGATGGTCGTCCCTGAACCTACAGGACATCACAGATTATACTATATGGCTCCATATGTGATACCTGAGGTTCTATTTATATGCAGGTCAAGGTGTGACCAGTATAGAGCATTGTACATCCATGTACATAATAATATCCAGTGTACAGATTGGTATAATATACAGTCATATGAAAAAGTTTGGGTACCCCTCTTAATCTGACTCTTTTTTTTTTTGTTTAAAATAGTTTTTTTGCAACAGCTATTTCAATGTGATATATATATAATAACTGATGGACACAGTAATATTTCAGGATTGAAATGAGGTTTATTGTACTAACCAAAAATGTGAAATATGCATTATTTCAAAATTTGACAGGTGCCAAAGTATGGGCACCCTTCTGATTTTAATGATTTGAATACTCCTAACTACTTTTTACTAACTTACTGATGCACTAAATTGGTTTGGTAACCTCATTGAGCTTTGTACTTCATAGCCCGGTGTATCCAATCATGAGAAAAGCTATTTCAGGTGTCCACTTGCAAGTTGTTCTCCTAGTTGCATCTTCTCTGAGGAGTGGCATCATGGGCTCCTCAAAACAGCTCTCAAATGATCTGAAAAAAAAGATTGTTCAACATAGTTGTTCAGGGGAAGGATACAAAAAGTTGTCTCAGAGATTTAACCTGTCAGTTTCCACTGTGAGGAACATAGTAAGGAAATGGAAGACCACAGGGACAGTTCTTGTAAAGGCCAGAAGTGGCAGTCCAACAAAAATATCAGAAACGCAGAAAAGAAGAATGGTGAGAACAGTCAAGAACAATCCACAGACCACCTCCAAAGACCTGCAGCATCATCTTGCTGCAGATGGTGTCACTGTGCATCGGTCAACAATACAGCGCACACTGCACAAGGAGAAGCTGTATGGGAGAGTGATGTGAAAGAAGCCGTTTCTGCATGCACGCCACAAACAGTCGCCTGAGGTATGCAAAAGCACATTTGGACAAGCCAGTTTCATTTTGGAAGAAGGTCCTGTGGGCTGATAAAACAAAGATTGAGTTGTTTGGTCATACAACAAGGGATTATGCATGGCACCACAAAAACACAGCATTCCAAAAAAACGCTTGCTACCCACTGTCAAATTTGGGGGAGGGTCCATCATGCTTTGGGGCTGTGTGGCCAATGACGGCAACAGGAATCTTGTTAAAGTTGAGGGTCGCATGGATTCCACTCAGTATCAGCAGATTCTTGAGAATAATGTTCAAGAATCAGTGTCAAAGTTGAAGTTACGCCGGGGATGGATCTTTCAGCAAGACAATGATCCAAAACTCCGCTCCAAATCTTCTCAGGCATTCATATAGAGGAACAATTACAATGTTCTGGAATGGCCATCCCAGTCCCCAGACCTGAATATCATTGAACATCTGTGGGATGTTTTGAAGCGGGCTGTCCATGCTCGGCGACCATCAAACTTAACTGAACTGGAATTGTTTTGTAAAGAGGAATGGTCAAAAATACCTTCATCCAGGATCCAGGAACTCATTAACAGCTACAGGAAGCGACTAGAGGCTGTTATTTTTGCAAAAGGTGGATCTACTAAATATTAATGTCACTTTTCTGTTGAGGTGCCCATACTTTTGCACCTCAAATTTGCATTTTTCACATTTTCGGTTAGTACAATAAACCTCATTTCAATCCTGAAATATTACTGTGTCCATAAGTTATTACATATATCACACTGAAATAGCTGATGCAAAAAAACAATTTTAAACAAAAAAAAAAAAAGAGTCAGATTAAAAGGGGTGCCCAAACTTTTTCATATGACTGTACTGTGTACAGACATCAGGTGTTATAAGATATACCCATAATGGTACCTTTACATGCGGCAACATTTCTAGCTTTTCCACAGGTAACTTACTGGCTGCAGTGAAATCATGGAGACATGGTTCTATCTTGTTGCTGTGTACAAATGGAATAATGTCTCCATGATTTCACTGCAGCCAGTAAGTTACCTGTGGAAAAGCTAGAAATGTTGCCGCGTGTAAAGGTACCCTTATAATTTACAGATATCTGTATGACAGTAAATCATAAACCAGTCATGTATTTTCCTGTATACTGTATGTAATACACTACTATATACAAGTAATATATGAATGGTATAATATCCAGTGCTTTTTTTTGTAAAAAAATATTTCCTGGTACGCATACCCGAGGCGAGAGCTGGGAAGGGGGGTTGCTGTCAGGCGCCGGCCGAACTTGAGAAGTGGGGGAGGGGTGCAGCCCTACGTCTCGTCATTCACTTCTGTGGCCTATATGCCAATTTCAATCCAAAGCTATGTAATTCAGATTTTCATCCCTCTGCACCCTCCATCCTCAATCCCTCGAATCTCTCCATCCCCCTGTCCCCTCCATCCCCCTGCTTCTTCCATCCACCATTCCCCTGCTCCTTTCATCCTTTATCCCCCTGTTCCCTCCATCCTCCTGCTCCTTCCATCTTCCATCCCCATGCTCCCTCCATTCTCCATCCCCCTGGTCTCTCCATCCTCCATCCCCCTGCTCTCTCATCCACCTGATCCCTCCATCCTCCAGGTCTCTTCATCCTCCATTCACCTGATCTCTCTATCCCTCTGTGCCCTCCATCCTCAATCCCTCTGATCTCTCCATCCCCCTGTTCCCTCCATCCAACACTCCCTCCATCCTCCTGCTCCTTCCATCCTCCATCCCCCTGCTCCTTCCATCCTCCATCCCCCTGCTCCTTCCATCCTCTATTCCCCTGCTTCTTTCATCCTCTATTCCCCTGCTCCTTTCATCCTTCATCCCCCCTGTTTCCTCCATCCCCCTGCTCCTTTCATCCTCCATCCCCCTGCTCCTTCCATCCTCTATTCCCCTGCTCCTTTCATCCTTCATCCCCCTGTTCCCTCCATCCCCCTGCTCCTTCCATCCTCCTGCTCCCTCCATTCTTCATCCCCCTGGTTTCTCCATCCCCTGCTCCAAGTCCTTTCAATTCATCCTCCATCCCCCTGCTCCTTCCATCCTCGATTCCCCTGATCTCTCCATCCTCCTTGTCTCAATTTCTCCATACCCTGCCTGTCCTGATCTCTATCCCCCATGCATCCTCTCCCCCTGCACAGCCTGCCGCCCTCTGAACTCATCACAGTCACTGTCACTGACAGTCTGTCAGTGCTGTTGTCACATACCCTGCACTGCAGCCTGCATTAGTCCTCATCTTCTTTCAGTGTGGGCAAAACTCCGCCCACCCGAGTCACATGTATGTGACATCATCGCAGGTCCTCCGACGCTGAGGGAAACTGTACTACACACAGCCTGTGAGTGACACAGCAGGTCAGTGCTGCCTGCTCTTTAGATTTTCCGGTACGCCGTACTGGTATGTACTGCCGATCTTCAGATTTTCCAGTACGGCGTACCGGTATGTACCCCCACAAAAAAAGCACTGATAATATCGTGCGGCCGCGAAAAAAAAACGCGGCTGACCGCGTTTTTTTTCGCAGCCGCACCTGCCGCAAGTGCAAAACCGCACTTGCCGCACCTGCCGCAAGTCCCCCTATACTTACTATGGCGATTACCGCAACCGCGCCGCAAGTGCAGCGGTTATGCGGCGGCTATGCGGCAATCGCGGCAGATTGGTTTTTTTCACCGCATCTGCCGCAATTTCAAAAAAACGCTAGTGTGAAAGTACCCTTAGTACAAAATTCCAGACATAATCATACCGCCAGGTATAAGATTATTGATTATTGAATAAAATTATATTATTTATTTAATTATAATTCATGATTTTATGTTTCAAACTTTATCACATCTGAGAGGTCTACTAGAGTCTTCTTTGATCAGGTAATTACTAAGAATTGCAGGCAGACAGTACATAACACCAAATTTCCATGCAAAAAAATGGTACCGCTTTTAGCACAAAATTCCTGACATAATCATACCGCCAGGGAGGTTAAGAGAGTAGAAGAGCACAGATTACTTTGCTTTACTACATACAGTGTTGGCCAAAAGTATTGACACCCCTACAATTCTGTCAGATAATACTCGGTTCTTCCTGAAAATGATTGCAATCACAAATTCTTTGGTATTATTATCTTCATTTAATTTGTCTTCAATAAAAAAACACAAAAGAGAATGAAGCAAAAAGCAAAACATTGATCATTTCACACAAAACTCCAAAATTGGGCCGGACAAAAGTATTGGCACCCTCAGCCTAATACTTGGTTGCACAACCTTTAGCCAAAATAACTGCGATCAACCGCTTCCGGTAACCATCAATGACTTTCTTACAATGCTCTGCTGGAATTTTAGACCATTCTTCTTTGGCAAACTGCTCCAGGTCCCTGATATTTGAAGGGTGCCTTCTCCAAACTGCCATTTTCAGATCTCTCCACAGATGTTCTATGGGATTCAGGTCTGGACTCATTGCTGGCCACCTTAGAAGTCTCCAGTGCTTTCTATCAAACCATTTTCTAGTGCTTTTTGAAGTGTGTTTAGGGTCATTGTCCTGCTGGAAGACCCATGACCTCTGAGGGAGACCCAGCTTTCTCACACTGGGCCCTACATTATGCGGCAAAATATGTTGGTAGTATTCAGACTTCATAATGCCATGCACACAGTCAAGCAGTCCAGTGCCAGAGGCAACAAAGCAACCCCAAAACATAAGGGAACCTCCACCATGTTTGACTGTAGGGACCGTGTTCATTTCTTTGAATGCCTCTTTTTTTTCTCCTGTAAACTCTATGTTGATGCCTTTGCCCAAAAAGAGAGAACATTCTTCCAAAACGTTTTAGACTTTCTCAGGTAAGTTTTGGCAAACTCCAGCCTGGCTTTTTTATGACTCGGGTAAGAAGTGGGGTCTTCCTGGGTCTCCTACCATATAGTCCCTTTTTATTCAGACACAGACGGATAGTACGGGTTGACACTGTTGTACCCTCGGACTGCAGGGCAGCTTGAACTTGTTTGAATGTTAGTCAAGGTTCTTTATCCACCATCCGCACAATCTTGCATTGAAATCTCTTGTCAATTTTTCTTTTCCGTCCACATCTAGGGAGGTTAGCCACAGTGCCATGGGCTTTAAACTTCTTGATGACACTGCGCACGGTAGACACAGGAACATTCAGGTCTTTGGAGATGGACTTGTAGCCTTGAGATTGCTCATGCTTCCTCACAATTTGGTTTCTCAAGTCCTCAGACAGTTCTTTGGTCTTCTTTCTTTTCTCCATGCTCAATGTGGTACACACAAGGACACAGGACAGAGGTAGAGTCAACTTTAATCCATGTCAACTGGCTGCAAGTGTGATTTAGTTATTGCCAACACCTGTTAGGTGCCACAGGTAAATTACAGGTGCTGTTAATTACACAAATTAGAGAAGCATCATATGATTTTTCTAAGGGTGCCAATACTTGTATCCACCCCCTTTTTTATGTTTGGTGTGGAACTATATCCAATTTGGCTTTAGGACAATTCTTTTTGTGTTTTTTTCATCGAAGACAAATTAAATGAAGATAATAATTCCAAAGAATTTGTGATTGCAATCATTTTCAGGAAGAAACTGAGTATTATCTGACAGAATTGCAGGGGTGTCAATACTTTTGGCCAACACTGTATCTAAAAATGTGTATCCAGTTTAAAAGTAGTAATACATTAACATAATATGTGATTTGTCTGACCAATAGAAGCGTTCATCTGAGCTGATCTGAGTGCTGTCAATTTTTTCCACAGGCAGCACTCAAAAGACAATACAATTATGTGATTATAGCGCTAATTTGCACTGACTATCTGCAGTCTATGTTGGATGCTGCTGTGATTAAATATGTGTAAATTTCTTCTGGAACTGCATGAGTTAATGTCAGTTTTGCTGTGAGCTGTGCTCAGGTGCTGGATGATGTGAAGTTTAGGTGTCATTCACCTGGAATTTCCTCCCCTGGCCCTAGCCTTCCCTTTCCTTTAGCTGACGGCGTTGGCAGAGTTACACTCTACTTGGTCTCTGAGCTGTGAAGACACAAGTGCTGTTGTGCTGCAGTCTTTCCAAGAGATTCCTTGCCTTGGGAGTAGCTGTGGTTCCTGATCTGTAGGTGGAGGTAGGGGCCCTCAGCCCAGGCCTTTTCAGAAGCTTAGTAGAAGGGTGTTTACTCAGACCTCCTCGCCTTCAGAGGTACCTCCGAGAGCAGGGCAAGCCTTCAACCGCCAGTTTAAGGATCAGATTAGCTCCCCCTGAACCCATTTGCCCACCTCACCATCTGGTTTCCTGATTCACTCACTCTTTAAGCGTGACAATAGCCTATAAAGCAGCTGGAGGTAAACATGTTAAAGGGGTTGTCTAATTTTAATCTACAAGTCTGCCGTCACTCTGTCATTCTATGTGACTGAAGACTTGTGAATCCTCACAGCTCTGTGATGATTCAGAGGGTGTGTGATCACAAGTATGTGATTTGCCTACATGTGGTCACATGCCGACTAGACTTCCTCAGTCTCAATAAATGCAGCTGTATTGAGCAAGGCCAGAAACAGTCTAGTCGGAGTGTGGCCGGGAATATATGTGGCACCCTGTGCCAGGTCACCACAGATCCTTTGGGACATGGATGGATAGTACACAGCAAGCAGACCCCACTAACAAACAACATCTTTCACCCCAGATCTATTGGGGGAGCACCACTGGTTGCCTTAAGCCAGTTCCCCCTATAAATACGGGTCCTGGAGGGAGAAACACGAGAGTGTGCAGTCACTACAGAACTGTGAAGAGCTGAGTGAGCTGAACTGGTACAGGAGCCGCACTAGGCCCAGACGAGCATCCACCTGAGAAAGTGGTAGACCCTCAGAATAGGGGTCACAGGAAAAGGAGAAAGAAAAGAGTACAAGAAGGGGCAGAGGAGTCTTACCGACTCACCCTATCAGAGTTCCAGTCACTGGGTCCGAGCTACAAGGACACAGTATAGACCTTGCAGAGAAACCAGCACAACAGATAGGGGGTTTAGCTCCCCGGACACCCGAAAGCACCACCAAATGAGAGCCCGGAGTCTAGGCCAAGACAGGAATCCCATAGAGTGCCCTCAGTGCAGCAAATCCAGGTGTGAAGAGTCACACAGAAAGTGCAGTAACGGTTTGGTCGGGTTTCATGCCTGCCAGACTCCAGCAGAGTAACAGACACAAGGAGGCCTACAACCCTGCTTGCTGTGGAAAGTCCTGAAGTGTTTACCTCATCTCCGGTTGAGTGTACCCGTCAACAACATCAGTAAAGGTACCAAAAGACTTTATGTGGGCATGTCTCTCCTTCCAACTACACCACAACGACCGCGCTACCCTATTCCCCTCAACTCCATTAACTGCCCCGGGGAACCCCGCTCGTCCTGTAGGGAGCGGTTCCATCTAGCTGCCGCACATCACCCCGGAGGTCTGAGCAGCGCCGGTGCCATCACCGGACCCCTACAGGTGGCGTCACGACAGACATTTTATTATTTTATTGCCGTCATTATCCCCTTTCCATTTTTCATCTGCATCCCCTGGGCCCACGGCCTCAGGCACCGCCACCCCTGACTACCCCCAGAGACCTGCGCCTGAGTGACCGAGTACCCCACGGGCCTGGGCCGGACATATACACATCACATGCTTGTGGTCACATGACCGCCTGTTCTCGGCAACGGCAGTAGAGAATCCTCACAGCTCACAGTGCACACGATGTGAGGATTCACAAGTCTGTAGTCACATTACTGACTATAGACATATAGCTTAAGATTGGACAAACCCCTTTAAGGATGGGCCGCTACTCATGGGCCTCTGCTGTGTGCTTGCCCATAAGGCTAAAATTTCCAGCCAGATCCTGGTTGTGTGTGAAGGGGTTAAGGAACTCCAGGCGGAGAGTGGGAGGGCAAATAGAACACAGCAACTCATCAATTTCCTGTTTACAGAATATAAGAATCTTGTTCAGGGAGGAAGCTGAGCAGGCGCAGGCAGCCCAGAGAGCTGTCACTGGCAGCACAGGCAGCTCTGAGCGCTGGTAAGGAGACTTTCTTTTTGTTACTTTTCTTTTTGTTACATTTGTGTCCTTTACTTTCCGCAATCTTCAGGACTTTGCACCTTTGTCTTCTTCTCTTCCCTTTCATGTTGCGGTTCCATGTTCTCATCCTCTCGGTGATTATGTCTTCTTTCCCACAATTATTTGTTATTGTCTTTTCTTTTTCTTTTATTTAACCCTGTATTTATCTTTGATATATTTGACGTTTCCACCTCTCACCCTTTTCTTATATTCGCTATCTTTATAGAGTTCAAAGTCCAGATACAACATAGAGACTATGATGAATTTTGTGCCAAGTCTGATATGCGGATTAACTCCTTTAAGAACAGTTTGGGGTTTTTTGTTCTTATTTATTTTTTTTAATGTTTTATTTTATTTTCATGATACGGTTTGATGATTTTTATTATATTCTGCTTCAGTCCTTATTACATTTTCCTATATAAGGATATAAAAACTTTTAGGACGTATCTTTGTGTTCCAAACATAATAATTATTATTGTTGTTATTATTATTCAATAATAATAAAAATATTAATTCATTTGTATAGTGCTATTAATTCCATACTGCTTTACATACTTGGCAACACTGTCCACATTGGGGCTCCCAATCTATATTCCCTGTCACTATGTCTTTGGAGTGTAGGAGGAAGCCCACATAAACACGGGGAGAACATACAAACTCCTTGCAGATGCTTAGCAAATATGAAGAAGAATAAGCGGCACTCACCTTATTTTGCTTAAAAGAAAGCAGGTGAAGGAAAGAACAGCTCAGCAATCAAGGATGACAGCTGTTTTGTGTGTATTTGTGTAGGATCTGTTGAAGTGTGGGATACACACGAAACAGCTGTCATCCCTGATTGCTGAGCTGTTCTTTTCCTCCTTTTTTTTAATGGACACTGAATAAAAGGATTTTTAAGCGAAATAAGGTGAGTGCCGCTTAATTTTCTTATATTTGCTATAAAGAATTCTTCACGCTACAAGTGTGCACTTTTCTATATCTTCTTTGTTGGTTTATTCACTGATCGATCCTCTACGCCTCATAGTCTATGGCGTGTGAACATGTTGTTTTTTTTTTGTGAACCAATTATTGACCATTCACATGAACTGGTCCCTAGAGCTGGCACTTAGATGTGACCGATTGCTAGAACTTTTTTTTCATGCAAAAAAAATGGATCACACAAGGATTGTGAAATTGACACAAACATAGGAAGAAAATATGGATATCAAATGTTAACTGACAAAGGTCACTTTCTGCCTCTGATATTGCAACATAATTGGTTCCATGGCGCCATTGGTTCCATGGCGCTTTACATAAGCAGTGGGGGTAACAAGGACAGGTACAGTACATATGAGCAGACAATGCTTGCTGATACACGACAGGAGAGGTTCCTGTCCACGAGGGCTCACATAATGCAAGTGAATGTGGTTGAGTCATGAATGGTGAGGTGCCACATATGCAACATGATAATAACAATAAAAAAATAATTCTTTAAGCTACAAGAACGAATGGATCTTAACCGGAAGGAAGGTATAAATAAAGCCTTTAACGTCTCTTTACATGGCAGTGTGTGCAGAGCCTTAATAGGATTGTTAAGTACTTTAATATTATTAGGAAAGATTATCAATAACAGATCAGTAAGGATTTAATATCTGGAACCCCGCAGATCTGGTGGTATTTATTGCATAGGAGCTAACCTGCAGTTTTACTCGGCAGGGTTGTCAAATTGACTTTTCATTTTTTTCTGGATGACTTGTCAAAAAAATCAAACAGAGAAAATCATTTTTACTGACACATTGAAAAACTATAATAAATCATTATGATTATAGTGATCCATGTCTACAGCCAATAGTTCTGATTTGAAGACATCAGCTGCAGTCAGTGTAAACTGTAAAAGATTAATATTTACAGTCAAAATAATCTGTAGAAGTTTCTCCGACTTCAAAAACAATCACAGACACCCTCAGATTCTTTTTGAGGATGGGGCAGAAACGTGCCCTACTTTCATAGACTGTTCTTTAATTTGTGCCCGGTTGGCAACCCTGGTATTTGGAAGTGGCCACTACCAGTGATTCCGCTCCATTGTCATGGAAAGCTAATTTGGGGTCAGAAACAATGTGCCATGTTAGTCCAATTAATAGTGATGTGTCGGAGCCAAGAATTCACACAGCCAGTGTCTGTCAGTGTACAAGGCTTGTCTGATCTCAGATGCCAAGACACAAGTGTTTATTACAACCTCAGAAGAATGGGGAAAGCTTAGAACTTCATCTAGATATAGTTTCTATATACTATGTAAAAGGCTTGTTTATTTGACCATAAAACATGGATTCTGCTAAATTACTCCAAACAAAGATAAGAACTAGCTAAAACTACCCCTTAATGTCATAACACGAAGCCACATATCCTGTGTCATTGCTTTTTTGAATAACACTTACAAACCCAATACAAAACACAAAGTTATCAAAGATATATAAACTACCGTTCAAAATTTTGGGTCACCCACACAATTTTTGGTTTTCCATGAAAACTCATACTTTTATTTATCAAATGAGTTGCAAAATGAATAGAAATATAGTCCAGACATTGACAAGGTTAGAAATAATGATCTTTATTTGAAATAATAATTTTCTCCTTTAAACTTTACTTTCATCACAGAATGCTCCTTTGCAGCAATTCTAGCATTGCAGACTTTTGGCATCTAGCTTTTAATTTACTGAGGTAATCCTGAGACATGTCCCCCCCCCATGGTTCCTGAAGCCCCTCCCACAAGTTGGATTGGCTTGATGGGCACTTTTTGCATACCATACGGTCAAACCGCTCCCACAACAGCTCAGTGGGGTAGAGATCTGGTGACTGCGCTGGCCACTCCGTTACAGATAGAATACCAGCCGCCTGCTTCTTCCCTAAATAGTTCCAGCATAATTTGGAGGTGTGCATTGGGTCATTGTCCTGTTGTAGGATGAAATTGGCTCTAGTCAAGCGCAGTCCACAGGGTATGGCATGGCATTGCAAAATGGAGTGATAGCCTTCCTTATTCAAAATCCCCATTACCTTGTACAAATCTCCTACTTTACCAGCATTAAAGCAACTCCAGACCATCACATTACCACCACCATGCTTGACAGATGGCGTCAGGCCTCTTCCAGCATCTTTTCAGTTGTTCTGCGTCTCACAAATATTCTTCTGTAGGATCCAAACACCTCAAACTTTGATTCGTCTGTCCATAAAACTTTTTTCCAATCTTCCTCTGTCCAATGTCTGTGTTCTTTTGCCCATATGAATCTTTTCCTTTTATTAGCCAGTCTCAGATATGGCTTTTTCTTTGCCACTCTGCCCTGAAGGCCAGCATCCCGGAGTCGCCTCTTCACTTTAGACATTGACTGGCGTTTTGCAGGTACTATTTAATGAAGCTGCGAATTGAGGAGCTGTGAGGCGTCGATTTTTCAAACTAGAGACTCTAATGTACTTGTCTTGTTGCTCAGTTGTGCAGCAGGGCCTCCCACTTCTCTTTCTACTCTGGTTAGAGCCTGTTTGTGCTCTCCTCTGAAGGGAGTAGTACACACCGTTGTAGGAAATCTTCAGTTTCTTGGCAATTTCTCGCATGGAATAGCCTTCATTTCTAAGGGTACGGACATACTACTGTGTGCAAAATTGCTCCGATTCACGGATCCGAGATCCGGACGACTTTTGTCAGAGTTTTGGCCCGTTTTGCATCCAACAGTAATGCTACTGTCCAACATTTCCTGAGATCACATCCAAGAGCTATCCAACAGTAACCCAAGTGCAATCCGAGCATTGCATGCGATTTTTTAATGAAATCAGTTTGGCAATCGTTTCAGCTGTGAAAACTCTGTGATACAACTGTGGTCCGTGATTTTTGTAGGACCCATAGACTTGCATTGGCGAATCTCGGACGTGAATCGCATACTGTCGCAGTATGCTGCGACTGCTTTGACGTCTGTGAATCGGATGAGAAAAAAACGTCCGACACTCGGAAATGTGTTCTCAGACATTGAATAACATTGGTCCGACTGCAATGCGATTTTGACTCGCATTGCAGTCGTCCGAGTTTCACGCCAGTGATTCCGAGCCCTAAGAAAAAGAATAGACTGTCGAGTTTCACATGAAAGTTCTCTTTTTCTGGCCATTTTGAGAGTTTCATAGAACAAACAAATATAATGCCCCAGATTCTCAACTAGCTCAAAGGAAGGTCAATTTTATAGCTTCTCTAATCAGCCAAACCGTTTTCAGCTGTGCTAACATACTTGTACAAGGGTTTTCTAGAGTTTCGTAAACATCCATTAGCCTTCTTACACAGTTAGCAAACACAATGTACCAGTAAAACACTGGAGTGGTGGTTGTTGGAAATGGGCCTTTATACGCCTATGTAGATATTGCAATAAAAACCAGACGTTTGCAGCCAGAATAGTCATTTACCACATTAACAATGTATAGAGTGTGTTTCTGATTCATTTAATGTTAGCTTCATTGAAAAAAAATGTGCTTTTCTTTCAAAAATAAGGAGATTTCTAAATGATCCTAACTTTTCAACGGTAGTGTAGATGTATAAATTGTTTAAATAATAATCAAAAGAAGGTATACAATATTAACCATAGCACCATATTTTATTTACAGAGCCGATAACAGTTAATCAGTGGTGTGAATCGACCCCCACCAAACTCATATTGATGACCTATCCTAAGAATAGGTCATCAATATCAAAAGAAGTGGACAGACCTTTTAAACTCAGAGTTGTCACGGGGTGGTATAGCGGAAAAGGAATCAGGAGGGAAGGTGGTAAAATGGGCTAGGTGAACTGGGGAACTAGTGTGACCCTTAGGCTGGAAACACACTGTCTGAGTGACATGCGAGTCTCTCAAACGAGTCTCAGATGACTAACTTGGAATGACCTCCCCTCTTTCAGAACAGGAGTGTGGAGCTGCTTAGAAACACAAACAGCTGACACTCCCATCCAAAGAGGGGGAGGCCATTCTGAGTTGATCATCCAAGACTCATCCGAATGACTCGTATGTCACTCGGACAGTGTGTTTCCAGCCTTAGACTGGGGATCCGTGGCTCACCCTGAACCTGAAATTACATCTGAAGATGAGGACGTTCAGGCCGCCACTCTAGCCCTTCGCTCCTGATCAAGCCCTAGGCTAAAAGCCCCAACCTCCATGGACCAGGAAAAGAAGAAGGGAACAGCAGCAGCTCAGCAAACACAACTGCACTGCACGGGTCCTAGAAGAGGAATGAACTCTTTCTGCAACATCTGGTGGAAAGAAGCAAAACTACTTAGGGCTGAGGGGGTGGACAGCAGAAAGCTCAGACACACCCCTCCACTCCACCTGAGCTATGCCTCACTCCTCACCTGCAGAGCCGCACATTCAGCAACTACAGCTTCCATATCAACCCCGACTGAGTCAAAGGGAAAACTCTGATTTAAACAGCAGCAGAACTTCAGCACTGCGGTCAGTATGTGACAAGAGTGAACCAGGGATGGACATACTATACTATAGGTGCAAGAGGGGTCTAGGGTGTCCATTTTTACCAAAACACGGGAAGCGCAACATGGGGTGATCGCTTTATTGGGAAATTGCTCTGTAGTTACTGTAAGGTTTTTTTGTTGTTGTAAAGTCATTACCTTTTTTCCATTAGATGATCAGTTCTGCTTTGTGCTCTGTGTATATAGGTGTATACAGGGGCTGATAGAGAAATGTTACCTGCATTGTTAGCTGATGAAATACAGTCACTGATTGTTATGTCTAGCTGCACAAACCACAAAAATGCCAGAAAAACAGCAGCCGCCCTCTGGACGGACAATGGTCCCGCGCCATATTGAGTTTATTTTGTAGAGAGGGGAGAGAGATTTCTATAAACCCCATACACTTTGCTGGAACACGAAGAAGCTGCGATTATTTTTATATAAAGCAACAAAAACTCATTGCTGGAACGTAACTATTTTGCAAATGTTGCATTTAAAGGAAATAATTCCAAGAAAAAAATATCTTTCCACATTGCACAACTTTGTACTTACCGTATATACTCGTGTATAAGCCGACCCGTGTATAAGCCGACCCCCCTACTTTTGCCCCAAAAATCTGGAAAAACCTATTGACTCGTGTATAAGCCGAGGGTGGACCCCAGCACAGGTATACAGACCCCAGCAGTGTGGTATACAGGCCTCCCCAGTGGTAGTATACAGCAGCCCCAGTGGTAGTATACAGATTCCCCAGCAGCCCCAGTGGTAGTATACAGATTCCCCAGCAGCCCCAGTGGTAGTATACAGGAGCCCCAGCAGCCCCAGTGGTAGTATACAGGAGCCCCAGCAGCCCCAGTGGTAGTATACAGGAGCCCCAGCAGCCCCAGTGGTAGTATACAGGAGCCCCAGCAGCCCCAGTGGTAGTATACAGGAGCCCCAGTGGTAGTATACAGATTCCCCAGCAGCCCCAGTGGTAGTATACAGATTCCCCAGCAGCCCCAGTGGTAGTATACAGGAGCCCCAGCAGCCCCAGTGGTAGTATACAGGAGCCCCAGCAGCCCCAGTGGTAGTATACAGGAGCCCCAGCAGCCCCAGTGGTAGTATACAGGAGCCCCAGCAGCCCCAGTGGTAGTATACAGGAGCCCCAGTGGTAGTATACAGATTCCCCAGCAGCCCCAGTGGTAGTATACAGATTCCCCAGCAGCCCCAGTGGTAGTATACAGGAGCCCCAGTGGTAGTATACAGATTCCCCAGCAGCCCCAGTGGTAGTATACAGGAGCCCCAGCAGCCCCAGTGGTAGTATACAGGAGGCCCAACAGCCCCAGTGGTAGTATACAGGAGCCCCAGCAGCCCCAGTGGTAGTATACAGGAGCCACAGCAGCCCCAGTGGTAGTATACAGGAGCCCCAGCAGCCCCAGTGGTAGTATACAGGAGCCCCAGCAGCCCCAGTGGTAGTATACAGGAGCCCCAGCAGCCCCAGTGGTAGTATACAGCAGCCCCAGTGGTATACAGCAGGCCCCCAGGGGTACATATAGCAGCCCCCAGGGGGTACCCAGCAGCCCCCTGGGGGTACCCAGCAGCCCCCTGGGGGTACCAACAGCCCCCTGGGGGTACCAACAGCCCCCAGGGGGTACCAGCAGCCCCCAGGGGGTACCAACAGCCCCCTGGGGGTACCAACAGCCCCCAGGGGGTACCAACAGCCCCCTGGGGGTACCAACAGCCCCCAGGGGGTACCAACAGCCCCCTGGGGGTACCAATAGCCCCCAGGGGGTACCAACAGCCCCCAGGGGGTACCAACAGCCCCCTGGGGGTACCAACAGCCCCCTGGGGGTCCCCAGCAGGTACCCCAGCAGCCCCCAGGGGGTACCAACAGCCCCCTGGGGGTACCAACAGCCCCCAGGGGGTACCAACAGCCCCCTGGGGGTACCAATAGCCCCCAGGGGGTACCAACAGCCCCCTGGGGGTACCAACAGCCCCCAGGGGGTCCCCAGCAGGTGCCCCAGCAGCCCCCAGGGGGTACCCAGCAGCCCCCTGGGGGTCCCCAGCAGCCCCTGGGGGTACACAGCGGCCCTCGCCCCCCCTTGCAAGGGCCCCCCCCCCCCGCTTCTCTTACCATTCCGGACTTCTGATCCGCGCCGCTCCTCGCTCCTCCGCGCTGCTCCGTCCGTCTTCTACATCCGGGATCCCCGGCCGCGCGATGACGTCACATGCCTGCGACGGCCGGAGATCCGAGATGTAGAAGACGGACGGAGCAGCGAGGAGGAGCGAGGAGCGGCGCGGATCAGAAGTCCGGAATGGTAATATAACCATCGGGGGGGGGGGCCCTTACAAGGGGGGGCAGGTGCCAGCACTTGGGGGGGGATTTAATTAGTTATGCACTGCTTTCCCCTGCCGGTGATAGACAGGGGAAAGCAGTGCATATTTAATGAGCGGCCCCACGTGACGGGGCCGCTCATACAGCAGCCTCCCCCCCCCGCCTCCTGAAGCCTCCACAGCCCCCGGACACAGCCCCGGACACAGCCCCCCCCGTATTGACTCGTGTATAAGCCGAGGGGGAGACTTTTCAGCCCAAATTTTGGGCTGAAAAACTCGGCTTATACACGAGTATATACGGTACTTTCCTTTATTTCTATATAAACAGGAAAGGTTTGCACGCCTCGTGTTACACAACATTTGCATCATCACATTCCAGTTTTGTGGCTTGATTAAAAGTTTCAGTAAAAAACATGAGGAAAAAAAGCCAACTCTAAAGTGGTGGACGAACGATGTCAACCCTTTTTTGGTAGAAAGGACTACCAAATATAATATTATCACAATGTATAGGACTATTGAACCTGCCTTCAATTAAAGGGACACTGTCAGTACAGAATGACTGTTCAAACCAAGCACAGGCACAAGAGTGCGTTTGCTAGGAGATCCCACCGCGGCAGACGGGGGAGAGGCTGTCTCTCACCACAGCCGGCGGTGCCCATCACACATGAAGCCGCTGTGTGGTGCTGGTGCCGCCCCCTTCTGCACAGCCGCTCCCCGAGCCTACTTGCCACCTGAGCTTATGGGTTATCCCTGTCCAATGGATGGTGCGGCCCTGGGTGCTACCAAATATTGAAGTGCACCTTCCCAAATCCTTGTTTTATCTCTACCTCCACCACTCACATTTTTTTTGATTGGTAATTCTGGCTTTATAGGGTGGAGATAGATGTAAAACAGGAAGATGGGAAGGTGCACTTAAATGTTTGTCTATGCTTAGAGTGCGCCGAGCGCCTGTGCTTGGTTTGAACAGTTATTTTGTGTTGACAGAACCCTTGAGACTTTAATCTTTGGGAAAAGTTGTAACAATTGCTTAATATGTCTGTAGTGCAAACACGTGAAATTAAAGGGGGTTTTCTCATTCTGGAAAACACCTGTTCCCAAGCTGCATTTTTTAAAGCTAAAAAAAAAAAAGAAGAATGGTTTACTCACCCTCCACAGCGCTGACGACACATTGACGGAGCTTCAGCCAATCGATTCAGCCTCAGCGTGTGCTGGCTGGGGGGACGGGTCTCCTTACTCCAAGCAGCCATGCCCCTCGCCAGCAAGACCAGGCGCCCTGCCCCTGTTCCAATGGCCACACCCCCTCCAATGACAGGCGGGCCCCTGACTCCAGGAGGACCTGTCAGGCCCTAGCGGTGACCCTGCCTATACGTCCTACATTATACTTTACATTACGTTATACCTATATCAGTAAGAACATATTATCTTATGCTACACTAGCACGTCACATTATCTTATCACTATACATTATCACTATATTACCTCATACACTACCCTTATTACTATACGTTATATAACAACACATATCAATACTCATTCTCACTACACTACAGTAAATGCAATACATTATTTACAATGGAGCATGACACTATACAGACTACAATGCATCAGTGAGGTTGGTGTCTTCAGGGAGGAACATGACCTTCAGGCCCTCTCCTTACAATGCTAAAACTAAATGCTTGAGGAAAACTAAATAAAACCATTTAAGCCTTGTGATGAACTACATTTTTTTTCTAAGAGTGCTGTTGTGCTAGTGAAACACATGTTGGGGTATATTAACAGAAAAAAAATCTTACGTATGGCGTAGTCTGCCGAATCCAATGTAGACCACCAATGGATAACTGAGAAAACAAAATCATAAAAACACAGAGAAATACAACAAGACGTTTTCCCTTGTTCACCACTTTATTTAAAAAAAACACATAAGTTTGATGTAGTCCACTGAATCCATCAAATTCCAGTGAAGCTGATGAACAAAGTCTATGGAGCCTCGATCTGATACTCCATAGACTATGCCAATAACAACTTTTGTGTCATGCACCACTGCATAACACTCAGCGATGCTCAAGAGCTGTGACATCAGTAACGTTTTGACTCTTAAGATGTTCTGGATCATTCTGTGCGGTGCATGACTCAATGACACTGTTGAGCGGTAATGTTACTGATGTCACTGCTCTTCAATGCTGATACCCTGGATGCCAGTTATTGTGACATCACTGTGTTGATGGCTTATTATTGCAGAGCTGAGCTGTCAAGAGAGCAGGCGCTGTCACTGTGCAGATTGCATATTACAGTAGGAACCGTAACAGCCCTTGACAAGTGCATCACCGATAATTTGTTTCAGGGATGGGGCAGAGGCTACTGTCACTCCACTGCCCCTTCTTCATAAAAAGCATTACCATTGATACTCGTTTTAGGGGTTGATCTGTCCCTGCTGCAATATGCGATCTGCACAGTGACAGCGCCCACTCTGTTATTGGACTCTAATCCGTAATAATATGTCAGTAACAGAATGATGTCTATACCTGGCATGCAGGAGCCCAGTGATGTCAGAAGCAGGGGTGTTCTGTTACCTGTAGATTATTAACGAACTGAGCCAATAACACAGCTGACGCTGTTCAGTATGCGGATCACACGGTGCACAGCACAGCGAGGAGCAGAGCAGCAACACAGCGGGGACAAAGTAGCAACAGATCAGCCCCTGAATCCAGCGTTATGATGATGCTTCCTTTCATGGAGGGGAGAGAGGCTGCAGTCACTGACACAGCCTCTGCCCCTGATGACACTTCGTTTGATGCACTGGAATTCTCTAACGAATCATTATCAGACAGGAAATAGAATAGCAGTTAGATAGTGAAGAGATCATGTGATTGGCACAGCACAGTGATGACATCACTGTGCACCCCAGTCACATGATTGGATTGGGCACAGACAGGAAGAGACACGGGGAACTGGGAGCGATGGAGCCAGTGGCGGAAGGTGAGTTAAAAGAGTAAGTAAAATAACACTGTGCTCGCCAGCAGGGAGCATAGAGAGTAATTCGGGTGTAGCATATCCAGGATGGGAGGGGTGAGTACAGGCACATGTAATATACTCGCTCCCCTTTCCATATCTCGGCAAGGCTTCAGCACTGAGGTGATGGACAGTAGATGCAGTGCATATTATATGGGGCTAATGAGTGGGGTCATGTGACCTCCTGCTGCCTCTACAGCCGGATCCAACCCCCGGACGCGGCTCAAAAGCCACACCCCCTCCCCATACAGTACATGTAGATTCGGATTATAAAACGCACCCCCCACTTTCGCCCAAAATTTGGAGGAGCAAAAGTGAGATTTATAATCCAAAAAATCCGGTACTTTGGGAGTAGGAATAGTGAACCTCACAAAATTCTGATGAGTATTACCTTTGTTATTTATCACCTCTGGTTCCTCGTATATACCCTGACCTACCTAATTATCTACTTATCATTATTATCTAATATATTCACTACCGTAATGTTATATTATATAGAAAGCAGACTGAAACAAAAATTGGTGCTGCTCCTGTATTCTAGATTTTCACGATGACTTTGGATAATATTACTGAGGGAGAAACAACAATCAGGCTCCAGATCGGTCTATGTCGTGAGGTTTATCATCTAAACCCAAGTGAGACCAATTATGTGACAGTGAAGGGGCTTGCCATGGACCTTGTCGAAGAGAAGGTAGGTGCATTTTTTTAATTGTTAAAGCTTTGAAGATATTTAGTCCCAACAAAAAAATGTGATCTCTGATTCTCTCCCCATTGTCATGATTCCTCTGCTTTGCATTCAGGGTGCGCTGGGCTGGGTGATTGATAGCTTAGTCATCCTATCTGGAGCTGGGATGTGCTGGGCTGTTGGTGTTTTTATTGACAGCTCAGTTGCCCAATCTCTTTCTAGCTTGTGCTGAGATTCTGCAGCTGCTCATTGTCTCATTTAATTGCTCAATCTTTTAGCTGTGCAGTTTTTCCAGAGTATTGCTATTCTTAGGTGCCTGTTACACCAGGTGAGGTCGCCGGAGATGTCGGCGGCGACGGGTGGGAGCGCACACGTTTTTGGCACCCCGCCAGGCGTCATCACCGCTGGGGTGTCTAAAAACCTCAGCGGCAATGCTGTAACATGGGAGCCTATGGCTCCCATTGCCTGTCTGATCGCTGTCCCCCTGTTACATGGGGAGATGTCTACACATCGCCCCTGAGTGCTCACCTGGTTTCAGAGCATTGATGTGAAACCAGGCGACCACTCAGAGGTGATATGTAGCGCCGACATCGCCCCTTTACATTAGGCGACGCAGGGGCGATATTGGCCCCGATAGGCCACGCTCCTACGTCACCTAAGAAATTGGTGGTGCCGTCGCCAAGTGTGACGGTACCCTTAGTTTCAGCTTTGTTGTGCTAGTTTGATCTGTTGAGTCTTTGCTCTGGGAATTGATCTTTTGCTTCTTGACCTTGACTGTGTTTGACCATCATTTTGTCTTGTCCCTCAGTTCTGATCCACTCCTCTCCAGGTAACTGACCTTGGACCGTGACTTTACCATGCCTCTGTTTATCCCCTCTACCTTGACGTGCCCCCTGGTATCTGACCTGAACGTTTTACTATCCTCCTTCTACTTGTCCGTGTGGTAACTAGCATAATAACATGATTTCAGTTTGCATCCCTAACAACAATTAAAGGTGGATATGAAACTAATTATACATTGCCCCTTATCATAGCTGTATAAGCCTGATACTAGATAGTCTATAAATTCAAGAATGCGCACATAGGGTGATATCTTCTTTAGAAAAGGCAAAAAATGTTTATACAAAGAGGCTGCTCACCTGATGTAGTTGTGAAAACCCACAACTGGTGATGATCGCTCAAATACAAGTAGCTGCTGCAGGACCGTACTTTCCACAGATCCCTGTGGTATAATCAGCTCCCAGGACACAGTACCTCGAGGTCCGCGCTGCCACTTCAGAAAAGGAACAAAAGAAGCCAGTACAAGGGAATGTCTGGATCAACGATTCTTCTTTATTATCCTACGCGTTTCAGAGTTATTTCCCAACTCCTTCATCAGGGAATGTCATGATCACAATGAACTTCCACATATTTATAACGAAAAAGTGCACAGTCATTCAATTAATGACGTCACACAGAGGGAGGAACTCCAGTGACGTCACCATATTTTGACAACAGAGAAACATAGTAAAACATTTTTTTTAACAATGGACATTAATAACTGACAAGAATTAATACAAAGTGCAATGCATAGTCTCCTAATACATATTATGAAATGATCCTTCAAGTTTAATAATAATAATAAAATGAGAACAAAAAAATAGAAAAAAAGAAAAAAACTAATTGATCTTGGGAATAGAACTCAGAAAATATATAGTGGGAAGTCCTATTTCTCCATTAGTGGGATAATCATTGTGAGCCACATGTATTGGTAAGACAAGGAGTGCATAAGAAAAAGGTAGAGAACACCGTGGTGAAGGTGAAAGAATGAGTGAGTGATATACCATTACAAACAAAAACAAAATTGGTGTATTTTAATAAATTTAAAATATATATATATTCTATTGGAATTTACGTTAATGCACTACTAATAAGTTTGTTTTATTTATTCTAGGTTGCAAGAGAATCAATGATCAGATTTCAAGAAGAAAATATTTTTATTAATGTTTTGTTTAATAAAAAATCTGGATAAAATCATCACTATATTTATATAATAAAGGATTTTCTATAAAATTATTTGTTCAATTTATTTAGGGATTTCAATGGGCATGTATCTGATAACAATTGTAATTTCAAAAAGTGGTCACTAGATGGCAGTCTCAGGCTGAGAAGGATGATGCTTAGTATTCATTGACTGGCAGGAATTTGGAAACATTGTATCTCTAGGTTCAAAGAAATAGCACGCGTCTGTTCATTAAAAATGTGGCAGTAGTTTAGAAAATATCCAGTGGAGTGCGTCCTAGATAACAGGCGCACGTCTCTCATTAGACATAGGGAAAGCGATTACAGGCAGATTCGAGACCTGTACAAGTAATAGACTTGCAATTATATGCTAGGTGATAGAATGGCAGAGATATTTTGAACATAGATTAATAAGTAGAAGTTTACAGGGCTGATCTGAAAAACTAAAAAAATAAAAAATAGCCAAATATATAAAAATAGAAGATATAGATAGATATAAATATATAAAATAGCCAAATATATAAAAATAGAAGATATAAAATAGCCAAATATATAAAAATAGAAGATATAGATAGATGGATAGATATAAATATAAGTATAATGGACCGGCAATTAATTAAGTGCAATGCAAGAAGAAGTGAAAGGCTTTCTAATCAGTGTTGATGGTGACAACCATGAAAAGGGTGCAATCGTATAAATATATAAATATGGATATTCACACTGTATCAAGTGGAACATTAAAAATGATATATTGATAGAAATGATGGAAAAATGGATATAATGGAGAATCTATAAAAACATATAAAAATATATAAAATGGAAAAAAAGGAAGATATATAAAAATATATTACATATTATAAATATTCAACCCAATTGGTTTTAATATAATAACTGAAATGATCTCCTGAAACGGTCTATTCTCGTGATTTTATTTGTGTGGTCAAATGCATACAATTTTCTATGACTCATATACAATATATAATCAATTCAAATACCAGATGGTTCAATAGTCTCTTCTAAAATCATATTTTATCATGGTTTTATTAATAATACTAATATATATATGCATAATTTCATTTTAAAAATTTTTTTGTCCCCAATATAATATAATAATTATATGTCTTTTTATGTATACCCCCCTTTTTCTGCATATTTATATTATGTAATATATTTTTTATTTTTATATATCTTCCTTTTTTTCCATTTTATATATTTTTATATGTTTTTATAGATTCTCTATTATATCCATTTTTCCATTTCATTTTTTCACCATTTCTATCAATATATCATTTGTAATGTTCCACTTGATACAGTGTGAATATCCATATTTATACGATTGCACCCTTTTCACGGTTGTCCTTTTTTCACCTATACATCATAATTTTTAAGACATCCATTTATTCACCATTAATGATTTATCACCATCAACACTGATCAGAAAGCCTTTCACTTCTTCTTGCATTGCACTCAATTAATTGCCGGTCCATTATACTTACCGTATATTTATATCTATCCATCTATCTATATCTTCTATATTTGGCTATTTTATATCTTCTATTTTTATATATTTGGCTATTTTATATATTTATATCTATCCATATCTTCTATTTTGATATATTTGGCTATTTTTTATGTTTTATTTCTATAGTTTTTCAGATCAGCCCTGTAAACTTCTACTTATTAATCTATGTTCAAAATATCTCTGCCATTCTATCACCTAGCATATAATTGCGAGTCTATTACTTGTACAGGTCTCGAACCTGCCTGTAATCGCTTTCCCTATGTCTAATGAGAGACGTGCGCCTGTTATCTAGGACGCACTCCACTGGATATTTTCTAAACTAATGCCACATTTTTAATGAACAGACGCGTGCTATCTCTTTGAACCTAGAGATACAATGTTTCCAAATTCCTGCCAGTCAATGAAGACTAAGCATCATCCTTCTCAGCCTGAGACTGCCATCTAGTGACCACTTTTTGAAATTACAATTGTTATCAGATACATGCCCATTGAAATCCCTAAATAAATTGAACAAATAATTTTATAGAAAATCCTTTACTATATAAATATAGTGATGATTTTATCCAGATTTTTTATTAAACAAAACATTAATAAAAATATTTTCTTCTTGAAATCTGATCATTAATTCTCTTGCAACCTAGAATAAATAAAACAAACTTATTAGTAGTGCATTAACGTAAACTCCAATAGAATATATATATATATTTAATTTATTAAAATACACCAATTTTGGTTTTTAATGGTATATCACTCACTCATTCTTTCACCTTCACCACGGTGTTCTCTACCTTTTTCTTATGCACTCCTTGTCTTACCAATACATGTGGCTCACAATGATTATCCCACTAATGGAGAAATAGGACTTCCCACTATATATTTTCTGAGTTCTATTCCCAAGATCAATTAGTTTTTTTCTTTTTTTCTATTTTTTTGTTCTCATTTTATTATTATTTTTAAACTTGAAGGATCATTTCATAATATGTATTAGGAGACTATGCATTGCACTTTGTATTAATTCTTGTCAGTTATTAATGTCCATTGTTAAAAAAAATTTTTTACTACGTTTCTCTGTTGTCAAAATATGGTGACGTCACTGGAGTTCCTCCCTCTGTGTGACGTCATTAATTGAATGACTGTGCACTTTATCGTTATTAATATGTGGAAGTTCATTGTGATCATGACATTCCCTGATGAAGGAGTTGGGAAATAACTCTGAAACGCGTTGGATAATAAAGAAGAATCGTTGATCCAGACATTCCCTTGTACTGGCTTCTTTTGTTCCTTTTCTGAAGTGGCAGTGCGGACCTCGAGGTACTGTGTCCTGGGAGCTGATACTAGATAGTGGAAATTTGCATTTTATGAGGCAAACCTAAGAGAGATCTCAAGAGCTTGACTGTATGCAGCCACCACCCACCAACTCAGACTAACAGCTGAAGTTTATACCGAGCAGTGTGAGATCTGAGCAGCAGCAGGGAGGAGGGACACTGAGGAGCTGTCAAAGTGGATGGGAGAATGATCTCTGGATGGAAGGTGGATGAGATTGTATACTTTGTTCTCCATCTTCCTTCATCATCCCTTCTCTCACCCCCATAATAAAATGAAGTTCTTTCCCCCCTTCCTTTCCCTCCTTCCCTGTATCTCTCCCTAGTCTAATACACCATAACTAGTTAAAATGTTTACATTCTCTTCAAATATTTGAATTTGTTGTATTGTATTCAATGTATAACTTATTTTTTCCCTGTATGATATTTAATATTTAATAAAAAGATTTAAACACAAGTGGATGGGAGAATGAGGTTAAGCTTTCAGAAAGGAATATACAGCTATTTCGACTTTGCTGACTTATGCATGAGCGAACATGTGCTGACAATGGCTGTTTACCGCTTGTCACCTGGGAGAGACATCATATAGTAATGACCAATTACATGAGTAATGATAACCCCCTGAGGAAGTTTATGCGAAACCCATGTCGGAGTTGCACGTGTGGTATGCACAAAGGGAGCAATGATTCTCCTCCCCTTCTCTCCCGTGCTGTTTGATACTTACCATGATATCATCAGTTTAAAGTCTTCACTTTGATCCTTATTTAATTCTTGTATGTATTTTTCAGTAATTAACGCCGCACCTTTTATGACATTGGTGGATTTATGACTCTTTTTATTGTACATTAGATTCTGACTTTGTTTTTAATGTAAGTACATCAGGTCTAATAAACCTATTTATTGTATACAACTTGTATTGTGGAACCTGGTGAAAATTCCACTTTAAAGGTACCATCACACGCTGCAATCTCGCCTGGAAATCATAAAGGTGATATATCGCCCCGGACCAATTGCCGTGAAATTGCCTCACGGTTGCGGTGTGTGATTGGGGAATTTCGTGGCGATAAATCGCCCCTCGCCTGATTTCTGAACAGTGCTCAGAAGTAAGGCGATATTTCCGTGTCGTGGCGTGTGATAGGGCGATAGATGGAAAGAGCGTTGCCAATGATTTCCCGTAGGTGTGCTTCAGCGTGCTGTAGTCCGCGCCCCGTCTGAGATGATTGGTGTGGGCTACTGTGTTCCCAGTGGCTGTCAGTTGACACTGCGTCATATTTGAAGAGCTGTCCGTTCAGCACCACACACATCTTCACCTACACAACCGTCTGCGTCATGTATTAGCCAGCCTTCCAGAGCAGGCTGACCAATCGTAACGCTGTTGCATTGTCCAATGAACATGTATGGGGCGCGGTATACACCACTGTGGCACGCCTATCTCCTCGCTGCGCTGAACATGTACGCCCACATTGCCTTTGGAATTGCGGCGTGTGAAGCGGCGATGGAAATAGGCAGGATTGCTTCCGCTGTGGGTGAGGTGATTTCCGGAGTGACACATCGCCTTACTTTCAGTGCGAAATTGCGGAGCGTGATGTCATCAACGGCGATCTGAGGTGACCACGAAAAACGTGCACGCACACGTTAGATCGCCAGGCAATATTGCGGCGTGTGAAGGTACCCTTAGGTGTATATTCTCTATGCTATCGCAGAAACAAAAATCTATCATATCTAAATGTATAGATGTAATCGATGTAAATTTATATTGATCTTAGGTAAAGAAGAAAAATATTGGAGCTTTCTCATAATATTTCCCTCATCCTCTAGGCACGTGTTGACTGCTTTGTAATCCTTGTGAAATGCTGTAGTTTAACTCAGTGTAATCTTGCTTTGGCACATCCGGAGTTAATGCAGGAACTATTGTTATGTGCGGCTCCGCAGGTGTGGTAGGGGGCTCAGATCATACATTTCTCTACTGCCTCAGCCTTTACGTAGTTTCACTTCCTTCCACTAGGTGTCACTGATAGAGTTTTTTCTCTACAAGGACCCCGCGTAGTGAATAGGTTTGTACTGGTACTTCTTTCGGTTTCCTTCCCTGTTGGAGTTGCTGTGTTTCCTGGCCTGTGGGTTGAGGTGAGGGCTTTTAGCTTAGGGCTTATCAGGAGCATAGGGCAAGGGTGATGACCAAGACCTTCTCACCTTCAGAAGTACCTCTGGGAGCAAGGTAATCTAGGGGCCCCAATCTAAGGGTGAGACTAGTTCCTCTGATTGCCTTTAGCCCATCTACCATCCTGCTTCCATATACCCTTACTGCTATACCATCTCTAGTGACACTTCTATTCTCTGCTTACTGTCTGGCTATGGTGATGGAGCAGAAAGAAGAATATGAAAGAGCTGCTGTTTAATAACAATCCTACATCTAAAATTAAAATGAAGCAATTTTGGAAATCATCATGATAAAGTGCAGATACTTTGTTATAAATTGTTGGTTTCTGACTGGGACAATAAAAAAGGAGTTTCGAGCTGGTTTATATCCTTCAAGGATTTTAGTAGGTTGTCATAATATATGGGGAAGGGCTTCCTTTTCTTTTCCCTGGTCACAATGGACTTTATAGTTGACGTCTCCCACATTTTCCACCACATTATAGGGTCCCTACCACTGTGTATGCAGCCTGTTCTTCTCGTGAGCATTAACACTAGTACCTGATCCCCAGGCTTAAATTGTCTCACTCAAGACAAAAAAATTACCTGAGTTGTGCCTTAGGTGACTCCCTTTCTCTTTCCTGGTCTCTTACTTTGGTCTCTCGACACAACAGATCATTATGCCTGGCCAATTGCAACAACAACTATCAATTCATGGAACTTGGGGAACATCACATAACGCATTTACATTTTTAAAGGTAGTACCACATTTTGCAGATTATAAGACGCACCTAATTATAAGACGCACCCCAATTTTATAAAATAAATACAAATATTTTTTAAATGTTAAAAAGGGGGTCCATCTTATAATTCCAGAGAGCATTTTATAATAAAGGAATACCTTACCAGGGGGAATGCTGTGATTGGATCACAACAGCAGTATGAATGGTGCGGTGCTGTGGGCCTGAGGCTGGGGTGTCCTGGTGGTGGCGACACGGTGAGGCAATGCTGTGGGGCTGTCCTAGTAGTGACAGCATAATCGGTGCCATTAATTTCCTGGCAGTAGTCACGATGGTTGCCACTTCCGACACAATGTACTTCAGGAAAACAGCTGCAGAGGTGGTGCATGCGCAGATGGATAGCTCCATCTTCACTTCTCCTTCAGCCCATCATGTCTACTGCCGGGAAATCAATGGCATCAAACATGCGCCACTGGGACACCCCCACAGCATTGCCCCACCGTCCGGCTGCTGGGACACCCTCACAGCATTGCCCTAATATGCCACTGCTGGCACACATCCACAGCATTGTTCCACCGTCCAGCTTCTGGGACACCCCCACAGCATTGCCCTACCGTGCCACTTCCGGGACACCTTATCCTCAGGTTCTGCCTTATGTGCCTCACTCAACCGCCATAATGTATAACTGGATTATAAGACGCACCCACAATATTATATGGGGAAAAACAGTAATGAGAATTAATAAAAAATGATGGCACACAATCTCCTAAATTATTTACTAATTTTCATCTACTTCTCTATCCACTTATTCTACTCATTCTTTTGAGTACAACCATAGATAGGTTCTTGGGTCTCTACTCCAATCAATCTCACGACCTGACATTCAAGAATCTAGGAAGCGTACATTTTGTAAGATAAGGTTCAATTTTTCTCATATACTTACACATATGGTCTTTTATATAATGGCTTTGTATCAATGTTATATTGTGTTGACAGTTCCAAACATTTAGAACATCTTGTTCATCATCAATACTTTCTTTTATATGTTTTTAGTATCCTGAATATGGATTTTTGGGAGTTTCCGAAAAGATTCAACTCTTCCGCCATAACCTGAACTCAGAGAATGGTCTCGAGCGCCTTATACCCAGCAATTATATTGGAGAAGGAGAATTGATTGAAGTTATTCTTCCTGGTGAGTATAAGAATGTTTTGTGACTATGACATCAAAGTAAGCTTATTTTTACCCACAAAATTTTTTAGAAAGTGTACGGTAATTTCCAATAAAATATGTTGAGCCGAAGCCAGAAATGTATCCAACAGGAATGGGAAATATAATGAAAGGACCACTGGCGGACTCAGACAAAAAAGGGCCCTTCTGCAAGAACAATATAAGGGCCCTTGTGCAAGAACAATATAAGGGCCCTTGTGCAAGAACAATATAAGGGCCCTTTGCTCACTCAAGAGATCATCAAAATGCAAAATTGCATAGGCTTTGGAGATAGAAATGGGCCCCCTTACCTCTTGGGCCCCCGTGCGGCTGCACCAATGATATGTCCGCCCCTGGAATGAACTTCTAGTTGTTGGTTTTGACTTTAAAACATAAAATAATGCTTTAAAAATGCAGTGATGTTGCGAGCAGGACGACGCCTGAGAGGGTTGTCTCATAGAGGTTTTCTTTGTCCATATCACCTATTAATATAATGAATTAACTAAATTAGACCACAGACCTCTAAACTGTTTTAGACCTAAAACAGATAGTTGAAAGTACTGATGCCTCTAAAATTAATTAAATCCCCAGAGCAGTTAGAAAGAGGAAAAATATATACTTACTACTTTCCAGATGCTGTTGCTGACATATCTCTGGACCTATTGTAAGGGGTGATCAAGCCATTGCATTCTTCCCTGAAGAACCGTACGCATTATTGTCATGTAATGTTATGTGAATTGTGTCTTGTATCAATGTGTAAGCAATATGTCTTTTAAACTGTAATATAATGTATAATTTACAGTAATGTTATGTGTGGTTGACAGACTGTAGGACAAGACATAGTTAATTGTTGAGACCAGCCACCAATGGGAGGGGTTAGCATCTAGGGAAAGTGATGGTTTCCTGTGGTACTTCAGATAGGGCCCCACGTGTGACTAGAGCAGACCTATGGTCTGAAAAGGTTGTGCAGTCAGTGGGTGACTTTTGCCAACAGGATAAAGGAGACCAGAGTCGAGATAGTGAAGGGAGGGACCGAGCTCCAAACAGGAGTGACAATCTAACAGAGTCTAGGAAGATGGTCAGCTGGTAGTTGGGCCCAACAAGCTTATAACTCCTCTGGATAGCGGGCCGAGAGAACTATGGCGTAGAGTGGACCAAGTGAGTTTCCCGTCTGGTGATTCCCTATTCGTCTGAAAGCATAGGGTATAGGTCTGGCTGGAGTGGGGTATTCCTCCTTCCGCTAGAAGATACGGACAAGGGACCAGTATGGGAGATTAGAATGACTGTTCCACACTGCATTGTGGATATAAACTGAGTTGTGTTGAACCAAATGTTGCCTGTGTGAACAGGGATGATCCAGCAAGAAGTAAAGAAGGTGAATCTAGGGCGCTGTGTGCAACCTGTTTGAGAAGATGTGTGTTCACTATCGCATGCATAAGGTTCATAATCAAGAACTGTTTAGTAAAACATTGTTGTTGAAAAGATAGTCGTGGTCTCGTTATCTGAAGAAGTTAACAGTGGATCCTCCTGACCAAACAATGTCATCGGAAATAACATGGACGTATCACCATTATGACACAGATGCGCACCCTCAGCCAGGCCCGTATTTCTCATATAGCGTGTTGGGACATATGGGAGCAATTCCTTGCCCACGACTACTGCCTCACACCATGTTACACTTTGAGTAGTCGGCACGATCAAACCTTGCTAATGGAAGACCCTAGTGGTGCAGGGAAGATGCATGTTACTTCGAAGAATGACAATCAATGTATGAACAAAGATGGAGCTGAGCACAGGCTCTAAGATGGTGGACGGTGGTTCAGCTCCAAAAGAGAAACCAGCCATCGTAGGGGTTGGAAAAGTGGAAGGAGTAAAATTGAGTCCAACCCCCAAGAGTCTACGCCTATAGGAGGGTGAGCCACTCCTGGAAATGCCAGCTCATGTGGCAGAGTGTCCACCGCTGTTGGACAGAGAGGAAAAAGAAGGTAAGGAAAAGGGGTCCATAATCCATCAGGTATAGGTTGCTGTATAGATCCTGCAGAGACTTTTGTTATAACTGAAAATCACAGTGCAAATGTGGCACCCCTGCGGTTCGGTACTGCACTTATCTAATAGGTGTGGCATCATGCCCATAGGTAAGAAGGGAAAACTTTGCTGTGATCCCCAACACACACCCAACGCAACCTGAACTCCAGGCAAGGGAGATGCTGGGCAGAAGAGACTCACATTCAGAGCAGTCCCCTGGCTGCTGGCTGGAGGGAGGAGCAAGGTGAAGGGTGGGAGGCAAGAAAGAAAGAGTTGTAGAGTGGTTGGGAGCTAGTAGAGAGCCAGGACAGACATGTGGAGTGCTGGTCCTAGTCCCAAGGACCCGAATTTGCTGCTGGCCATCCGGGCCGTGCCAAAGAACTAGCTGCAGCAGGAATACCAGCCGCAATTTGGCCTGGATATTTTCAGGACCAGCCGAGAAACTGGAGGTCACTGGGCACAGTGACTACCATAGTGGGCCCTCCCAAGGCTAAGGAACTAGATAAGGTCAAGAAGACTGGTAAGGTAGTCGCTTAGAGGACCCACAGTCACCTGCCTACTGGGACTGGCAACCACAGGACACTAGGAGGACAAGGGGTAGCAGAGGCAAAAAGAAGAGGGCAGCAAGGAAGGCCATATTTCCTGTGTCACAGCAGAGTAGACCTGGATTACCTATGCACTGGCCAGGCTGCAATCCTGGTAAATACAGTACCCTGGCTGGGTTGTATCTGCTGCAGAACCAAGTAAAAAAGTAACAACTGCAAGAACCCTGTGTGTTGTCTGATCCTTCCTGCACCTCTCTACACCCCCAGCACCTTCAACTACTACAACCATCATCATTATCACTTCACCACCACTATACCCCAGGGGCTGGCTTCATTTGAGGGGAGCGCTCCATCTAACTGGTCGACCATCTACCCGCTGGGGACCACCATATGCAGAGCTGGTCGTCCCTGACCCGAAACCTCGGATGGCGTCACAACAAAAACTCTAACTTTATCTACTGTAAATATCCCCCTTTTCACATGTCCGGTCAGGGCCACGGTTATTGGGGATGCCACAGTGAACTGTAGACTGTTGCCCGGGATTGTCTGAGTGCCCTGACCCTTGTAACCGAGACACAAATGTGAACAGTGCCTTGTGCATAATAATAGCCCAGAGGGTGTGTGCACCTATGTCATATAATCCTAAACTTTCACATGATGTTCCCATGTGGTGGGAGCACACGACTGATGCCATGTTTAGTCCTATTTGATAAGGTTACACAAAGCAGAACTCATCCATGACTTTTATCAGTCCACTGTGCAGAGACAGGGCAGGAATGGCAGTTAGATAGGGTCAGTGAGGATTTTATATTGCACAATGATCTTCATCAGCATTGAATGAATCACCATGTGCTAAAGTTTAAGAATTTACCTTTGTCCAATAATTGTCATCATTGTTTGATTTTTTACACAGAGTCTGTTTCCATCAACTCATCGATTCGACCTCACAACTTACTGTCTCACACCTACACATTTCCAGCCTTCTGTGACTATTGTGGGGAAATGTTGTTCGGCATGGTGAAACAAGGTCTAAAATGCCAAGGTAAACTATAAAAATCATATCTGTCCTCCTTGGGAGGATTTTAGCTTTTCTGATACCTGAGACTAAAACTGAAATAGCTTCCACCCACAGAAAAAAAAAAAAAGGTACAAAGATCAAGACAAAAAAAAAAAAGCCTTGTATTTTGTGAACAGTCAAAGAGATGGGTGGGACGGCTGTTCACATATCTCCACCCTAGGGTGGGGTCCAGCAGGTAAATGAAGACCTCTGAGTTTACTCAGTGTTCTGTGTCTGGAGGTTAACCTACAATGGTGGTTTGAATAGAGAGTATAGGATATGGCTGAGCAGCAGTTGAAAGAAGCTTAAATGACATTGAAACAGGACTGCAGTATACAGTTTAGGTTTAGGTTCCTGCTCTCACAAATACTTTACCTCTCTAAGGCTACTTTCACATCAGCGGTAAACGCCGATCGCGTTGCGGTGAAAAAAACACTACTGCCGTGATTACCGCATAACGGCCACGATCGCGGCACTCTTGCGGCAAGCCCCATACAATGTCTATGGGGCTTGCGGTAAGTGTGCGGCAGGTGCGGTTTTGGCACTTGCAGCAGGGGAGGCTGCGAAAAAACCACGGTATACCGCGTTTTTTTTGCGGCCGCACCTGACACAAGTGCCGAAACCGCAGTTGCCGCACCTGCGGCACACTTACCACAAGCCCCATAGACATTGTATGGGGCTTGCCGCAAGTGTGCTGCGATCGCAGCCGTTATGCGGTAATCACGGCAGTTGCGTTTTTTTCATGCAACTGCCGCGATCAGCGTTTACCACTGATGTGAAAAGGGCCTTAGCCTTTCTGTTCCCCACCTTGGTGCTCAGGCAAAGGAATTAACCTACAGACATGGCTTGAATATAGAGTACAGGATATGGCTGAGTAGCAGTTGAAAGGAGCTTCTAAAGGAGCATGTATGACATTGAAACAGGACTGCAGTATACTGTTTAGGTTTGCATTCCTTCTCCTGCAAACACTATTTTGCAGTGGTACTTAAATGCTTAGTTCATGCTCCTTTAGAAGCTTCTTTTAATTACTGCTTGGTAAAGACTTTTCCTCTCTAAGCCTCTCTCTGTGCCTCTCTGTTCCCCACCTTTGTGCTCAGGCAGAGGAATTAACCTACAAAGGTGGTTTGAATATAGAGTACAGGAAATGGCTGATCAGCAGATGAAAGGAGCTTCTAAAGTAGCATGAATGACATTGAAACGGGACTGCGGTATAGTGTATAGGTTTGGTTTCCTTCTCTTATAAACACTATTTTGCAGTGGTACTTAAATGCTTAGTTCATGCTCCTTTAGAAGCTCCTTTTAATCACTGCTTGGCAAAGACTTTTCCTCTCCGAGCCTCTTTGTTCCCCACTTTTGTGCTCAGACAGAGAAATTAACCTACAAAGACAGTTTAAAGAGGACCTGTCACCAAACCAGGCATGGTGATGTAATTACAGCACGGGATGCAGCATGTCTGCAGCATGCAGGCAAGGGGTCCCCCAGCACTTGTGCAGCCCTGTACCCCGAGATAATACACTTAGAAAACTTACATGCTACAGCCACTAAGGAGGTGGCTAGGGGCTGCAGCCAAGGCAGATTCACACCCCCTGCATGTTTAATCTGCCCACCCTGCCAATCATTCTCTCATCAGCAGCATAAAGGGATCCTGTCACCCCCAAAACACCTCCTAAGCTATTAAAAGCTGTCCCTAGAGCATAGTAACACTTACCCTACACTCCTTTTTGCTCCTAAATGCATATATTGAAACTGAAGATAAACTTATTAAAGTACCTCATTAGTGATGTTAATGAGCAGGTAGGCAGGACGAGGGAGGTTTTGCAGAGGACATGGAGGGGTGTGCAGGGTCGTGGGGAGATGCAGAGGACGAGGGGGGTGTGCGATCGGTAAGGGGTGTGTGAGAGACTGGGTGTGTGCAGGGGACGCAGGGGTGCAGAGGACGAGGTGGGGTGTGCAGAGGACGAGGTGGGTGTGCATAGGACGGGTGTGTGTGCAGAGGACGAGGGTGTGTGTGCAGAGGACGAGGGGGGTGTGCAGAGGACGAGGGGGATGTGCAGAGGACGTGGGGGGGGTGCAGAGGACATGAATGGGGGTGTGTGCAGACCAAGGAAGGTGTAGAGGAATGGGTGTGTGCAGAACACAAGGAGGGTGTGCAGAGGACATGGAGGGGCATGCAGAGGACATGGAGGGCGTGCAGAGGACATGGAGGGGCGTGCAGAGGACATGGGGGGTGTGCAGAGGACATGGAGGGGTGTGCAGAGGACATGGAGGGGTGTGCAGAGGACGTGGAGGGGTGTGCAGAGGACATGGGAGGTGTGCAGAGGACATGGAGGGGTGTGAGAGGACATGGGATGTGTGCAGAGGACGTGAGGGGTGTGCAGAGGACATGTGGGGGGTGCAGAGGACATGGAGGGGTGTGCAGAGGACATGGGATGTGTGCAGAGGACGTGAGGGGTGTGCAGAGGACTGGAGGGGGTGTGCAGAGGATGTGGGGGTGTGCAGAGGATGGAGGGGGTGTGCAGAAGACGATGGGAGGTGTGCAGAGAGGGAGGGGTGTGCAGAGGATGGATGGGGTGTGCAGAGGACATGGAGGGATGTGCAGAGGACATGAGGGGGGTGCAGAGGATGTGGGAGGTGTGCAGAGGACGTGGAGGGGGGGTGCAGAGGACATGGTGGAGTGGGGCAGAGGACATGGTGGTGCACAGCACGGAGCTGAGACATAGTGGTAACTGTCTGTGACAAATGAGGACATGGTGGTACACTGTGCACAGCATGGAGCTGAGGACATGGTGCTACACTGTCTCCCGCCGCCTTAAATCGGTCGTTCTCATCAGGAGGTCGGACAAGTGAATCTGTTTTTTTTGTCCATTTGGCATCCAACTGCTGTGTGAGTGTCCGACATTTCTCTCAGATTCTCAGATCACATCCGTGTGCAATCAATCCGTGTTTTTTCTCAGTATCTATTAGTGTAGAATCATTTACAGGAACATTTTACAGTTGTCTCAGCTGCAGAATGATAATGTATCCATGAAAAAAGCTGATGCCTCTCGGATGGTCCGTGTGCTGTCAGTATGTGGTATGTAATTTTGTCAGACACATAGATTTGCATTGGCGAGTCTCGGTGTGAATCACAGACTGTCGCAGCATGTTGCAACTTTTTTCTCATCCTGAATCTGGATGAGAAAAAAGCGTCCGACACTCGTCATTGTGCTCTCAGAGATTGATTGCAATGTGAGAAAATCACACATTGCACTCATCAGAGTTTCACACCAGTGTGTCCGTACCCTAATACTAAAATCCATATAGTAATCCTACTGGTATGGGGGAGGCTCAGTTTGTACACTCCATACTTCTTGTTATTAACCAGTTAATGCTCTCTTGTCCACCGCACTGCAGTGTCAAAAGAGGACGACAGCGAGACAGACAGCAACACGGCGTCAGAGAGCCCCTGACCTCGAAATACAAGATCCTCAGATCCCGGTGTTGTGACATAATATTAAGAATAAAGTTTTTTTGCACTTATATTACACTATGAACTCCATAGCACGGCAGCGAAAATGCTAACCACTGAGCCACCGTACAATGCTAACCACTGAGCCACGTATACAGTACTAACCACTGAGCCACCGTACAATGCTAACCACTGAGCAACCGTATACAGTACTAACCACTGAGCCACCGTATACAGTGCTAACCACTGAACCACCGTATACAGTGCTAACCACTGAATCCACCGTATACAGTGCTAACCACTGATCCACCGTATACATGCTAACCACTGATCCACCGTATACAGTGCTAACCACTGAGCCACCATATACAGTGCTAACCACTGAGCCACGGTATACAGTGCTAACCACTGAGCCACCGTATACAGTGCTAACCACTGAGCCACCATATACAGTACTAACCACTGAGCCACCATACAGTGCTAACCACTGAGCCACCATACAATGCTAACCACTGATCCACCGTATACAGTGCTAACCACTGAGCCACCATATACAGTGCTAACCACTGAGCCACCATATACAGTGCTAACCACTGAGCCACCATACAGTGCTAACCACTGAGCCACCATATACAATGCTAACCACTGAGCCACCATATACAGTGCTAACCACTGAGCCACCATATACAGTGCTAACCACTGAGCCACCATATACAGTACTAACCACTGAGTCCACCATACAGTGCTAACCACTTAGCCACCATACAATGCTAATCACTGAGCCACCATACAGTACTAACCACTGAGACACCCATACAGTGCTAACCACTGAGCCACCATATACAGTGCTAACCACTTAGCCACCATACAGTGCTAACCACTGATCCCCATATACAGTGCTAACCACTGAGACACCATATACAGTGCTAACCACTGAGCCACCATATACAGTGCTAACCACTGAGCCACCATACAGTGCTAACCACTGAGCCACCATACAGTGCTACCACTGAGCCACCAACAGTGCTAAGCATTGATCCACCATACAGTGCTAACCACTGATCCACCGTATACAGTACTAACCACTGAGCCACCATACAGTGCTAACCACTGAGCCACCATATACAGTGCTAACCACTGAGCCACCATACAGTGCTAACCACTGAGCCACCATATACAGTGCTAACCCCTGGCCACATACAGTATTAACCACTGAGCCACCGTATACAGTGCTAACCACTGAGCCACCGTATGTGAGTGTATGCCCCTGTGAGTGTATGCCCCTGTGTGTATGCCCCCCCTGAAATAAGACGGTGCAACATTCGGAGCAAACATATTAATATATTAAATATATTAATCTCGCCAGGCCCCTGACGGCAGCCCGCCTCCAACCCCGCCCCCTGCCCCCCCCCACTCCCCCTCGGCTCCGAGAGGCGTTCCAGGAAATATTTTTTTACAAAAAAAGCACTGTTAATGAGTGACTATTGTATGCAGAGTCACCCAGCCAGGCTGTCCCTCTTCATAATATCATGCCTGAATAGGCGTGATCTTCATCTCACATTCAAATGCGCGCCTCCCTGCGCGCCTCCCCGCTCTCCTCTGTTGGCCTGGCGCTGCTGTGTGCGGCTGTATGACGCGATTCGCGTCATTTCCGGCTCCGGGTGACGTAGGTACACCCGCGCCCTGTTAGCTTCAAGACCCGCACTGCGCATGCATGTTTTGGGGGTGACAGGATCCCTTTATGCTGCTGAAGAGTGAGAGAATGATTGGCAGCGGTGGGCAGATTAAACATGCAGGGGGTGTGAATCTGCCCTTGGCTGCAGCCCCTAGCCACCTCCTTAGTGGCTGGAGCATGTAAGTTTTCTAACTGTATTATCTCGGGGTACAGGGCTGCTCAAGTGCTGGGGGACCCCTTGCCTGGATGCTGCAGACATGCTGCATCCAGTGCTGTAATTAGATCACCATGCCTGGTTTGGTGACAGGTCCTCTTTAAATACAGAGTACAGGATATGGCTGAGCAGCAGTTGAAAGGTGCTTCTAAAGGAGCATGAATGACATTGAAACAGGACTGGCAGTATAGTGTTTGGGAGAGAGAATGAAGCAAAATAAGATGGCAAAATGTATACATGATTAACTTAAGTTTAGTTAGTCTTTAAGAGCACATACGGTAATCATTTTCTCTATATTGTTGATAGAAGATCTTTTCTCTTATGGTCCCAAGGAACATTTGTCTGAAATAGGAAACAAAGGTTT
Source organism: Allobates femoralis (assembly GCA_033576535.1). Classification (NCBI taxonomy): domain Eukaryota; kingdom Metazoa; phylum Chordata; class Amphibia; order Anura; family Aromobatidae; genus Allobates; species Allobates femoralis. Next base: position 84,879,858 of record JARQOC010000010.1, read on the forward strand.
GTTCTTATATTTATACTGTGTGCAAACATGATGAGTTCTTCAATGATCAGATGAGGTCCGGGAATTTAGAAGGGTTATGGTTTCTCAGATATTTAAGGTCTGCGAGATAAAGGATGGACTTGTTATTTCTTAGTTTTATTAAAACAAATGAAACGATTTATTTGTGATTGTTTTGGATTATTTTTCGCTTCTGATTTTTCAGGTTGTGATTTAAATTATCACAAGAGATGCGCTAATAACATACCCAACAACTGCAGGGGAGGAAAGAGAAGTCGTGAATCCAGTAGATCATTGACAGGAGCGAGATCCATCACTAAACAAAGAGCGGTGACACTACCAACCGGAGGTAGTCTGGAGGACCTGGGGGAACATAACTCCAAGCCGCAGGTACAATAGACCGTCTATGGCCATCACTGCTACACTCCATGAATTAGGACATCATCAAAAAGATCATTTATTTCAGTAACTCAATACATAAAGTGAAACACATCTATTATATAGAGTCATTACACATAAAGGGATCTACTTCATGTGTTTTATTTCTGTTAATGTTGATGATGAATGAAAACCCAGCGGTCATTATCTCAGAAAATTAAAGTAGGGAGTATGAAGGGTCTGAGAGATAAAATATGACCTAAATAGGTATCAGAGACTTCACATTGTGTGGTTGTGAGAGTCACAACCACTATAAAAGCAGATCACGGCTGCTGCTGTCCCCAGCGTGGTGCATATAGAGGAGAGAGGATGAAGGGTTAAATACCGTGCTGCTGTATTCCGCCAGACATCAAAGGGTGAATATAATATTGATTTATTAGTCAGAAACATGGCAATATGATATTGATTTTTGATAATATTTTAATTCATTGAGATGCTCTAGTATCACTTTAGCTTCTGACATTTCTTATACTTTCTACATTTAGTTAAAAGAAGAAAAGGTTTAGTACTATGTTCGCCAGTAAAAAAGACTGAGGATCTCAATGGGAAAAACTAAATAATAATCTTGTGGTTGTGATACCTCTGTATGGCTAAAAAACAAACTAAAATGAGTGATGTTAGAAAGCAGCGAGCTCTCGAGACTGCTTACGTCTCTTCAGTAGGCAGACTATAACAAAGTATCTGAAGAAACACAAATGTAGACATAAAAAGAGCATAAGAAATGGAGACTTGGGGAACAAAAAGCATTGAACTAAAGGGCCTGTCACACGCGTCAATGTCGTCAGTGAGATGATCGCTGACGACATTGACGGCTGATCGCTGGTGAGCTGTCACACAGACAGACTCACCAGCGATCAATTGACCAGAAACATCGTGGAAACGATTTAAATATCGTTTCCATGATGTCTTGCTCCCGCTGCCAGCCTGCTGGAAGCGGGAGCAGGCTGGTCTCCAAGGTAAACTGCGGGTATCTAGGCAGCGCGCGCTGCCTAGATACCCGACGTGTACCTTAGTTACCAGCCTCCTCCGCTCACCGGCTGGTATCTAAGGTACACAGCGGGTAACTAGGGACCCTAGTTACCCGCTGTGTACCTTAGATACCAGCCGGTGAGCGGAGGAGGCTGGTAACTAAGGTACACGTCGGGTATCTAGGCAGCGCGCGCTGCCTAGATACCCGCAGTTTACCTTAGTTACCAGCTCCCAGCGCTTGTGAGAGGCTCTGGGAGCTGGAATATCGCTACTCCCGGTGTCACACGCAGCGATGCTGCGTGTCCACCGGGCGACAATCTCCAGGTTTTAGAGCAGGTTCTAAAACCTGGCGATCATCAACCAGCGATTTATCGCTGGTTGATTCAGTATGTCACACGCGTCAATATCGCTGCAACGTCACGTGCAGCCGATATCGTGCAGGCGATATTGACGCGTGTGACAGGCCCTTTAGAGAGTGAATCCTTAATTATCTCAGATGAGTGGTTTAAACTAGTATTGTAGTGCCAATATCCATGTAAATAGAAAGAAAACTGATCAGCCGATTAGTGCAAGCTGGAGAAGGATAATCGCAAATACAGGGTCCTATCTGGTGACAGAATGGTATAGTCAAATGAAGAAACTGCTCACCTTTTGAGGTTGTGTCAGACACAACCACTGTCCATGCGTGTAACCGGCTGCCGCAGACTCACATTAGAATAAAACTTGACAATTGGAAGAGTAACAGGGTTCTGATACGCTGCCGGAAATAACTGAAGGTTCATAATCTGAGTTAAGATACCGCTACACGCTTCAATGTCATTAAGATATCACCAACGATCTCGTGGGCGCGCGGTTGTTAGGACATCTTTTTGACATCGTTGGTGAGATGTCACACGTGTAGATATCGTGCACAACGCACCAACGATCCAGCGAGCAGCTATCGTTCACACAACCAAGCGAACGATACTTGTTTACTGATGTGATTAGGGGAAGTTGTGAACGACATTGTTATCGCAGTGTCACACAGAACGATGCAGCAGGTTGGCTGATCAAGGATCGTTTGATTTGAGAACATGTTCCCAAATCTGAGATCAAAAATCCAACGATTTATCGTAGTCGTATTTCGGTGTCACACGCAACAACGTCCTAATGATGTTGTTTCAACGACTCCAAACCTGTGACATTTCAGCGATATCGTACACGAAATCGTACCGTGTAACGGGGCCTTTAGGAAGTTTATTTGTGGTCAACGTGTTTCGAAGCATCTGCTTCTTCACTGGCTTTGCATTCCTGGAGTCCTGCTGCTGTTTAAACCAGAGTTTTTTTTCCCTTTGACTCAGTCTGGGTTGATATTGAGGCTGCAGTTGCTGAATGTGCGGTTGGTGGCTCTGCAGGTGGGGAGTGAGTCATAGCTCAGGTGAGGGGAGGGGTGTGACTGAGCTTTCTGTTCTCAACCCCCTCAGCCTTAATTAGTTCTGTTTCCCTCCACCAGATGTTGCATAAAGGGTTCATTCCTCTTCTAAGACCCGTGTGGTGCAGTTGTGTTCGCTGTTCCCTTCATCTGGAGTGGTAGTCTTTTCCTGATCTGTGGGTGGAGGTAGGGGCTTTTAGCCTAGGGCTGTTCAGGGGCGAAGGGCCAAGGTGGTGGCCTGAATGTCCTCATCTTCAGAGGTAATTTCAGGAACAGGGTTAGTCAGGAACCCCACGTCCAGGGCCAGATTAGCTTCCATGAATCCCCTTGCCCACCTTACCATCTTGTCTCCTGACTCCCTTACCACTGTACCACCCCCGTGACATTCATTAGTAGTTTGTCGTCCTGATGAAGAAGTGCATGCTTTGAAACATGTTGACCCTAAATAAACAGCAAATCTGCAAGGAAAAAATAAGGAATGAAGTCTCAGAAATGATGCAATATTTGTGGCAAAACTCCTTGGGAAAAAGCGGAACAAAAAATTGTGCCATAAAGCATCCATTGTACAAACAGGCACATACAAGTTTTGTTCTTATGATAAAGTTACTCAGAAGAATTTTTTTTCTCTTTAAATAATCATCTCTTATGTTGTTTTTCCAGATTACCACCAAGAAATCTCGTTTCTCCTCCTTCAGGGGGCGGCCGATCTGGAAGGATTATCAGGATGTAAACAAAGTGAAGGTTCCTCACACATTCCAAGTCCATACATACACACGTCCCACAATGTGTCAGCACTGCCGACGTCTTCTTTACGGGCTGTTCAGACAGGGCATGCAATGCAGAGGTAAATGTCTTATATTCCATTTTTGAATTATTTTGTTAATTTATAGATTTATCACTATTTTCCTTGAAAAGATCTGACAAATCTTAATGGTCTATCACACGAAACAGATTGAGTGTCACATCTTCTGTGACATCTGCTTGTGTCACCAGACATCTCTGTATTCACTCTGTAGATGGTGCTGGCGACAGAAGTCAGAGCTAGAAATTCTGGAGAGCACAGGCTCTGCTCATCCACGGCTGGGACCTGCAGTTCTTCACTGTCTGATAGAGTGGATATGTGTGTGTGGATGTGTGTGTGCTGCCCAGCTGAAGTCATCAAGCTGTGGATGTGTGTGTGTGTTGCCCAGCTTAAGTCATCAAGCTGTGGATGTGTGTGTGCTGCCCAGCTTAAGTCATCAAGCTGTGGATGTGTGTGTGTGCTGCCCAGCTGAAGTCATCGAGCTGTGGATGTGTGTGTGTGCTGCCCAGCTGAAGTCATCAAGCTGTGGATGTGTGTGTGTGTGTGTGCTGCCCAGCTGAAGTCATCGAGCTGTGGATGTGTGTGTGTGCTGCCCAGCTGAAGTCATCAAGCTGTGGATGTGTGTGTGTGCTGCCCAGCTGAAGTCATCAAGCTGTGGATGTGTGTGTGTGCTGCCCAGCTTAAGTCATCAAGCTGTGGATGTGTGTGTGTGCTGCCCAGCTGAAGTCATCAAGCTGTGGATGTGTGTGTGTGCTGCCCAACTGAAGTCATCAAATTGTGGATTTGTCTGTGTGCTGCCCAGCTGAAATCATCAAGCTGTGGATGTGTGTGTGTGTTTGTGCTGCCAGCTGAAGTCATCAAGCTGTGGATGTGTGTGTGTGCTGCCCAGCTGAAGTCATCAAATTGTGGATTTGTGTGTGTGCTGCCCAGCTGAAGTCATCAAGCTGTGGATGTGTGTGTGTGTGTGTGTGTGTCTGCTCAGCTGAAGTCATCAAGCTGTGGATGTGTGTGTGCTGCCCAGCTGAAGTCATCAAGCTGTGGTTGTTGTCAGTGAGTCATCATGTGTGTGTGTGTGCTGCCCAACTGAAGTCATCGAGCTATGGATGTGTGTGTGGCTGCTCAGCTGAAGTCTTCAAGCTGTGGATGTGTGTGTGCTGCCCAGCTGAAGTCATCAAGCTGTGGATGTGTGTGTGTGCTTCCCAGCTGAAGTCATCAAGCTGTGGATGTGTGTTTGTACTGCCCAGGTGAAGTCATCAAGCTGTGGATGTGTGTGTGTGCTGCCCAGCTGAAGTCATCAAATTGTGGATTTGTGTGTGTGCTGCCCAGCTGAAGTCATCAAGCTGTGGATGTGTGTGTGTGTGTGCTGCCCAACTGAAGTCATCGAGCTGTGAATGTGTGTGTGTGCTGCTCAGCTGAAGTCTTCAAGCTGTGGATGTGTGTGTGCTGCCCAGCTGAAGTCATCAAGCTGTGGAAGTGTTGTGGTGTGTGCTTCCCAGCTGAAGTCATCAAGCTGTGGATGTGTGTTTGTACTGCCCAGGTGAAGTCATCAAGCTGTGGATGTGTGTGTGTGTGTTGCCCAGCTGAAGTCATCAAGCTGTGGATGTGTGTGTGTGCTGCCCAGCTGAAGTCATCAAGCTGTGGATGTGTGTTTGTACTGCCCAGCTGAAGTCATCAAGCTGTGGAAGTGTGTGTGCTGTGACTCACCGTAGCCGGGTTGTGCACGTCTCGGGCTGTCGCTGCTCCCTGTCACGGTTCCGCGCCCAAGGCTGTGTAGGCCCGGTGGTCCAGATCAATAAGGTTGGCTGAACAGATAAAGGTTAATATTATTGTCGTGACGCCACCTGCGGGAATTCCGATGATTTCACCGGCGCTGCTTGGGTCTCCGGGGGATGTAATGCAGCAAGATGGGACGCTCCCCACAGGACGAGCGGGAGTCCCCGGAGCCAGAAGCTACACTGGATGTTATGAGGCAGCTTAGTTACTTTTAGCATGCGGAGTTAAACAGTTCTGAAGAAGCACAGACACCATTGTTCTCTGCAACGGGTCTTTTACTGCAACCGGTAGATGATACAGGGTACACAGGTAACGGACTGGGTGGACTCAGCATTGGCCGGTGTTGTTTCAGAGCTCCGCGGTGTTCCTCCGTTCTAAACTTGTCTAGCTTGGTTGCCGATGTCGCCTTAGTGTGCCAAGTTCGGGTACAAGGGGCTACTTAAATTTCCCTGCTGGTGTGTACGTTCCGGTGTGAGGGGAGCCTGTGTCCTTTTGGTGGGTACTCCGCTGGCAAGACGACTCTCAATCGCGGCGGCAGTGAGGTGCTTCTAGAAAGCCTTCCTTCACTTCTGGTTTGCAGAGCAGTGGTGAACAACTTGCTTGCTTCGAAACCAGTGATCCGGTTGTGTAATGGGCGCGGGTGTATTTTGGACCCATTTAGGTAGTCGCCCAGGTTCCGGTTGTTGAGGCACCGAGTAATGGCGCCAACCGGTAGGTGGTCTGCAGGGCTGTACGGAACTGTGCAGAGCCCTCTTCTCTTACGTTCCTCCCCGAACATTTCTCTCTCCTTTCTCCTTCTTCTACATTCTCCTACACTCTACTCCTACGCTCCGCCCACCAGGACCTTATTGGCCCTCTGTGCTAGTGGTGCATGTAGGGTATGAAGCTCTGAGGTTAACCATGTCATTACTTAGTCAGAGAATATTGCATCTTCAGGCAGGGATGCAATACCCTCCTGTGACGCACTCGTTGTGGGGCTCCACAGCTGCCCAGCTGACGTCATCAAGCTGTGGATGTGTATGTGTGTGCTGCCCAGCTAAAGTCATCAACTCCTAATTTCAGCTGATTAGAAGGCATCAAACCCTACTAAAGCTTTCAGTTTACTGCTAGAAGTTGCCAGATATAGCTTGTAGATTCCCTGGCTAGTCTCCTGCTCTTCATATGAGTTTTCTTGTGTTACCTTGGTCTATTTTTTGGACAGTTCTCCTGCCTGGCAATTTTGTACCTTGCTGTCATCTTGGCTTTGACCCAGCTCCCCAACAGCTAAAATGGATCCTGATTTTGTCCTTTTCCTGACCTCCCTGCTTGGTGACTATCACTTTCTCTTGACTGAAAATTGTAGAAGTAGTAGTGTGTAAGCTGGGCACCAGAGAAGATGTCAGAGAGGGTGATCATTCCTTAGGTAGCTTAATCATATCATCGCGTTTCGGTGGTTATGCCTGCCTTATCAGGTAAAGTGCCTGGCCCCTCTGTGGTGTGCGGCAAAACACCACATGCTGCAGATCCTGGTTGTACGGGTGGTACAACTAGGACAGGTTAGTGGCTTTCTGAACCCTGCCTCAACTAGACATCCAGGTAATGCCCTTAGGAGCGCCTCTCCTGTCTATTTTTCTCTTGACTGAAGGCCATTAGTAGGTAGCAATCTCCTGGACCCTGTTGTAAATACAGATCCCTGTGTAGGAGTTAAAGGGTGTCAGGGTTTCTAGAGATTCTGTCAAATGGATAGACTTGTGCCAAGTCTGTCTGAGATAGCTATTTTGAGCTTGTGACCTCGAATACACATCACATCGAGCATTATTCCAATTTTGTGAATTGGTGATATAACCGCAATCCAGGATGTAAAAACGGTTCAGTCTAAATGTTAGACCTTCGTCCGTTCAGGTATTCCTCTGGATAAGCTGTGTTATGGATAGTGCTGATGTAAACCTGTGGTGTCCACTGAGTGGATGATTAACGCCTTTCCTCTATTGCAGTGGACACCACAGGTTTACATTAGAGTTATCCATTACGCAGCTTCTCCAGAGCAATACGTGAACGGATGAAGGTCTAACATTTAGACTGAACCCTTTTTGTAATTGGAGTGCTCAGACTATTTCTGTTTACGTGAAAGGATCCTACTCGAGCACCCGTATCTAGATGTGCGGTGTTTTTTTCCAGAATGACTGTCTATCAGTCATTTTCTTTTCTGAAGGTGATTGTAGACTGCTATAGATTATCCTCTGACACATATGCATCCTCCCTGAGAAAAACATACCCTATATACAGAGATCTCTGCAGTTTCAAAGGTCTTGGTTTACAATCATTTTAGAATACATTGGTGTTTTCTGGTTCATTGTTAACTTGAATCCAGTTAACATTAGAGGGTACACCCCGGGTGGTAGAGCAAGCTGTCAGTCAAAGTGCTGGGGCATGGAAGTGTTGACTGTACCCACTCCAGGCACAACTCTATTACTGAAAGCCAGCGGCTCCTAGGAAGAATGAAGATAATTTCCTCCCAGTAGCCGCACTTTCAGCATTGGAACGCTATTAACCTGAAGATTAATCCTATATCTGCAGACAACTAATGATTGGGGACGTGACAGATTCCCTTTAAATGCCAGTCTACTGCATGTGGGATTAAATGAAGGCTCCTGCTACGTCATCATTTTCTGTACTGATCCTTTAGACTCATTCCCATGTCTAATTTTTGTGTTTTTCTTGGATAGCACTCATATGTGTGATAGTCTAATGTTCTATAATGTGGCGCAGGGAGGTAGCTGTGGGCAAAGTATTCATGTCTTACACCCCGGTGATATGAAGGTGGCATTCCTGGCTGGGTGTGTGGACATACACTACGGGGTGCTGTGCCCTTGCAGGCCACATGATGCTGGTGACGTCAGCTGGCCAAAACAGTTCATTATGAGAGAATACAACTCAAAATAAACTATATACTAAACTGTAACTTGGTGGTGGCAATGTACAGGGATAGCGTCCATTTATCTCCTGGTGTGTGGTGCAGATGTTAATTACCTAGATCACCTGACTTCCCACAATCCCTCTCCCCTGATACTATAGTGAGGCCTATAAGTTTAGAGTTATTCTAAGGGGCACACGCATGTGGGGTGCGGCACGCGTGGCACCTTATGCAAAGTGACACCATTGCTAAGTGGATTGCAGTTATTTCAATGGCAGTTAGGGCAGGAGTCATGTAACCCACTCTCTTTCACTCCCTTTTTTAACTATGTCCTCAATATCATTGTTTATCTTCCTATGTGTTTTTGTCATTCACTTTCACCACCCCATCCATCACCCCTTATCCACATCAGCCCTTCTCTCCTTTCCTCTACTATGTCCAGCTCACATACACTCTTCAGCCTATTCAACAATCTCAGGTCTACATATTCCAGGGTGTTGCATCATAAACCATGTCACAAATCAAACTATCAAAACTATTTACTTTTTCTCTTTTTACTGTTGCTCCTATCAGGAGATATCTCTCCAAATCCTGACCCACCCTGTGCCAACTTCAACCCCTCCCCCACCTTACATAGAAACTCTGCTAACCTCATTAACAATACTTGCACACCTTCATCTCCCTCTTTTAATTGTGCTATCTGGAATCCACGGTCTGTATATAACAAGCTTCCTTTTATCCACAACTACTTTCTCACTAACTTTCTTATTCTGATGACCCTCACTGAACCTGGATCCAGGACTCAGACACAGTTTCCTCTGTTGCTATTTCTCATGGTGGTTAACATTTCTCCCATTCTCCGAGACCTGGAAACAGACATGGTGGTGGAGTTGGCTTACTCCTGTCCCCACAATGTACTTTCCAGGTCATCCCCCAGCTCAATCACTCTCATTCCCCTCTATTGAGGTCCACACCATTAGGCTTTTCAATTCCCTCCCCCTCAGAGTAGTGGTGGTATACCGCCCCCCAGGGTCACCGACCCAGTTCCTCAACCATTTTTCCACGTGGCTGACACAGTTCATGTCCTCAGACTTACCAACCCTTATTCTGGGAGACTTTAACATCTCCATAAACAGCCCCATCTTCCCATCTGCATCCCAGCTCCTATCTCTAACAAGTTCTCTCGGCCTCTCACAGCTTTCAACCTCTGAGACACACAAAGGTGGTAACACCCTTGACCTGGTCTTTGTCCGGCTCTGTTCAACCTCCTCCTTAGATAACTCACCTCTTCCTCTCTCTGATCACAACATTCTCTCCTTCACGCTCACAAATCCTCGCCCACCCCAGCATACTCCTACCTATCACATATTCAGAAATCTTCAGGCCATCAACCCTCATACACTCATAGACTCTCTACACTCATCACTGTCCCCAATCTCTTCATTATTCTCCTGCCCTGATCTGGCTGTGAATCACTACAATGACTCTCTCAGAAGCTCCCTGGACCAAATAGCACCCCTCAACTTCAGAAATTCCAAACACAGAGTAAAACAGCCCTGGCTCACATCACAAACTCGATTCCTCCAGCGATGCTCCAGGAGTGCTGAACCCCTATGGAGGAAAACTTGTTAAACAGAAAACTACATTTACTATAAATTTATGCTAAGAACTTACAACTCTCCCTTCACTTCGCCAAACAGACCTAATTCACTGACCTGATCACCTCACTATCCAACAACCCAAAGAAACTCTTAGATACCTTTCACTCTCTCCTCAGTCCTAAAGTGCAGGCCCCTATCACTGACCTCTGTGCTGATGATCTGGCTTCTTACTTCACAGAGAAAATAGCAAACATTCATCAGAAAATCGGCTCCCAGCCCCAAAGAGCTGTTACTCCCATTCCTCCCCACATCTCCTCTGACTCACTCTCCACATTTGACCCAGTCACAGAAGAAGAAGTCTCCAGGCTCCTCTCTTCCTCTCATCCCACTACATGCACCACTTACCCCATCCCTCACACCTACTCCAGTCTCTCTCTCCGGTGGTCACCACTCACCTAACCAAAACCTTCAACCTCTCCCTCTCTTCTGGCATCTCCCCCTCCTCCTTCAAACACTCTATCATTACTCCATTATTGAAAAAAACTTCCCTTGACCCCCCGGCACAAACAACTACAGACCAGTCTCCAATCTCCCCTTCATCTCTAAACTCTTGGAGCGCCTGGTCTACTCTCACCTTACCCGCTACATCTCCACTAACTCTCTTCTAGACCCATTACAGTCTGATTTCCGCCCCCTACATTCTACAGAAACTGCTCTCACCAAAGTGACCAATGACTTTCTGACAGCAAAACGTAATGGTAACCACTCTCTGCTTATCCTTCTTGACCTCCTCTGCAGCTTTTGACACTGTTGACCACCATCTCCTACTCTCTATGCTGCACTCCATTGGCATAAAGGACACGGCTCTCTCCTGGTTCTCTTCCTATCTTTCTAACCACTCTTTTAGTGTATCATTTGCTGACTCCACTGCTTCTCCTCTTCCTCTCAATATTGGGGTCCCTCAGGGCTCGGTCCTTGGCCCTCTTCTTTTCTCTCTCTACACAGCCCCGATTGGACAGACCATCAGCAGATTTGGCTTTCAGGACCATTTTTATGCTGATGACACACAACTATACATTTCATCCCCTGACCTTACTCCCGCTCTATTAAAGAACACCAATGACTGTCTAACTGCAGTTTCCAATATCAGGTCCACTCCATACCTGAAACTCAACCTTCCCAAACTGAACTTTTTCTGCTCCCGCCCTCCTCTAAGCCTCCCTAAATCTGACATCTCTTTGTGTGCCGCCCCACGATAACACCTAGTCAGCAGGCTTGCTGTCTGGGTGTTATGTTTGACACCAATCACTCCTTCGCCTCCTATATACACTCTCTCACCTGCTCTTGCCGCTTGCACCTGAAGAACATCTCTAGAATCTGCCCTTTCTCACCATGGAAACAACAAAAACCATCACTGCGTCCCTAATCCATTCCCGCCTTCATTATTGTAATTCTTTATTAACTGGCCTCCCCTCACTAGGCTTTCCCCTCTTCAGTCCATCCTTAATGCAGCAGCCAGGATCACCTATCTGGCTAACCGTTACTCAGATGCTTCCACTCTGTGTTAGTCATTGCACTGGCTGCCCGTACACTACAGGTAGTAGTTTGTCAATATGGCTGGTATTTAGCTCCTCTACTTCTGATACTTTGTAGCTCTCTCCCAGGGCACTATCAACATCTCATGTCCTCTGTTCCATCCTGGTTCATTACCCCTCTAAGTTATAAACTCAGGGCTGTGCTGCTAGGTGTCCTATCCCAGGACCCATCTCCGGTTGACTACGGACCCTGCTTTCCTTTCTCTTTACTCACAATCACGCTATTTACTGCCTCGGTCTCCACTCATGTCAGAGGCACTAGCTAGACCATAGATCTGCTTTTATTGCACTCTGGGCCCTATCCAACGTCCTGACAGGAAACTGTTTCTAATATAAAAATAGAGAATGAAGCGCTCCCGTGGGGAAAACCCGGTGTTTTTTCGGGGGAAATTGAGGGAGGGGGGACTCTAACCTGTTATGGTTGTGCCGCCCCCGCACAACCTCAGTAATAATCATCACCAGGGCCTCCTGGCGTCTGCGCTGTTAGGCGCAGCTCCTGTCGGCTTCCACTTTCGGCCGGTCACGTGTGGTAATGGTCAGGTGATCCGCTCGTCACTGGGTCACGGGGTTACGAAGTCACCGAAGGTCTTAATGCTTCACACCATTCAGTGGAAGAAGGTAGTTCTCCAACAGTCTAGCAGGTCCGGTAACCCCACACCCAGAGGGTGGAGGATTCAATGTTATAAACAAATAAATGGGTTACTCAGTAGGAGCGCTGATTACCTTAGTGGTAATAAATATTTTTTATCTCAAACTAGTCCTCTCCTAACAGTTAATCACCGCTCCTACTGAGTAACCCATTTATTTGTTTATAACACGGAAACTCTTTCTGTCCCTTTACTTCAGTCCCTCCCACTCTGGGCTGGTCCCAAATATTAACCCTAAATACAATCTATAGATAGTTCTAATTCTGAATCTGAAAACTCATTGGACCAGAAATAAGAAGATTTAAAGCCCGGGTTACACGTTTCAATGTATCGACGATCCGACCACCGATCCGACTTGACCTACATCGCTGGAACGACGTTCATTGATCGCTAGTGAGGTGTCACATGTACTGATATCAAGAACAACGCAGCAACAGTTCCGAACAAGCGAACGATACTTGCGGTCGTTTAATCGCCTACGTCCTTCATTTCTGAATAGGCAAAGTCATAAACGACATCGTTATCAAGGTGTCACACACACACCCATGCTGCAGGTTGGATGGACAATCATCGCTTGGTTTAAGGTCTTGATCACCAACCTCCGATGAACGATCAGCCGACTTATCGTTGATCGTTTCTACCTGTCACACGCAACAACGTCGTTGCTCCACAAATGCCGTGACTTACAAATGATATCATTAACGACATCGTAGCGTGTAACAGCCCCTTAAGAGTAAACAAATGAAGGAGATTGTCTGATTTTGGTAGCATATTTTATTTTTTATTACCACTTTCTTTTGGGATTGCTAAGGTTGTGTGCACATGAAGGCAAACTTGAGAAGGTATTCAATAGAAAACGCCTTCAGGAAATGTTTTTCATTTATTTTCTAGAATTTTTAATTATTCTTGTAATTTTGTGTTCATTGCTTTTATTTTTTTATTGTTTTTATTTTTAAAAGTTTTTCCAGCATTTTGCCAGTGTACTTTTTACTGGTGATTTTCAGACTTTTTTTTAATTGCTTGGTTCTTTTGGATTCCCGAAGTGCTTTAAAGACGCTCAAAACACTGAACATGTGCACAGCAAGTCGTTCTTACACAGAAATGCATATGTTCATCCTTTAGAGTGCTTATTTTGCACTTTTTAGATGGGTTGTGGAAAGGACTTGACCAGGAATAATGTCCTGTGCTCATAACCTAAGGTTGCGTTCCCACAATGAGTTTTGGTGAGTTATCAAAAACCCTATGGAAAGGAAATGTGACAGAATTTAGATGTATATTATGCAAATTCGGCTACTTGCATTTTGTCATTGTGTTTTAATGTGCGTTTTTTTAACATTGAGTTGCAGCATAAAACAGATGATTAAAGTGTAACCACCATTTAAATTTTTATTTAATAATAATGTAGGGCAAGTGATTCTAATAAACTTTCTAATATACTTCATTAGAAAATTCTGGTTGGTTACCATTCATAAACCTTACACAAGGTATCTCCACTACTCTGTATGTGAAGCAGACATATGTTTATCATCAATCAGATCCGTCTTCAGTGAATACAGGGCATGTAACCATATAAGGGGAAAGGGGGCATGGCCTACATTGCTGACTGCACCTCATGAGGAAACAATGTATCAGATTAGCTAAGCATACAGCACAGTTGCTAAGCAATGTCAGAATGTCAGGATCACTGCAAACTCCTCTTTCCTTGGCATGCTTTTGATCTGTCATCTGGCTCCACACAGCTCAGTCATGATCTCTGTTAACCCCTTGTCTGCTGTCACATTGCACTGCTCCCTATCAGCTGCTGGCCCACACCACACAGACAAAAAAATGCAGTTTTTAAAAGAGCACAGAAAAATGTGAGAAAATAAGTCATAAGGCACAAAAAAACATTATCTTATCTGTTGTGTGACCCATCATTAACAACCAGTGCATTATTTTTTTTTTTTAATGTAGTGACATTTACACTATAAGTTCTTGTGATGTTTAGTAGTCAAGTGATATTTTAAGAATTGTAAAAAGAAATAATAACTTATGCAGAGTTCAGACATAATTTTCTATTGCATCCCATATGTTAATTTTTGAAGTTAACACATAAAAAGATGCCATAAATGATTATCTTACATATTTTTATCAAGGAGCGCAGTGTATAAACCTAAACATTTATGTCTCCATCTACCGATCGTTCTCCACAGATTGCCGCTTCAATTGTCACAGACGATGTGTCCCTGATGTACCAGAAGAATGCCTGGGAGAGATCACTAATATCGATGGAGAAGGTAGCTGTGATAGATAATATATGCTTTCACCTTTGCCACAAGGTCTCCTTTATGTAGTTGCTCCATAAATGTAAAATTAAGCAATTTACTAACTACCATATTTTGCGGATTAGAAGATACACTTTTTTCCCCCCAAATTGGGGGGGAATAAGGGTGTGTCTAATATTCCAGATGTAGCTTACCAGGGGGGGGCACAACAGCGGTGGATCAGGGTCACAGGAGGCAGGGTCGCCGCTGCAGAAAGTCAGCGGCAGCACGAGTGGGATGATGCAGGGTCCAAGCTAAGTTTTCCCTTTTTACCTGTAAGCATGATGCCACACCTATAAAATAGGTGCAGTATCATAGTGGGACCGAACCGCATGGGCGCCACACAAGGAACCATCCACCTTAGGGGAGCCGAGGGACATATCTTTAAACTATGTATACAGAACCCACAAGACCTGGACATGGAAATCTGCTCCAAGTGAGAAAAAAGAAAATACATGGTGTGTGGTCTGTCTGTCCCTCCTTTATAGGAGGAAGAAGGAAGGTAGGGGGAAATCCACCCAATCAGAAGTCTGGATGTATTGCTAATTAACATAACTTCTGTTTTGACTAGGGATAAAGGATGAACCCATTTGTGTGCTGCCATAGGACAATTTGGAAAGAACAAGTTTACAATAAAACAGGTCACAATGACAAAAAAAAATCATTTTCACACCAGAGAAGCCTGGTGGATGTTCACACTTAAAGGGATTTTATAATACACATTTTAATATTCATTTTCACATGTATGTTCATTCCACTTAGGCTGCCTTCACACTACGGATTTTTAAGTTCCGATGCTGTCCGATAAAAATCGGACAGCATCGGAACGATTTTGGGCCCCATGCAGCCCTATGGGCATCGGACCGAATCGGATGTGCACTAAATGCCATCCGATTTGGTCCGATCCGATTCTGTCCGATTTTTTTATCGGTGCAAAAATCGGAGCATGCTCCGCTTTTTGCACCGAAAATAAAATCGGACAAAATCGGATCGGACAAATCGGATGGCATTTAGTGCACATCCGATTTGGTCCGATGTTTTTAGCATGGGGCCCTATGGAGAGGGGTCCGAGGAAACATCTGATGTCTCCTCAGACCCGATTTTACTGTACTGAGCATGCTCACTACATGCTCAGTACAGTAAAAATGCTCCTAAACATCTAATTTTACTTCCGCAATGTATGTATATACATTGCGGAAGTAAAATTAAGTAAGGCAGGGGTTAAAAATAATAAACCATCTATGCTCACCTGTCCACGATCCACCCGGCGTCTCCAGCATCTCCTGCCTGTAGGACCGGCTGTGATGTCAGAGTCATGACGGTTACCTCGGTAACCGGTCATGTGACTGTGACATCACGAGAGTTCCTAGGATCAGAAGAAGAAGCTGGAAGCGCCGCTGGACTCGTGGACAGGTGAGCATAACATTTTTTTTTATTTTTTATTCCGGAGGACAGGGGAAAGGAGGGGGAGTGCTGGGGACATGAGGGGGCCACACAGGGGACATGAGAGGGCCACACAGGGGAGAAGAGGGGGGGACACGCAGGGGTGAAGATGGTTAAAAAAGGGGGAAACAGAAGGGAGAAGAGGGGGGACACACAGGGGTGATGAGGGGGACACACAGGGGTGATGAGGAGGAGCACCAGGGGAGATGAGGGGGACACACAGGGGAGAGCAGCTGTGACAGGTGACAGCAACTGATCCTGCAGAATGTCGGATCGGATGCCTATTTGGCATCCGATTGCAGAGATCAGTTTATATCTGATGCTGTCCGATTTATATCGGACAGCATCGTTTGACAAATCGTTATGTGAAAGTAGCCTTAGCTCTAACAATTTTATAAAATTAACTTTTTTATTGAGATAACATATATACTGTATTTCCCCCAGTGCAAGTGGTTGTGTTTATTTTTGTATATTTATTCATCTGTAAAATGGGGGGTTTTAGAGTATGTGCCCACGCTGCGGATTTTGTGTGTTTTTTGGAGCAGAAAGAAATCTGCAGCATTTGGCCTTGTACACACACTGTGTTTTTTTGGTGCAAATTCGCAACAAATCTGTATGCCTATCCTAAAGCCAGCAAAGTCAATGAGAATGCTGAAGTGTTGTGCCATCGTTGCTTATTTTTTTCCTTGCAGATTTGGTGTAGAAAATAATCTGCCACGTCAGTTCATGGTGCAGATTTTATGTGTTTTTCAGCCATTCCAGCCATTGACTTCATAAAGAAAAACAAAAGGTACAAATTTGCATCAAATCTTTACCAAATTCAGACAGAATCTACATCAAATCTTCACCAAATTCAGACAGAATCTGCATCAAATCTGGACCAAATCTGCATCAAATCGAGACCAAATCCAAACCAAATCAAGACCAACCCTGCATCAAATCTTCACCAAATCTGCATCAAATCTTTACCAAATCAAGACCAACCCTGCATCAAATCTTCACCAAATCTGCATCAAATCTTTACCAAATCAAGACCAACCCTGCATCAAATCTTCACCAAATCCAGACCAAATCTTCACCAAATCAAGACCAACCTGCATCAAATCTTCACCAAATCCAGACCAAATCTTCACCAAATCAAGACCAAATCTGCATCAAATCTTCACCAAATCAAGACCAAATCTGCATCAAATCTTCACCAAATCAAGACAGAGTCTGCTTCAAATATTCACCAAATCCAGACGAAATCTGCATTGCATTTTTGATGCATTTTTCTGCCAAGAAAAGCAGATTTGCAGCAGAAAATTTCTGCACCAAACACTGAGCGTCGGCACATAGACGTATTACGGTTATCACTTTGCAGCATAGTGGAAATAGATACCCTAGCTATTAGTGCAAGCACTATCTTATTACTCTTTACAATAAAAATTTATTTATAAATTGTAAAGATCGAAAAATAAAGTCTCATCACTTTTACCGCATGGTGAACTGTGCACAAAAATAAAAACAGTAAGTGAGTTTTTGGTTTCTGTTCATTCTTCATACAAAAAAATCTGAATGTAAATTGTAACCGCCGTTTAAATTATCTATTATATAATCACGAATGGGTTTTTGCCCCTTTTGAGTCCGCTCACGCTGCGAGTCAGCGTGGTCATGTGGATACGCCGAAGCATTGGCCGCGCAGCGGCCATTGCGAGCAGTTCTAAGGCGACTCGCTATGCCCGCGCAGCGGGCATGGCGAGTCGCCTTAGCAGCGCGAAGCATTGGCCGCGAAGCGGCCATTGCGAGTCACAGACTCGCTCTTCTACAATCCCGATGCATGTGCATCGGGCACCCAGCTAGTTTATTTAATAATAATGTAGAGCAAGTGATTTTAATAAACTTTCTAATATACTGCATTAAAAAATTCTGGTTGCAAACCATTCATAACCCTCTACAAAGTGTCTCAACTGCACTGTGTATGAAGCAGGCACATGTTTATTATCAGTCACATCCGTCTTCAGTGAATACTGACATGTAACATTGTATCAGATAAGGTTCAGCTCAGAGCAGAGTTACTAAGCAACGACAGAGTTCAGGATTAGGTCAAACAGAAAGATGTATCACAATGTCTGTTAACCCCTTGTCTGCTGGCTTCACACAGCTCAGGATCTCTGTTAACCCTTTCACACTCCCTATGAGCTGCTGGCGACTCCCACACAGACAGAAAATGCTTCCAGTGACAGATGATGGATCTGAGTGGATGATGGTTTTGTGTGCTATTAAGAATATAGGGGTTTTTATTAGTAACATTTTGGGATATAGAACATTTGTTCATTGCTTCCAGTATAAGGCTGGGATCACATTCTTGCTTTCTGCACTGAGCACTTACATTGAGGTTTCAGTGTAAATCCTCCAAAGATTCAATATAGACGATATCTGGATGAAGCCACTCACTACAGTGAGGCAGATGGAGACACTTCGGACTCCGTCTTGTCTCTCTTCCGGTGGTTTCCGATTAGTGTGAACAACCACAGTTCTGTGCACGCCTAAAAAGATGGAGACCACCCGAACAGAGATCAGACGGGAGTCCGAAGTGTCTCCACCTGTCTCATTATAGTGAGTGGTTTAATTCGGGTTTTGTCTAAATTGAATCTTTGGAGCATTTACACTGAAACCTTGATGTAAGTGCTCAGTGCAGAAAGCAAGAATGTGATCCCAGCCTTATACTGGAAGCAATCAAAAAATGTTCTGTACCCCAAAATGTTACTAATAAAAACACCTATATTACTTATAGCACACAAAACCATCCCCCACTCAGCTCCGTCATCTGTCACTGGAAGTAAAGGGGGTTCCTATATTACTGGTAGAACAAAAACTCTGGAAATGTGAAAGCTTCCATCCCAAATAAAATCAAGTGAAATCCTGAATCCAAACGCTCCTTCTTCTGAGCATCCTGTGCCTAAACCTCTATTGCAAATATAATTCCCATTGAAGGATACAATGATTGGAAAGTCCAGATTTGTCCAAACCACTATATGTTATGTTCGAGTTTGAACTATTTATGATAATTTTAATAACATGTTTAAAACAAACGTGTAACTGCACTTTTTCTTGCAATTTTAACACACTTGGAAGTTTTTCCCCATTTTCCTGTACACTACATGGTAAAATGAATGATGTCATTTAAAAGTGCAACTCGTCCCACAAAACACTACAAGACCTCATGTCGAAAAACATGCCCTCATATTGAGAGAAAAGTAAAAAAGGTATGGCCCTTGGGAGAAGGGGGAAGAAAAACAAAAAATTTTCTGGGGGTGAAAGGGTTCAGAGAATAGGTAGATGGATAGGTAGATGGATCACAAGAGTACCGTATTTATTGGGTTAGGAGACACACTTATTGGGGTGTGTTAACCGGATAGGCACAGAGGAGAGGGGTCATGACGAAACTTACCTGGGTGCAGGGGAAGCAGATAGCAGGGGGCATGCTCTTTATAATCAGCAGCAATGGCATAAGTAGGGCAATGCTGCAGGCGCCAAGGTTCGGAGGAGGCAGTGTCGCAATGCGATGTGAGCACCATAGATGTCTGGGCAGTGATGGACATAAGAAAAATGGCTGCTGAGGCAGATCGAGATCTCGGACAGTCAAGAACTCAATCTGCACATGCTTTGCCTCTGCAGCCATTTTCCTGAAGTCATTTGCGTCCAATTATGACCAATGGGTTCCATCACATCAAAAGCGGCGCAAGCGCAGATCGATCTCAGATCTCCAGGATCTCAGTATGCATGTGTGCTGCCTCCGCAGCCATGTTCCCTATGCTCATTACTGCCCAGACATTAATGGCGTCCAGCATCGCATCACGTCACCGCAACGACACCGCCTCCGAATCTCGGTGGCTGCAGAATTGCCCTACTCATGCCGCTGATGCTCGTCACGATCTCCACAGTGTCCTTATCTGCTATGTTACTATTGTGTGGAAGCTGTCAGTCTGTTCTGGTTTTGCTGAGTTTGTGCTGCAATCGTCTGTATTCCCTTCCCTTGATTAGTCCTCTACTTAAGCATGCTAGCTCCTCCATCCAGTGTCAATCATACACTTGTTGCTGCCTGTGTAAGGCTGATCCCCTGTGCTCTGTGCCTGACTTTATTCCCTTATCTGGACTTTGACCCTTTGCATGTGACCTGACTACTCTTTTGCCTGCTCCCTGTATACTGTCTTGTCTTTCTGGTTATCCTGACCCCGGCTTGTGAATTGGATTTTGTCTCTGACTACCCCTTGTTGTACTGTGCCATTTCCTGGACCTGACCTTGGAACGTTTGACCTTCCTTTACTTATCCTGTAAGTGGTATTATAATATTATTACTACTATCTGTAATCCTATCCTACTCCACACTATCTGTATCTGGGTACAGTCTATTCCACTGTTGTCACTAGGACAAGTTATTACTGTTGTGACTCACATTACAATGAACCTGCCTATTGTGACCTACTCCACCGCTACCGCACTCCCCACGAATAAGCTATACCTGCATAAAAAAAATGCACTGTAGGATTGTAAGACAGATCCCTTTTTTAAAAGTAAAAATATTTTTTTCCTATTCCTCTAAATTTGGGGTGTGTTTTATGAACGGCAAAATACGGTGATTCATCTTCTTATCCAAGGAGTTTTTCAGATTAGTTATGATAAAGTTTTTGATTTTGCTCATAGGGAAGATTGTCGGAGCTGATTGCTGATGTTTTCCAGGTAAAACTGAAGCCGATGATGATAACAACTCGGAGACGCCACAAACCTCAAGAGATGACGGCAATAACCAAGGCTAAGTGTGAGACGTCTGATCTGAAGACGGCGACTACCGAGGAATCCGCGGGGTCAAAGAATGATAATATAATTCTTTTAAGTCGAAATCTTTAATTCTAACTATATTCTTCTTCTTCATAATATGCAAATATATATGATTATATCTTATCATTAGGACATTGAATTAATCAAATATATAGAATTGCAGTAACTTTCTGGAGAAATAAATACTTCACTTTCTAGAACAATTTCAAAGGTGCCAACACCACGAATGGTCAAAAGGGTTGGCACCCTTGAAATTGTCCCTGAAACTTATTGCAGTTAGGGCCACATCACACACACAGATATCTGTGCAGATATTGGTCAAAATTCTCTGTGTCCATGATTTCACTGCAACCAGAGATTTTTGAGCAATATCTTCACAATTATCTGTGTGTGTGAGACGTGGCCCTTACACACGTTGTTATACACATGATAATTTCCTTTGTGTGTATTGCAACGACGCACAAAAGAAAAACCTGAAAAAAAAAAGACAAATTGGTAATTACGCACAAACCCCCAAAAATGGGCCGGACAAAATTGTTCACACCGCCAATTTAAATGGAACCTGTCAAGTTTTTTTTTTATTCTAAACCCAGTCCACCACCTATAACATGATGTCAGTGGGGTTCCTGTAACCCCTTTATATCACCAGACATGCCCCTCATACATCCGAGTTTTATGCCTATATGTAAATTGCATGATCGGTCCTATGGGTGTCTCCGGATCGCGATCAGCGCCGCCCCGCTCACGTGCTCTTCCAATTACAAGTACCGTAAGTGACATCTGTAAGGTTTTCAGTCTTTTTTGCTATATCTGTTGTTATGTTTGCATTTAGTGTATTTTGTCGGCCATCTTGTTTCCTGTCATGTGTAATGACTTTTGCCCTCAACCAATATGGAGTTCTCAGCTTGTCGTCGGCCATCTTGTTTCCTGTCCTGTGCATTGACTCTTGCCCTCAAACAATATGGAGTCCTCAGCTTTGATGTCCCTGCCCTGTTTCTTGCCAATTGCCCTTTTAAACTACTTCAGCTGGTTAACCTGTGCTCCAGAATCAGGCCTGCAATCTGTCTGTGACTTGCTCTCTGAAGCCTGGATTCATTCTGCCTGGAATCATTTATGAACACAGAATCCTGGGTGCCAGCAATATCTGACAGGGAAGTAATGAACTCTGAATGCTTTCCCTGAGACTTGTACTATGCTTTAATACTCTGATGTCCTGGGTTGTTTTGCCTTGCACTCTGCAACTTACATTTATGTTATCCTGTTGATGCACTAACTTGTATGAAGCAATACAAGAGCTGCTTAAGAAGCGTATGTCTCATGTGTCTCATTATACCCATGCATTAGACTCTATATAGACTGTATCATATATGACAGATTCTGGAGCCATAATAGAGTCTGCTGGGTCTAGGACAGTGCTGCATCTGCTGCCACCTGTATAGAGATTTCTGGATCTTTTGCCATTGGAGAGCTGCTGCAGATCGTGGATCTGAGATATCGATATATGTGATGATAGTGGTTGTGGCTTCTCACAACCTTTCCAGGTGAGCACATTCCCTTCTTTTAAGTCAGGAGTGTTACCACAGGTAAACACTATTGTGCTCCTTTTCTTCCTTTCCAGCCTCTCTGCCGTGCAGCTTCTGGGAATATGGAGGACCCCGTTAAACATCTGTGCGACGTGACGGATTCAATCCTTGCTGACCTACAGGCATTGAAGACCAGCTTTGCAAGCCTGCGGGATCGCGGTGATCATAATCTGCAGGTGTTCGGACAAACCACGCAGGACTTACGAACCCGGATTGAGGTTCTGGAGGGACGCGTCCACATCCCAACTTCAACCCCGGTTATTGGAATCCCCAAGCTACCACCATTCCGTTTTGGCGGTGAACGGGAAAAATTCAGGGGATTCATTAATCAATGCAAACTGTTTTTTGCGGCTCATGCGCCACAGTTCCTTACTGAGCGATCTAAAGTATTGACAATAATTATGCTGCTCTCCAACAAAGCTCTCACATGGGCAAACCCCCTAATTGAGACTGACGATGACTGTCTAAATAATCTTGATGCTTTCATTTCAGCTATGGGGCAGGTATTCGATGATCCAAACCGCGGTGCTACAGCGGAATCAGCCATGTTAACTTTAAGCCAAGGTAAGCGCTCGGTAGCGGAGTATGCTTTGGATTTCCGGAGATGGGCTCTCGACACCACTTGGGATAGCTCTGCTAAGAAGTCGGTTTTCCGGAAAGGATTATCCTCTGTGATTAAGGACGAACTCGCTCGTGCCGACCCACCTACAGCATTAGGAGATTTTATCAACTACTGTATTCGGATCGATGCTCGGCTTACTGAACGCAGACAGGAGAGATGGTCGGAGATAAAGCGCACTAATCATTTATTTCCTCCCTCTCCAGCTAAGGAGTCCTTGAGCAGGATTATACGAGAACCCGAACCTGAGCCTATGCAGGTGGACTCTTTACAGAGACGGGTCAGTGATGCACGTAAGGAACATCGAGTAAAGGAAAATCTGTGTTTCTATTGCGGTAAGTCAGGACATTTCATTATAAACTGCCCCAGTCGTTCTCGTAAGACAACTGCAGCCATCATACACTGCGAGTGCTGTGAGAGGGGTTCTGTCAGGTCCGAACCACAGATCCCAGAGAGAGTAGAGGATACAGACATTGATTACTCAGACTTGAACTCTGTTATCTCTGAGCCGGATGCACGTGTTACTGCAGCAGTTTTTCAGGTTTTTTCAGCGGTTTCCCAGCTGAGTTGTAAGAACAACAATTCTCATTGCTTTATTCCCCTCAAGCTCAGGGTTCACTCTGTCTGGGTATCTACCTCCGCTATGATTGATTCAGGGGCAAGCGGCAATTTTATGGACATCTCCTTCGCTGAGAAACTTGGAGTACGTTCAGTAAAGAAGGCTACTCCTGTACAGATGGAGACCGTAGATGGCTCACTGTTAAACTCTGGACCAGTGGATCAGGAGACGGAGCCCTTAAAGGTCCTCATGGGTAATGACCATCAAGAGAGTCTGTCATTTATGCTCATCTCTTCTCCTCATTTCCCTATTATTCTAGGACTGCCATGGCTGCAGGCTCAGAATCCTACGATTAACTGGGAAACTAAAGAACTGCACTTTCCAGAGAAACAGATAAGTCCAGAAGCTTCAGTCTGCTCCATTCCTAAAGGACCAACATCAGTCTCTGAGCTACCAGCCATATACCGTGAGTATGCTGACGTGTGTGACAAAAGGAACGCAGACCTGCTACCCCCTCACCGTCCATATGACTGTCCAATAGACCTGTTACCAGGTGCGGGAATACCTTTTGGCAAGATTTACTCTTTGGCAGGGCCTGAGCTAAAGGCTCTCAAAGACTATATAGACGAACATCTAGCCAAGGGCTTCATACGCCCCTCTTCATCTCCTGCTGGTGCACCAATCTTCTTTGTGAAGAAGAAAGATGGATCTCTTAGGCCCTGTATAGACTATCGGGAGCTCAATAAAATCACGATCAGAAACCGTTACCCACTACCGTTGATCCCTGAATTATTGGAGAGAGTACGGCATGCAAAACTCTTTACAAAGTTGGATCTCCGTGGGGCCTATAACTTGGTCCGCATTAGACCTGGGGATGAATGGAAGACAGCTTTCAGGTCACGCTACGGACACTTTGAATATCTCGTAATGCCGTTCGGTTTATGTAATGCTCCAGCAACTTTCCAACATTTGGTGAATGACATTTTTAGGGACCTCCTGGATACATTCATTGTCATTTATTTGGATGATATTTTGATTTTTTCTAATTCCACAGAGGAGCATCACAGACATGTGAAGATGGTCTTAGAACGCCTTCGACAACACCATCTGTATATCAAACTGGAGAAGTGCGAATTCCATCGAACGGAGATCCAATTTCTGGGGTATGTAATGTCATCACGAGGAATTAGTATGGATGAGGGTAAGATCCAAGCCATTAAAGCCTGGCCGGTCCCCAAGAATGTGAAGGAGGTCCAGCGCTTTATAGGGTTTGCTAATTTCTACAGGCGTTTTATCAGGAACTTTTCTGAGGTTGTGTCTCCCATTACACGGCTTACCCGCAAGAACTCTGCTTTTACCTGGACCCCCCAGGCTCAAGAAGCATTTTCCCGTTTGAAAGAGAAATTCACCACGGCACCTATTCTGGTGCATCCTAACCCTGAACTGGCCTTCATAATAGAGGTGGATGCCTCAGACAGTGCCATCGGAGCTATCCTCTCCCAGAGGACAGGTGAGAAAGAAGTCTTACATCCCTGTGCTTTCTTTTCCCGGCGGTTGTCTCCTGCAGAACGGAACTATGATGTGGGTAATAGAGAATTGTTGGCCATCATCGCAGCCTTCAAGGAATGGAGACACCACCTTCAGGGAGCTGCGCAGCAGATAATCGTGTTGACTGACCACCGCAATCTTGAGTTTATCAGATCGGCTAAGTGCTTGACTCCTCGCCAGGCTCGTTGGAGTCTTTTCTTAAACCAATTCAGTTTTGTTATCTCCTATAGGCCAGGATCGCGTAATGGAAAGGCCGATGCGTTGTCTAGACTCTACTCAACTGAGACAATTCCACTCACGTCTCGTAAGACTGTTATCTCTGATTCCAGGTTCCTGGGAGTGCTTCATAATCAAGACTTGCTTAACGACATCAAGGAAGCATACCATACGGATCCCTGGCTGGCACAACCGTCTTGTGAAGTAAGTCTTGTATATAAGAACGGTGTGTGGATTCAGGGGCAACGCCTGTATATTCCTGAAGCAGTCAGGGTGAGAGTACTGCAACTCGTCCACGATTCTAAGATAGCGGGGCATAGAGGAGTTCTGAAGACTCAAGAATTCCTGTCTCGCTTCTTTTGGTGGCCCACATACAGAAGAGATGTTCTAGGTTACGTCACTTCTTGCGAAGTCTGTGCCAGATGCAAGACTCCACGATCTTCGCCTACGGGTCTATTACAACCCCTACCCGTTCCATCCCGTCCATGGGGATCCATATCTATGGACTTCATTGTGGAGTTGCCAACCTCTCAAGGAAAGAACACAGTTCTGGTGGTGGTGGATCGGTTAACAAAGGCAGCCCATTTCATTCCGTGTGTTGGTCTACCCACTGCGAAACACACATCGGACTTAATCATTCAAAATGTGTTTCGCCTGCATGGCGTACCGGATGAGGTTGTATCTGATCGAGGGGTGCAATTCACTTCAAAGTTTTGGCAGCACTTCTGTGCTGCGTTGGACATCAAAGTTAACCTGTCTTCTGCCTTTCATCCGCAGACAAATGGACAAACCGAGCGGACTAATCAGACCCTAGAACAGTATCTCCGCTGTTTTATCTGCCACCTACAAGATGACTGGGTGGATTTGCTTCCACTGGCTGAATTCTCTTATAACAACTCACAGAGCGCTTCCACCAAGCAGTCACCCTTTTATGCCAATTTGGGTTATCATCCTAACATCCTTCCTCGACTTCCCATAGATTCACCTCTTCCAGCTGTAGCCGACAGAATCACCTCTCTACAAAGGAACCTCGATCTGCTTAAAGAGAATCTGGAATCAGCTCAGGACAGGTATAAAAAAGCGGCAGATAGGTTTCGTAAACCTGCACCAACCTTCAAGGTAGGAGATTTGGTCTGGCTGTCAACTAAGAACCTTAAATTGAGAGTACCATCATCCAAATTGGGTCATAAGTACGTTGGGCCCTATAAGATTAATAAGCTCGTCAGCAACGTTGCCTGTCGCCTTCAACTTCCAAGATCTATGAGGATTCACCCCGTGTTCCACGTTTCTCTACTAAAGGCTGTGACTCCCAATTCATTCCCTGGTCGTTCTTCTTCCCCTCCTGCTCCGGTACTCATCGATGGCCAGGAGGAGTTTGTCGTGGAAAGGATCCTGGACTCCAGGTTGCGTAGAAACGGGGTGCAATACCTGGTAAAGTGGCAGGGCTATTCTTCTGAGGACAACTCGTGGGAGCCGGCCTCCAATCTCCATGCTCCTCGGTTACTCCGCCAGTTCCATCGGAGGTACCCGGGAAAGCCTGGACTGGGGCCATCCAGAGGCTGTCCCTAAGGGGGGAGTAATGTAAGGTTTTCAGTCTTTTTTGCTATATCTGTTGTTATGTTTGCATTTAGTGTATTTTGTCGGCCATCTTGTTTCCTGTCATGTGTAATGACTTTTGCCCTCAACCAATATGGAGTTCTCAGCTTGTCGTCGGCCATCTTGTTTCCTGTCCTGTGCATTGACTCTTGCCCTCAAACAATATGGAGTCCTCAGCTTTGATGTCCCTGCCCTGTTTCTTGCCAATTGCCCTTTTAAACTACTTCAGCTGGTTAACCTGTGCTCCAGAATCAGGCCTGCAATCTGTCTGTGACTTGCTCTCTGAAGCCTGGATTCATTCTGCCTGGAATCATTTATGAACACAGAATCCTGGGTGCCAGCAATATCTGACAGGGAAGTAATGAACTCTGAATGCTTTCCCTGAGACTTGTACTATGCTTTAATACTCTGATGTCCTGGGTTGTTTTGCCTTGCACTCTGCAACTTACATTTATGTTATCCTGTTGATGCACTAACTTGTATGAAGCAATACAAGAGCTGCTTAAGAAGCGTATGTCTCATGTGTCTCATTATACCCATGCATTAGACTCTATATAGACTGTATCATATATGACACATCTCTGGGTCATCCTCATGGCTCCCAAGTCTTCTGCTTGCGTAGTGTAATCAATACGGAACAGTGAGGTGCATGCGCAGGTCTCCACTTCCACTGCGTAAATACAAGACCTCGGGAACTGTCTAATTGACATTGCAACGTCATCCACTTGCACACAATTAGAAGAGGCGGCATTTATAGGGAATGATGCAATGCTGATCACAATCTGGAGACAACATCGGACCGGACAATTTACAGAAGACAAGAATAAAACACTTTTTCGGAGGTCTGCAGGGCCATGTCTGGGGTTATAAAGGGGGGGTTACAGGAACCACATTCATATGATGTAAAAGTCGATCTGCAGTGTTTTAAACAAAAAAAAAACCTTGAGATTGTTGATATTTTTCAACAATTTTGGTTCTCAAATCCTCAGTTTTCTTCTCTTTCTGTTCTCCATGGTTAGTGTGGCACACACAGACACAATGCAAAGATTGTCAACCTCTCCCCCTTTTTATCCGGCGAGATTTTCATATTGCCCACACCTGTTACTTTTCACAGGAGGGTTTGACCGAGCATCACATGCTGAAAACAAAGTTGCTTACTTACTACTTTAGAAAGGTGCCAACAATTTTGGTCCTTAGACAGTTCTCTTCTCCATGCTAAGTGCAGCACACACAAACAGTGCAAAGGTTGAGTGAACTTCTCCCCTTTTTACCTGGTTTCTAGTGTAATTTTCATATTGCCCACTTCTGTTACTTACCAAAAGTGTGTCCAAGCAGCACATGCTGGAAACAAAGCTGCTTACCTACTACTATAGAAAGGCGCCAATAAATTTGTTTCTGCCCATTTCTTGGGGTTGTGTGTAAACTTATGTCCAATTTACCTTTTTTTTTCCCCTCAGATTTTTTGTGTTGTACCAAATCACCCAAAGAAATAAACATATGTATAACAAAACGTGTAATTGCAATAAACTTCTGCGAGAAATACTTTGTTTTCTGGAACGATTTCAGGAGTGCCAACACTTTCGGCCATGACTGTGTATACGTATACATACACATACTAAGCACCCTTTCTTTTTTATATATATATCTGATAGGATAAAGTAGAAGTGTGTGAAAGAATGCAATAATTAACATTAAACATAAGGGCACCGCAATGTTTACAAATATAACATAAAAGTACTAATCAGTAATTAGAAGGGAGAACCACTGAAAATACTGACACCGAGTCATATACAGAATCGAATATATGTGTGTATGTATACTTTATTGAAACAGTATGTGAAAATATAGATAAGAATGTGCTTACAGCAGAAGATGGGGGCATGTCACGCTGGTGGATTATAAAGGGCTCACAATGAATATCATGATGGTAAGATTGTAGATTGCACTAGTAGATTGATAGTATAATAAATAGCTGCATATGGTTGTGTAATAGCAATAGATGCCCAGTAATTCTGGTAGAAGATAAGGATCAACATTGACTAAATGGTAGAGTAGAAACAAATGAAGTAAAAGGTACAACATTGCTTAAAATGAATGTAACGAGTGTTCAGTGCATAGAAAAGTGACAGAGTAGTCAGATGTGAATCATAAGCCACATGGTAGAGTACAGAGGACACCTGATCGCAGTGAGAGATTGGAGTGTGCGGTGCCCACACCCCGACGCGCATTTCAGTGAAAATTCCCCCAGAAGACGGATAATTTGACCAACAAGATTACTCTGAATGGATGTAGAGTAGGACTGGCATCCTATAATTTACTCAGGATAGGGAACTCCAGGCCTGGAGAGCCACACACAGTGCAGGCTTTCAGGATTTCCTTAGTATTGCACAGGTGATAACTGCATCACATGCATTGGTGATGACAACCTTTGAGCAATGCTAAGGCTGCCTTCACATCACGACTTTGGGCTGTCTGCGGGGATCCTTGTTTTTGCAGGATTCCCGGAACAGCCATGGATCCACACGGTTCCCTGCATTCAGGTGGCAAATAGCCATCCATATCCAAATCTATGCAAGATCCATGTGGATCCTGTGGTCACTCTGTCTTCCTGCATCTTCCCTGTCTCTCCCTCCTCCATTTCCTCTCCCCCCACTGGTCTATCCTGTCCCCCCCCCCCCTTTTTCCTCCGGTATGTAAAAAATAATAAATCTCCTCCCGGAGAATACTTCACCTTTCTGGCGCCTCCGGGGAGGACGTGTCAGCTGATCGGCTCGGTGACGTCACAAGAGGTCCTGCACCCAGATGGAGAAGATCGCATCCCCAGAGGTGCCGGACAGGTGAAGTATCCTCCGGGAGGAGATTTATTGTTTTTTTTACATACCGGAGGAAAGAGGAGGGGAGAGGACAGGGGGGAGAGAGGGGAGAGAAGATTGAGGAAGGAGATGCAGGGAGAACAGGGTTATGTACTGAGCACTGCTTCTGGTCATGCTCATTACATAACCACGGATCCAATAACCATAGGCTCCCATTGTAACTACCTACGGACCATCACGGATCCGTGGTGTCCGATTTTAGTCACGGACAACAAAATCGCAGCAGGCTACAATTTTGGCTCCGTGACAGACAGCAACGGATGTAGCCGAAATCAGATGCCAATAGGGACACATCCAAGCACATCCGTTGCCCATAGGAATACATGGGAGGCAAAATCGGATCCGTGTGTATCTGTTTTGAAACAGATACACACGGATGCTCCAAAATCATGATGTGAAGGCTGCCTAAGGAAATTCTCAAACCATGCACTGCATGCGGCTCTTAAGGCCTGGAGATCACCAACCCTGACTTAGTGCTCTATAGTGTAGGATTGTTTTACAGACCTATTGTGATGCGGCAGGTAAGGGATTAGACAGATAGACAAGGTGATAAACAGAGGGGAATAGATACAGTTACATTTCTTTTCTATGCCAATAATTATACAATAAGTAAATCCGGCCCCTATAAAAGATGGGCCTATGTTGTAATAAACAGGACTCTCTGTAAAGACAACCTGGTGTGTGTCTGTGTAAGTCTTCAGTTTGAATTATATATTAATCTCAAGTATACCTATCCGGGGTACCCGATGGTGAAGAACTAGTATCTGACGTGACATATGGGGCATCACCACGGACAGGAGAAATTGTGCAATAAATTGTGGGGTCCAGTTTCACCTTTTAACCCTTGGGTAACTGGAAAATGTGCAGCTAAGAATTTTTACCACTTATATTTCCATGTCCCAACGTCATAGAATCCTGGGAGGCGCCTGTGTGTTCCAAACCTGGACAATCCCTTTAAAAAGGGGGCAAGCCGGGATGTTTGCATTGTGAGACAGATGCATCGAAATCACAATACGGAGAAGGAAAAACAAACAAAAGAATTTTATATTATTTTAATGGTTAAAACCAGAAAAACTAAAATCAGAGGTAACATCAGGTTACAACAGCAGGCAAACGTTATCATAAAATCCGTGTTCCCACCACCAGGTTCTGACAATTACAGAGAACCAAGTTTTCCGCCAACTTTTTGCACCAGTTTAATGACAATTTTCACCTGTTAATAATTCGCTTTATTACATTCCCAATTCTACAGCGAAGTCCCATCAACATCAAGTGTAAAAGTGTAGAAGATCTGTAATGACAGACGGGTGTAAAGGAAAAACAAAACAGAATTTGCTTAAAATGTTTAAAATCTTCCGTCAGGCGCCGTTCACACCGGTCATTGGACGTTCCGCTTTTTTGAAGAACAGAAAAACAATGTAAATATAGAAACTGAACTGTTGCGATAGGGATATATTCACATGCAGCCATTTCTGCATCGGAGCGTCGGCAGGAAACATATTGAGGACGATATGTGCGGGATTTGCTGCAAATCTGGATAATTAAGAACAGCATTTGATTGAGATTTTGGTATTCTCATTTACCTTGCCGGTAGGTGAAAAGGGTTTTTTGTGTTTGTTTTATCCTCACTTGCTGCAAAGACAACATGTGAACATACCCTATCTGATGCAAACAGAAGCAGAGGAGCTGCACTAGTTATATTGGGGTCTGCTGACTTCCGTTGTGTCACTTTCTAGGCTGCAAGATAAAAAAAAAAAAAAGTTCCCTTTATGGAAAAAGTTATGTCTTTTTGTTATTTGCATCATGTACTGTTAATTAGTAACTTTTTTTTTTATTCAATTGTTGTATTTATCCCAAAAAAAGTACTTTAGATACATGGTTGTTTTCATTAGCTAGCTGCGCAAACAGTCAGTCATCTGGGCAGTTAGCAGACGTCCCGAAATTCATCCAATGCTCCCTACAAGGACCTATGTGATGTCACAACCATGTGACCATAATGAGCAGAGCCAAGTACATTGTCCACGCAACTCCTGCCTAGCTCCACCCATTAGGGTCACATGGTCGTGACATCACACAAGTCCTTGTAAGAGCATCAGAGGAATTTCAGCATGTCTGCTAACCGCCCAAATGACTTTTTAGATACGTAGATGTTTTTATTAGCTAGCTGCGCAAACAGTCAGTCATCTGGGCAGTTAGCAGACGTCCCGAAATTCATCCAATGCTCTCTACAAGGATCTGGGTGATGTCATTACCATGTTACTTTAATGGGCGGAGCTAGGCAGGCCTTTGTGTACACTGTACTTGGCTCTGCCCATTATGGTCATAACATCACACAGGTCCTTGTAGAGAGCACTAGATGAATTTCGGCATGTCTGCTAAATGCCCGGATGACTGTATGCCTGTTTGCCCAGCTAGCTAATAAAAACATCCAAGTATCTAAAGTGCTTTTTTGGGATAAATACGATTTGACAAAACAAAAACAGGCTAGTAATGAACAGTACATGACCTAAATAACATTGGGGGAGGTTCAATAACCAAAAAGGACAACAGGTTCCTTTTAACAGAAGCCAGTAGACCCCATCACTTTAGGGGCAGCCCCTCTGAACCGGACCATTTTTGGACATTAATTTCTAAAACTATGGAGTGTCCAAATACAAGTGTGAACATAGCCTGACGTGTCCTACTATAGCAGCACATTGGGCATAAATTAGAGAATCTAAAATGTCATCTGACCTAAAACACAAAGTAGACCGAACAATAAACTCCTACAGCTCCACTACTGCGGAGAAATGGATAGAATGCGCCGCGTTTTGCTCTACGTAAGGCCCTGCATTACCAATTCTGCAATGCAGTAAGATGCGGGTGAGGTGGGGGGCTTGGAAAAACCATGCACATGCTGATAATATTTGGAGAGGGTGACATGGGGCAGCTTAAGTGGTCAGCATTCAAAAGCAGCAAGAAAACTGCACTGTGTGAATGAGGTGTTATGAATGTCAGTTTTCTACTGTCCAGTGAGCCGAGTGCTGAGTTTTAAGTGGCTCTGAAGGATTGGACTTTACTGGAGGCTCTTCAAAGATCTCAGAATCACTAAACCAGGGGGGCGCCCAGGGTTACGAGACATGGCCGGGTCAAAACTGCAGACTTTGCATTAAAGCCTTATGGGTCAACTTGAGGAACCTGGTGATTAATGGACTCCTGAAAATAAAAGCCCGTTTTAAGAATCTGTCCCCAAATCCGAGGGCAGCCAAGAGCTGGAACTGCGATTCCAACATCAGGTCACTTATTGGGCTACTTGCTGTAGTTTTGATAAAAATCACTTATTGGCTGCAGCTCTTCTAGTCCTCAAAATGTAGCCTCACCCATATAATTGACAGCTTACACTGTGCATAGGCAGAAAAATGCAAATCAATAGTGTGTGGGTGGTGTTATTGAGAGAAACTGCAGGTAAAAGTGATTGTATCAAAACTACAGCAAGAAGCCCAATAAGTGATACAGTGATAGACTGAATTAAGACATCTGGCTATGAACTGTGATGCAGGGACCGACTGTAGCCTCAGACATATGAGGCTGTTGAGATCAGCGGCTGATACGGGGATCGCACTTAGTCGGCCTTATACAGAGTTATCACCTTTACTTTGTGCTGCCTTCAGAAGGGGAAGGATACGTCTTTTTTTGAGTGAAGTCCCGTTAATACGCTTTATTTTTGGGTGGCATAGTCTAGCTGTATATACCTTAGTCCCAGAAGCCAAAGCAGCACAAAGTTTTGTATATTGGTTAATAGGAGCGCAGGGCTAGGGGTATTCGTGAAGCCCCTACAAGGCTACTGTGAGTATGTGCAAACAGCATTACATTCACTTTTGGCAACTTTTGTTTCTTTTGCAAAATAAAAAGGGGATTTTTTTTCTGAAGTCCGGAGACACAATCAAACTCTGAAATGATGAGGAAAAGGCTTAAAAAAATGTGTATAGCGAAATGCTGGGACCGGATGGAGGTCTTCCTGGTCTCTGATCCGGGGTATCATTAGCAGGTGATGGTCTTCGGGACTTGGGAAGGTCACAGTCTTACAAGAAGGCGTCGCACCATTCCTTCAGACAGGTGTAACAATCGCGGGTTTGCTTGGCGTTGGCGCCGCAGGTGTCCTTCAACCAATCTCTGAAGAGCTCTTCCTCTTTCCTCAGCACAAGAAACTGACCCAAGACGACATAGGCCTAGGAGGAACACGGAGACTTAGGAAAAAGCACACAATGCGAACAGCTGATGCTATGGGGGACACCTAGTATTGGGGCGAGTGGACACAAAGAATGCGCCTGCTGTCCGGATATAAAGGAATTTTAAGGTGATCCCCCGTCATGTCAATTTGTAATATTAAACCACTCAAGTGTTTTAAATGATGCAAAGTGCATCACTAACATGGCAAGTCTTCAGTCATAGGGGAGGCAACTGCACACACAGACCTGGCTTCAGTCACAGGGGAGGTGACTGCACACACATGCCTGGCTTCAGTCATAGGGGAGGCGACTGCACACATGCCTGGCTTCAGTCATAGGGGAGGCGACTGCACACATGCCTGGCTTCAGTCATAGGGGAGGCGACTGCACACATGCCTGGCTTCACATTCAGTCATAGGGGAGGGGACTGCACACATGCCTGGCTTCACATTCAGTCATAGGGGAGAGGACTGTGCACACATAACTGGCTTCAGTCATAGGGGAGGGGACTGCGCACATATACCTGGCTTCAGTCACAGGGTAGGCGACTGCACACACACACATACATACCTGGCTTCAGTCACAGGGGAGGCAACTGCACACACATACCTGGCTTCAGTCATAGGGGAAGTGCTTTTGCTTGCAGTCACCATCACTCAAGTTCAGTCATGATCTTTTGGTTTAACTTGTTCACTGCCCCCTCAAAAGATCATGACTGAACTTAAGTGATAGTGACTGCAAGCAAAAGTGCCTCCCCTATGACTGAAGCCAGGTATGTGTGTAGAGTCACCTCCCCTATGACTGAAGCCAGGTATGTGTGTGCAGTTGCCTCCCCTGTGACCGAAGCTAGTTTTGTGTGTGCAGTTGCCTCCCCTATGACTGAAGCCAGGTATGTGTGTGCAGTTGCCTCCCCTGTGACTGAAGCCAGGTATGTGTGTAGAGTCACCTCCCCTATGACTGAAGCCAGGTATGTGTGTAGAGTCACCTCCCCTATGACTGAAGCTAGTTTTTGTGTGTCAGTTGCCTCCCCTATGACTGAAGCCAGGTATGTGTGTGCAGTTGCCTCCCCTATGACTGAAGCCAGGTATGTGCTGCATTCATACAAGTCTTTTTAATAAATACATTTTTTATTTTTGTAAGCCATGTTAGTGATGCACATTGCATCATTTCAAACACTTTGGGGGTGGTTTATTATCAAACAAGATTACAAGATCCCTTTAATTTCTGTATTTGTTCACACTTTAGCTTGCAGTTTTCATCCGCTGACATTCGATCATTATAAGGTTGTCCCATCTCTTCCGCTCCTCTGCCTCCTGCTCCCGGGGTGGTGCACGCTCCCGATTGATTGACAAATTACAATACTGTCCGTGCACAACTTCAGAGGAGCATGGGGCGCGAAATCAACCCAGATCCAACAATATCACAGAAGATATAACAAAGTTTGCAATTCTTACCTAGGACACTGGCTACTTCTGATAAACTGCAGAGGAGGCAGGTAACAAAGTCAATGAGATATCCAATATATAAAGTTGAGTGTATGTGGCATTAGCCCTGCCTACTCCACATGGCCACACCTCCTCCACATAGCCCGGTCCCTGTACTATGTGGAGGGGTGGAGCCATAATAGGGGTGGGGCCATGTGTAGGGGCAGAACTATGAAAGGACAGGGCTATGATACATACAATAACCATATATGGGCAATATTACCATATATGGACATTACAACCAGGCTCCAGTAAACTAGAAAGACTCCTCCGCTCTTTAGGATTTTTAATAAGATTAGAAAGTTTGTTTTGTTTTACAAACTCTTTTGCAATTTTAAACAATAATGAGAAAATCCCTTTAATAAAAAGTGAATGAAGGATTTTCCGCCCCATTACAATCAGCAGGAAAACTCTGAATAATAAACATACGGCAGATTATTACCCAGATCAGTCCACCGGCACAAACCTTACCTTGTCAAAGCCTTTATCTTTGAGTTTTCCACCCAGCACATCACCGATGCCAGCGAGACACTGCACCTCCTTCTCACCCATGGGCTCCGCCACAAAATCTTTGTGTTTCTGCGATGTGGAAGACATCTTTGCTGGCTACACCTGAAATTCCAAACATATTGTAATTAGATAGCACTTAAACAACTTTGTACCATCAGCCATACTGGTTCCTGGTAGTAAAAGGGGCTGTCAGCACAATGACTGCTCAAACCAAGCGTAGGTGGACCCTAGCGCACGACCCCCAGCCGCACACAAGCAGCTCCCCCTGCGCGCTACCCCCAGCCGCGCACAAGCAGCTCCCCCTGCGCGCTACCCCCAGCCGCGTACAAGCAGCTCCCCCTGCGCGCTACCCCCAGCCGCGCACAAGCAGCTCCCCCTGCGCGCAACCCCCAGCCGCGTACAAGCAGCTCCCCCTGCGCGCTACCCCCAGCCGCGCACAAGCAGCTCCCGCACAACCCCTAGCCGCGCACAAGCAGCTCCCGCACAACCCCTAGCCGCGCACAAGCAGCTCCATGCACCTTCCCATCTATGTGTTTCCCATCCATCTCCATCCTCCTCTTTGATTGCTTACTTTTAATCCAGAGCTGTCAAAGGAACTTAAAAGATAAATGGAAAACAATTAGCTGGGAATCTGCACTGAACTGCTTGGCCACACCAAGTGTGCACCAACTGATTGGGGTTGGTTTGAACAGTTATCTTGTGCAGAGTTTCCCTTTAAAAAGTCGGCACAATAGTTAAGCAAGCGCAGTTGGCAGCAATCATCAGCCATATATGATATCATGGAGGGCCATCAGCTGTTACTAGCTACGGCATCTTCTGGAAACAGCTGAACAGCACAGACACCGTATGTATGTAATGTAGCAGCTGCTGCAAATCAGATTCTTTTAACTGAAGAGCAAAACAATAAGTTCCCAACAAGCCACAATCCAGCAGTTTCCATGGAGCACTGGATCTGTACTGTGTGTGAGATACTAATGGCGGGTTTACACGTCGCGATATCGCAGTACAATTTCAATCAAAAGTCACGTGGTTCGCTCGCTGGACCAGATATCGTTCCTGTGTTGTATGGTGTGAACGTCCAATGCGATGCAGGAACGATGTCAATGCGATATCGGGGATCGAATGAGCGTGCTATTCAATGCCCCGATATTGCATAGCGATTGAAGCCGGATCGTGCTGTGTAAACGCCCAATTACGATGCGATTTGATACGTCACCCATTCACTCCCATGTTAACTATGCGATCCTGGATTGGGAGGCGGAGACATCGCACGGACGTTGTATTTCGATATCGCAGTGTGTAACCAGTCAATGCGATGCGGGTGAAACGTGCACTAATTGCGCGCTCCCGCGCCATTGAGTTGCGATATCGAAACGATATCGTGGCGTGTAAACCCACCATAAGAAGTCTCAAATACTACAATTCTGCAATGTAAAGTGATTGGGTGAGCGGTATGCTGCTGGGCGAGCGGTGCTGATGGTGCAAATGCAAAAAGTGAAATGTGCAGCCCCCACCCTGTGCGGGGGGACGGGAGTTATGGAAAATGAGCTAAATTTTGCAGTCTAAGGGTGCTTTCACATAACGATTTTACTAAATCCGATGCTGTCCGATGAAAATCGGACAGCATCGAATCCGAATTTGGCCCCATGCAGCCCTATCGGCATCGGACCTAATCGGATGTGCACTAAATGCCATCCGATTTGGTCCAATCCGATTCTGTCCGATTTTATTATCGGTGCAAAAATCGGAGCTTGCTCCGATTTTTGCACCGAAAATAAAATCTGACAGATTCGGATCGGACCAAATCGGATGGCATTTAGTGCACATCCGATTAGGTCCGATCCCTATAACATGGGGCCCTATGGAGAAGGGTCCGAGGAAACATGTGATGTCTCCTCGGACCCCGTTTTACTGTACTGAGCATGCTCAGTACAGTAAAACTGCTCCTAACTAGGAGCATAAGGGTTAAAAAAAAAAAAAAAAAAAAAAAAAAAAAAAAAAAGATTATTCTCACCTCTCTCCGAGCCCCCGCCGTCTTCCGCCATCTTCCTCTAGGTTCCCGGTGGCTCCCGCAGGCTGCCGGTGTCAGCAGAGGTGTACCTCTGCTGTTCAGGACCTGCGGTGATGTCACAGTCATGTGACCGCGGGTTCACCATGGTGAACCCGCGGTCACGTGACTGTGACATCATCGCAGGTCCTGTGTACAGCAGAGGTACACCTCTGCTGACACCGGCAGCCTGCGAGAGCCACCGGGAACCTAGAGGAAGATGGCGGAAGACGGCGGGGGCTCGGAGAGAGGTGAGAATAAACTTTTTTTTTTTTCTTTTTTTGCAGCCCGGCGCCGATTTTATGCCGGAATCGGGTGCCTATTTGGCACCCGATTCCAGGCATCAGAAGGGAGCCGATGCTGTCCGATTTATATCGGACAGCATCGGCTCCCTCTAAAATCGGTATGTGAAAGTAGCCTAACCCAGACAGAAGTACAGAAATGCCTTGTACACTGCAGGTCTGGTGACACTGAACACCGCGCCACACATGACCCCGGGGCTGTTCGGTGTGAGGGCACATGACCGCCCGTCCTGTTGTCTCAGGGATTGCTGGCAGCTTGGGGAGATCCAACACCACAAGTCAGGCCTGGGCTGAGACTCTGCTACAACGGTGCACATACCATAGAGCAAGGGTGGGGAACTCCAGTCCTCAAGGGCCACAAACAGTGCATGTTTTCAGGATTTCCTTAGGATTGCACAGGGCTTGGAATCATTACCAGGGCAGGAGATTATGTTATCACCTGTGCAATACTAAGGAAATCCTGAAAACATGATCTGTTGGCGGCCCTTGAGGACTGGAGTTCCCCACCCCTGCCATAGAGGAAAGATGGCAGCAATTATACCTACACCGGGCCGCAACCCCCTGCCGACAGCAAAGCACACGAATATAGCATGTGTGCGCACAGGAGGAAAACCGCTATATAGCAAAATCATATGTGGCACCTGGATAAATGAAAAAACATTCCAATGCTGCGGTATACCATAAACAGGGCCGTGGAGTCGGTAACCGAACCTCCAACTCCTCAATTTGCATTTTTTTCGCCGCTGGAGTGGAGCTTTAAATGCAAATGCCTGGCCCCCTCCATCTTATACTCCCCTTCTGGCAGCCTCAGCTTTCTCCAGCGTCGCTCCTGTTGGTGCACGGGGACTTGTGACCTGCTGGCAGCTCCAGTACTGCAGTATTGGAGTGTGGGCAGAGGTCACAAGTCTATGAGAGCCTCATTCCGGCCTCATAGAAATACATTGAGCACTTGTGAAAGCTTCTGACTTCCAGCTGGTGGAAGTGGGCCCAAGATAGGACCACAGCGGTGTCTAATGTATGAAAATGCCAGAAGGCGAGTAAGTGATGGGCAGAGGGGGCTTACATTTAAAACTCCGCTCCAGCAAAAGAACAAAAATAATTAAACCCGCTGGAGTGCGGCTATTAAATGTATTCAATTTAATTCATTTAAAGTATAACTTTCACACTACACAGGGACACAAAAATACACCTGAATATCAATAGAAGATGTCAAAGGACAAAGTCTAGTGATCTACTTATATAATCGGGAGTTGGGAATTCGGGCGCTGTAGCCGAATCCCAGACTCCTTTGCGCGAGCCGTATCCTAGCAACCGTCGGCCCTGCAAAGCAGCTCAGGGACACAGACCCGGGGAGACAGAAGAGCCCCGGACCCGCACCCCTGCACATCCGCCAAGCCGCTCTGGCACACAGCACACTCGGGGAAGACCCGCACACACCCGGGGAGACAGAGGAGCCCCAGACCCGCACCCCTGCACCAGCAGACCCGGGGAAGACCCGGGGAGACAGAGGAGCCCCGGACCCGCACCAGCAGACCTGGGGAAGACCCGGGGAGACAGAGGAGCCCCGGACCCGCACCCCTGCAGCTCAGGGACACAGGACACGCGGGCACAGACAGAAGCCCCGGACCCACACCCTGGAGGTCACGGACACAGGGCAGGCGGGGCTGCAGCCTACTATCACCTCTCAGCCCCCCCGCCCCTCAACTAGCACCAGCCGCCGCTCGCCCGGAGCTCTGTGATTGTACGCTGCAGAGCCGCAGGGGCTGCAGCCTGCTGTCACCTCCCCCCGCCCCTCAACTAGCACCAGCCGCCTCTATCACACTCTGCTCCCCGCGCGAGCCCCCTCTATCACACTCTGCTCCCCGCGCGAGCCCCCTCTATCACACTCTGCTCCCCGCGCGAGCCCCCTCTATCACACTCTGCTCCCCGCAGAGCCGCCTCTATACTCTGCTACCCACAGAGCCGCCTCTATACTCTGCTACCCACAGAGCCGCCTGTATACACACAATTCATTTCACCGCGCTCCCGATGCAATTGCATCGGGCCTTTTTACTAGTATCATATAATTATCATTGCCTGGTGTATCAAGGTGACATATGTGACGCACCCTATAGGGAATGGAAGATTTAGAAAAGACAAAGCTTAAACCAAGGAGGCGAGAAACCAGTCAGGGTGGAGGACACTGGACTGAGTCATCCACCCTCATATCCCACCCTGCAGGGTATGGCGGAATGTCATGTATGTCACTGCAGCCCATGGTCTTCAGTATCATCTATGCTGATGACGCAGATCTACCTCTCTGCACCTGACATCACCACAATCCCACAATGTCTGTCCGCTATTTCATCTTTCTTTTCTACTCCATTTCTAAAACTGAACATGGACAAAACAGAATTCATCATCTCTCCCCCATCTCACTTCCCCCTCCACCAGACCTATCCATCAAAGTCAATGGCTGCTCATTCGCCCCAGTCCCGCATGCTCGCGATAACTCGGGGTGGTCATCGACTCTGCCCTCTCCCTCAAGCCACATATCCAATACCTCTCCATCTCCTGCCGACTCCAACTAAAAAATAGTTGCCGCATCCGTACATTCCTTGACAAAGAAATTGCAAAAACACTCATGCATGCCCTCATCATCTCCGGCCTCAACTACTGCAACCTCCTACTCTCTGGCCTCAATTTCAGGTCTGTCAAACCTCTGACTCCACAATCTCCCTGACTACGACTCCCTCATACACTGCTCATCTTTAAGTGATAAATGTATTGTAGTACAGTGTGATCATTACATTTTAGTCATTATTATGATACAATAATCAAGCTGTAGATTGCTGACACATATAATACGTTCATTAGTCGGGGAGTCTGGGTTCAGGACAGGTTTCCTGCTCTCATTTCCTCTTATAGCAGAGGCAAGAATGTCCTTTCCTCCTTAAGATTACCTTCTCACCCCAGGGGCACCACACACACACACACACACACAATACAACTAGTAGTTCCTCCTTATAACGAGAAATGTCACTTAGCCCCATTGTGTGGCCAC
The DNA here is from genome assembly GCA_033576535.1 of Allobates femoralis. NCBI lineage: Eukaryota > Metazoa > Chordata > Amphibia > Anura > Aromobatidae > Allobates > Allobates femoralis. Next base: position 84,921,139 of record JARQOC010000010.1, read on the forward strand.
ATGGCTAGGAAACTAGCATCCTCAGGTTAGTTAACATATTCCAGGAGATGAATAAGCCTCAAGCTCTCCCTCCTTACAGTGAGTGAGATATGGTGGACTGACAAAATGGCTACCTGTAGGAATACAGTTGAGTATGTATCAGCCATGTCCACTTCACAATGTACAGGGTGCATGTGGCTCCACCCCGCACTTCACAATGTACAGGGTGCATGTGGCTCCACCCCGCACTTCACAATGTACAGGGTGCATGTGGCTCCACCCCCCACTTCACAATGTACAGGGTGCATGTGGCTGCACCCCCCACTTCACAATGTACAGGGTGCATGTGGCTCCACCCCCCACTTCACAATGTACAGGGTGCATGTGGCTCCACCCCCCACTTCACAATGTACAGGGTGCATGTGGCTCCACCCCCCACTTCACAATGTACAGGGTGCATGTGGCTCCACCCCCCACTTCACAATGTACAGGGTGCATGTGGCTCCACCCCCCACTTCACAATGTACAGGGTGCATGTGGCTCCACCCCCCACTTCACAATGTACAGGGTGCATGTGGCTCCACCCCCCACTTCACAATGTACAGGGTGCATGTGGCTCCACCCCCCACTTCACAATGTACAGGGTGCATGTGGCTCCACCCCCCACTTCACAATGTACAGGGTGCATGTGGCTCCACCCCCCACTTCACAATGTACAGGGTGCATGTGGCTCCACCCCCCACTTCACAATGTACAGGGTGCATGTGGCTCCACCCCCCACTTCACAATGTACAGGGTGCATGTGGCTCCACCCCCCACTTCACAATGTACAGGGTGCATGTGGCTCCACCCCCCACTTCACAATGTACAGGGTGCATGTGGCTCCACCCCCCACTTCACAATGTACAGGGTGCATGTGGCTCCACCCCCCACTTCACAATGTACAGGGTGCATGTGGCTCCACCCCCCACTTCACAATGTACAGGGTGCATGTGGCTCCACCCCCCACTTCACAATGTACAGGGTGCATGTGGCTCCACCCCCCACTTCACAATGTACAGGGTGCATGTGGCTCCACCCCCCACTTCACAATGTACAGGGTGCATGTGGCTCCACCCCCCACTTCACAATGTACAGGGTGCATGTGGCTCCACCCCCCACTTCACAATGTACAGGGTGCATGTGGCTCCACCCCCCACTTCACAATGTACAGGGTGCATGTGGCTCCACCCCCCACTTCACAATGTACAGGGTGCATGTGGCTCCACCCCCCACTTCACAATGTACAGGGTGCATATGGCTCCACCCCCCACTTCACAATGTACAGGGTGCATATGGCTCCACCCCCCACTTCACAATGTACAGGGTGCATATGGCTCCACCCCCCACTTCACAATGTACAGGGTGCATATGGCTCCACCCCCCACTTCACAATGTACAGGGTGCATATGGCTCCACCCCCCACTTCACAATGTACAGGGTGCATATGGCTCCACCCCCCACTTCACAATGTACAGGGTGCATATGGCTCCACCCCTTGCAGTTAGCTCCACTCCTCCAGAATGCACCAGTTGCATATAACCCCCCCTTAATAATGCACAGGATGCATACAGCTCCACCCCTGCTGTTAGCCACACCTCATTTATTATGTCCATTGCCACCGCCCCCTTCATAACCCCACCCATCGGGAGCATCTGGCTCCGCACCTTCCAGTTACCACGCCCCTTAATTACATCCTTTATTATTGTAACCAAAGCAACGCCGGGCTCTACAGCTGGGATAATAATAAGACACCCCGGAATGGTCATACAGGGGTTCACAGCCCTTCCCCTCCCCCACACATTAGCAAATAGTTGCTCTATACAGATCTCCACCAATCAGATCTCTGCTGAATGGATCTTTAGGTGTCATATGATCCCACTCCTAATAGTCATGGACTCTGTACTGGGCAGGTCTGCTATCTCCAGACTGTGGATCCAGTGAGTGATCGTTAGTGGATCTCACAGTGCAGAGGTGTCCTGTGGTCAGATCTCCGGTGTCTGTATCAGTATATACACTGTGTATATACATGTGCCCTGCGGTCTCTGTAAGATCTCACTCATCTGCTAGTGGGTGATCTGCACAGATCGTATGTGTGTCGGCCGATCATTGTGTCCGGTGTGATCGTACCCTGAGCTCCTGCACTCACCGTCCGCCTCACACGTCTTCTCTTCCCGCCAAGCGTCACACTTCCGGAAGAGTCTACACCCGCCGCACACTGAGCTCCTGTCTATAACACCCCCCGCTGGCCGGGAGCAATGGTACCGCCCTTCGTGACGTCACCGGACATGCCTCGGCAGCCATCTTTGTACTCCAGCAGCATCCCGGAAGTGGCAGGTAATGCAGCCCATGCTCAGGAAGCATGTGATGTGCAGCTGTAGGTGCAGCCCTCACATGTGGGGCCTGGTGTATAAAGATGTCTTACGTGTGTCAGGGCCGCTGGCAGTTGTAGTGTAAGGCCGGCAGAGAGTGCTGTGTACACAGGTGACGTCTTGTCTTCTGTTTCAGGTTCTGAATGTTTTTAGAAAGTCCCCGATCTGTGACCCCCTCCATTATTCACCATGTCAAAGGCCACGAAAAGGAAACACGTGGTGAAAGAGGTCCTGCTGGATTATGTGCAACCCACGGAGAACCAGCGCATCGTGCGGGTGAGTGTGTGAACATGCGTACCACATCATGCGGGTGAGCGTGCATGCCGCATCGTCATGAATGTGAGTGTGCGTGCCGCATCGTGTGGGTGAGGTGTGCGTATGCCGCATCGTGTGGGTGAGTGTGCGTGCCGCATCATGCGGGTGAGCATGTGTGCGTTCTGCCATCGTGCGGGTGAGTGAGTGTGTGTGTGCGTGCCGCATTGCACATGAATGTGACTGTGGTGCTGCATCGTGCGGGTGAGTGTGCGCTGCCGCATCGTGCGGGTGGTGAGCATGTATGCGTTCTGCATCGTGCGGGTGAGTGGTGTGAGTGTGCGTGCCGCATCGCACATGAATGTGAGTGTGTGCCGCATAGTGCGGGTGAGTGTGCGTGCCGCATCGTACATGAGTGTGTGCCTCATCGTGTGGGTTATTGTGAGAGTGCGTGTCGCATCGTGCGAGGGAGTGCGTACCGCATCATGCGTGTAAGTGTGCGGGTGAGTGTGCCCACCGCATCGGGCGATCGAGTGCATGCCACGGCCCCACTCACACACATTATCATTGATTTCAGGGGACAGTACATGACTCCTATTCTCTAGACTAAAAGGGGTTAATCCCATATTCTCAGGTGTATATCGTCACACAGTGTTGATAATAACGAACATTTTTGCAGTTTATTATTATTTAAAATTGTCCACTGTTCTTGAGATATTAACTCTTTTCTTTTGTCTGCAGCTCGTTACCGAGGAGACCGACCACTGCTGCTGTCCAGCCTGTGAGCGCTGTGCCGAAGCTGGCCAGGATCAGAGGAGCGCACTGTTACCTACTAATCTCTTCCAGTTTCAGTGCAGTGCTCACAAGCTGCACAGCAGCGGTAGTCGGATTTTTACTGTGTTGTTCCTTTCTTCTTTTTTGTTTGCCCAAAATTCATCTTTTCATTTGCTCCTTATTTTAAAGAAGAACTCTGGAGAGAAAAATTTGAGTACGGTCCGTGCACTCCTAGACTATATTCAGATTTGCCTGTTACACTTGTATAACGTTTAGAATTAATATAAACCAGTTATTCACTAGCTGCTCCTCACCTGTCACCCCTCCCATAGGGGTCAATACGTCACTCCTGAGTGAGCAGCTCACCCCCCTCCCTCTGTAGTGAGCATCTGCGTGTCCGAGAACAAACACTTCCTCCTTCAATCACATGGGCGTGATGTCACAGCAGGTCCTATGGACACACAGGACTCACCACTCTGTACAGAAACAGGTCTCCAAACTGAGAATGTGAATAAGGACCACCCAACTCTACCCCGTCTCCAGCTCTAGATCCCGTTACCCCTGAAGATGAGCCATGACCGTCAACCACTTCTCCTTTACTCCTCTCTGTTAGACAAAAGTTATTTAATATGTGCGACCGTTTTAAAATATTTTAACAAAAGCAAAGTGCAAGGCGTGAGCCGTTCTCCCATGGGTTTTACAAATGCGTCAACAGTTTAAAAGAAAATAATTAAAAATGTATCAGCCTCGGCGAGGGGAGACCTAAAGAAGAAAAATGTGCCTATGTGTGTTACACGTTGGTCACAATTATTTTATTTGACATTTCTCATGTTTTAAGGTTTTAGGGAGTCCTGGCAATAATCTCCATGAGGTCGAGACTGCGGAAGGCGACCGCTTTTTAGCCAGTATGCCCACGAAATTCAGAAAGAACATCTGGATCAAGAGAGGTGAGAGGATGGTGAAGAACAAAAGTTCCCAAAAATGTCTATACATCACTGGATAGATGACGTGCTGTTGAGGGTTTTGTTTACTTTGCAGCTTTTTCTAGATTGTTGCTGTTTCTTGTGGATTTTCTGATGTTTTTTTCCACATTAAAGGGGTTGTAAGGTATTCTAAGGATTTACTTAGGAAGCTTATGGGACCACTCATGGTATACATTAAAAGATTCTATGTTGTCATAGACGTGTGTTGTCCGGGAGAAAATCGTAGAGTAACGCTGATCGATGTAATTCAATAGGACTGTTCCAATGATCGTACGTGTCCATGTGAAAAAAAATTGCAGCATGCACTATTCTTTTCCGAGCATCCACAATGGGTGTGCAAAAATAGTCCCATATGGATGCAATTTTGGATCCAATTTTAACGGATACATTGCCTTTATTAAAAGGATTGTTCAGTACTTTTATATTGATTGTCTATTGAGAAGTCATCAATGTCAGATCGGTGGGGTGCAATAGCTGGCACCGTCAACAATCAGAAATTTCTCCTTTGCCTCATTGGGGACACAGGATCGTGGGTGTTATGCTGCTGTCCACTAGGAGGCGACGGTAAGTAGAATTTGGAAAAAAACAAGTGGGCTCCTCCCTCTGCAGTTATACACCCCTGGCTGGCACCAGCCTGAACCAATTTTTTGCTTAGTGTCCGTTAGGAGGCAGATACAGTCCATAGACACATCTGTTTTCGTTTGTCTTTTATAGGTTTTCAGCTAGTTTTCAGTTTTTCTCACAAGCTCCAAGCAAGACTAGCCTGTCATCCTCCCCAGACCCCACAGTTTGGAATCTGGGTTGAGGTTGATGAATACCATGATTGCCCCAACAAAACTCCCCAGACCCCCACAGTTGGGTGATCTGGGTCAAGTATGAAGCTGCTTGCCTCATGGATCAGTGCAGACTGACAGCCTGGTAAGCCCCCTCAGTGGGCATCACCCCTTGTATTTTCTCCCCACTCCTCGCCTGAGACTGTGGGTAGAGTTCTCCCCAGGCTCACCCAAGGGCCTCCGCTATCCCACGATAGCACAGGGAGCCTGACATCTGGCCACCACTCCCCCTTCCTCTACAGGGAGAAGATGGTTCCTCCCCCTGCCAGCTCGGCCTTTGGTTGACCGAGCTGGCAGGAACGTTTTTTTTTTTTTCTACTGCTCCGCACCCCTCTCATTCCCGGGGCAGGCATTTACTCCAGGCTCTGGATTCAGCCTGTTCCGCGTATCTCCACCTACCCGATGACGCTGGTCGTATCAATGGGGCAGGTCGGTCTTATGCAGGCGCTTCTCGCACATCGCGAGAGCAGTTTTCACGCTTCTCCTCGGCCCAGCTCCTTCTCCTGTTCACACACGCTTGCCTCCATTACAGCGAAGCCGGACAGCACACAGTGCCACCATTACTTTCGCCGCCGCAGGGGGGCACAGGAACATTGACAGCTGCCTGCTATCTGCAGCACAGATACAGGGGTAAGAGGCTCAGCAGTCTCTTCGCTGCTGCAGCCTGTGTTTCTCTATTTATTGGGGTTCTATAGAAGTGCCCTCCTCCTCTGCTCTGATATATGCTCCTAAGTGCAGTAGAGCATCTCTTTGAAGTTGCCTCTCACTAGCCATGGCGAGCTCAAGGAATAAGAAATCTTCCAAAACCTTTACCCCCTACTATGCCACATGTATTACATGCAAGGTGCTTCTACCTAGTGGATGTACTACCCCGCACTGCCAGGCTTGTGCCCCTGATACCGTGCAGGAACCCACCACTGACCCCGCTCAGTCCAGTGCGCCCACTCCGCCACCTGAATGGGCTGTTTTTTTTGGTTTTTTTTACACAATCCATGTCACAGTCCATGGAAAGGCTCTCCTCAACCCTGATCTAGGCCCTGCAGAGCCGTCCTGCACCATGCACCTCAGTCCAGTCTGAGCCGCAGGAGAACACCACGGAGTGTGAGGGCACACCATACAGAGACACACTACAAGATCCTTTACCATCTCTCTCTGAGACTGGACGGAAAAGACTCCATAGGAGTACTTCCCCAGCATCCTCTCACAGCTCTCACACTTCTCCCACCAGAGAAAGCCGCCCGGGCTCACCTTTGTCTGAAAGATTCCATGACCCATGTTCAGATCAGGAGTTAGACACGTCCCTTGACTTAGATACTTCTGATACTTTAGCCATGATCGAGGATCTAATTACAGCCATAAATCAGGCCCTGGATGTTGAAGGATCCTCCTTGTGAGATCCCGGATCACACAGTTTCCTCCAAAAGGGCACTTCGCCCACAAAAGTATTTTGCGTATCATCCTGAGTTTAAGGAGGTCCTTTCCAAACATAGATTTCGCCTGGATAAAAAATTCAGAAACCATAAGGCAATTGAGGCATGTTACCCCTTCTTGCTGACTCTAGCCCAAGACTGGGCAGATTCGCCTCAGGAGACCACCCCCCCCCCCCCCCCCAGTTTCTCGTCTAGCTGCGAGAACCCTTCTTTATCCCTGACTGTTCCTCCATCAAGGACTCAACAGATCATCAGGTAGAGCAAATAGCGCACTCTTGTTTTTGAAGCGTCTGGCACTTCACTATCCCCTTCCTTCGCCTCAGTTTGGGTGGCTAAGGCAGTGGTGACCTGGGCGGGAAAATGCACTCCACCTTGCATTCTCGTGACACGGAGCTGCTGGATTTGGCAGCATAGCTCTCCCTAGCAGGGGAGTATCTTGTCCATGCAGCTCTTGACACGGCTAACTGCACAGCGGTGGCAGCATCCAATATCATCACTATCCGTAGGGCACTCTGATTACGTGAGTGGAAGGCGGATTCCGCCTCTAAGAAGTCCCTCACCGGTCTTCCATACATCAGTGGTCTGCTGTTCGGGGAAAGGTTGGACAAATTAATATCCGATGTCACAGGGGGAAAGAGTACCTCTCCCCCCCCATGAAAAGCCTAGACGACTCTTTTCCAGGCGCCAACAAACGCGCTTTCATTCCTTTCGGAAACTCGTTTGGCGACTGCACATTTGTCACAATCGGGCAGTCGCTCACCGAGGAGGGATAGGGCCTTCCAGGCCCCTCAAAAATCTAACACGACCTGGCAGTCCCGCTCCCGACAGTCTAAACCTAAGGGGTCCAGATCCCATCGGTTCTCCTTCTCATGAGTCTTCCGGGAACAGGGATGAGACCTCTCATGTTGGGGGCCGACTTTTACACTTTCATCTTACTTGGCTTGCTGCTACAGATGAAAGGTGGGTCCGAGAATTGGTGTCTTCCGGCTACAACGTAGAGTTCCTCATGTTACCTCCCAACAGGTTCTTTCCCCCTGTTCCTCCACAGCTCCCATCAAAGGCTCGCACCTTTTACCAGGCCATCAATTCCCTCCTTCAGACAGGAGTCATTATTCCGGTCCCGCCAGACGAATAGCTCCAGGGGTTTTACTCCAACCTCTTTGTAGTCCCCAAGAAGGACGGCTCTACGTCCCATCCTGGATCTGAAACCATTCAACAGGTTTGTTCGAGTTCAACATTTCCGCATGGAATCTCTTCGATCCATCATCTCTTCCATGGAAGGAGAATTTCTAGCATCCATAGATATTCAGGATGCTTATTTCCACATTTCAATTTCACGGGCGCATCAAAGATTCCTACGCTTCGCGATCCACAAGGACCACTTCCAGTTTGTCGCCATGCCCTTCGGCCTCGCAACAGCTCCGAGTTTTCACCAAGGTCATGGCCGTGGTCATCACCATTCTCCATTCAAGAGGAATAGTCGTTCTTCCCTATCTGGACGACCGTCTCATCAAAGACCCTTCTTTCAGGGACTGCGAAGAGTGTTCACATTACCGTGGACACCCTCGTTGGTTTGGGGTGGTTGGTCAGTCTCCCCAAATCATCTTCAATACAAACCCAAAAGATTACCTTTTTGGGGATGGCTTTCGACACGTACAGTGGTCTGGTGCGTCTACCTTTGGACAAGTCCCAAGCACTGAGGAAGGGGGTCCGAGCACTGCTTCTCCCATACCTCACTCTCTGATTCTCGATGAGGGTTCTAGGCAGAATAGTTACAGCAATGGAGGCGGTTCCCTTCGCCCAGCTACACCTCAGGCCTCTTCAACTGGGCCTTCTCAATGCCTGGGAGATGAATCCTTTCACCCTGGACAGGACCCTTCACCTCATATCTCCCATCAAAACACTCCCTTCACTGGTGCTGCGCCCGTCTTCCCTCTCACAGGGGAGGTCTTTCCTTGTTTGCTGGCAGTTACTGACCTACCGATGCCAACCTATTAGGCTGGGGAGCGGATGTACCATCGCCACACGGCTCAGGGCACATGGTCTCCCTTGGAGGCAGCCTTGCCCATCAATCTCCTGGAAATTCACGCCATTTACCTGGCGCTGCAATCCTTTCATCATATGCTATCGGGTTGCCACATCTGCATACAATCAGACAATGCCACGGCCGAGGCATACGCCAATCACTAGGGAGGGATCCGCAGCAGACATGCAATGCAAGAGGTGGAACCTATTCTCCACTGGGCCGAGTCAACCCGGTCTGTCCTTTTCGGCAGTACACAATTCGGGTGTCGACAACTGGGAGGCGGACTTTCTCAGCCGCTGGGCCTTGCATCAGGAGAATGGGCCCTACATCCGGAGGTGTTCCAACAGATATGCCCTTGTTGGGGGACTCCGGATGTGGATCTCATGGCATCACAACTGAATGCCAAGGTGCCCAGGTTCATGGCTCGGTCTCACGACCCACTGTCACTGGGAGCAGATGCTTTAGTCCAATCTTGGAATCAATTTTGCCTCCTTTACATCTTCCCCCCCCCCCCCCCCTCTGAATCTCATACCCAGAGTGGTGCGGAAGATCAAATCAGAGGCCGTCCCAGTCATTCTGGTTACTCCAGATTGGCCCAGGCGTGCCTGGTATGCCGACCTGATTCAGCTTGCCGCCGATGTTCCCTGGCGTCTTTCAGACTGTCCAGACCTCCTCACTCACGCTCCAATATGCCACCAGAACTCTGGGGCCCTGAACTTGATGGCTTGGCTGTTGAGACCTGGGTTCTAACACGGCCGGCTTTACAGCAGACGTCATTCAGACTATGGTCAGAGCAAGGAAACCTGCATCTGCCCGCATTTATCACCTCACCCGGAAAGCTTTCTTCGACTGGTGCAGTGCTCGTCACCTCTCCCCGCTGTGCTTTTCTCTTCCGGACGTTTTAGGGTTCCTCCCAATCCGGCCTGGACGCAGGTCTCTCACTCTGTTCTCTCAAGGGACAGATCTCAGCTCTGTCAGTACTATTTCAGCAGTCTTGCGATTAAGACCTTTATCCAGGGGTCTCCCATTTGGTCCCCCCTTACAAAAGACCACTTGAGGCCTTGGACCTTAATCTGGGCCTGGATGTTCTTCAAAAATCATCTTTCGAGCCCCTCAAGGAAGTATCTCTCTGCCTTCTCTCCCAGAAGGTCATGTTTCTGGTGGCGATTACCTCCATCAGTCGCATCTCTGAGCATGCGGCACTGTCCTGCAAAGCACCCTTTCTGGTTTTCCACCAAGATGAGGTGGTGCTTCGCCCTGTACCATCTTTTCTTCCGAAGGTAGTGTCCTCGTTCCATTTGAATGAAGAGATCTCTCCCTTCTTTTTGTCCGGCACCAGTGCACCATGTTGAAAAAGTTCTCCACACACTGGATCTGGTTCGAGCTCTTCGGCACTATGTTTCTAGAACAGCGCCTTTTAGGAAGTCTGATTCTCTCTTCATTCTTCCAGAGGGTCGCTGAAGAAGTATGGCAGCATCCAAGACCACTCTGACCAGATTGATCAGAACAACCATTCAGGAAGCTTGTCAATTACGGAACATTCGGGTTCCAACTGGTATAAGAGCGCACTCCACTCGCACAGTGGTGGCTTCTTGGGCCACCCGGCATCAGGCTTCGGCAGAACAAGTGTGTAAGGCTGCCACTTGGTCAAGCCTGCACACGTTTGCAAAACACTAGTGTTCATACCCAGTCCTCGGCAGATGCGAGTCTGGGCAGTAGCCCACCTGTAGAGGCTTTACTAATATTCTATTCCCACCCAGGGACTGCTTTGGGATGTCCCACGGTCCTGTGTCCCCCAATGAGGCGAAGCAGAAAAGGAGATTTTTGTGTACTTGCTGTAAAATCCTTTTCTCTGAGCCTCTAATTGGGGGACACAGCACCCACCCTGTTGCCCATTTCGGGCCTTGTTGACTTTGGTGTTTTTTGTTTTTTTTTATTCCCCTCAGTTCTTGAGTTTGTATATAGTGGCCTTCTTATAGGCCCTTGGCTTATTATTCCTCCTACTGCTTAATCACAATATTGGTTCAGGCTGGGGCCAGCCAGGGGTGTATACTGCAGGGTGAGGACCTACTTGTTTTTTTTTCTTTTTTTTTATCAAATTCTACTTAGTGTCGCCTCCTAGAGGACAGCAGCATAACACCCACAGTCATGTGTCCCCCCAATTAGAGGCTCAGAGAAAAGGATTTTACGGTGAGTACACACAAATCTCCTTTTCTGGTGATGGCAGAGAGTGGATGTAATTCGCTGCTTAGCAGAACAGCATAGCTCAGTCACCTGTATAGAGGCTGTGATTGGTTAATGCCCCTATTCAAGTAAATATGGGGGCATCTGCAGTACCCCAGTGTGGCCACTTTACAGTCTATGGCGCTGTGCTGATCCACAACTGATGACATCCAGCTGGCTAAGGGCCACGTCACACACACAGATATCTGTGCAGATATTGTTCGCAGATCTCTGGTTGCAGTGAAATCATGGACACATTGTCCCATTTTGTGGCTGTGTACAAATGGAGCAATCTGTCCATGATTTCATTGCAACCAGAGATCTGCAAACAATATCTGCACAGATATCTGTGTGTGTGACGTGGCCCTTAGGGAAATGTGGATCCGTGGGGAAAGTGGGTGTTGCACCAATATGATCAACTATTAATTACCTGTCCTGAGGATAGTTCATCAATATAAAAGCCTTGCACGGCTCCTTTAACCTTGGAAACTGTATTTGCTCATGTATATTTTAATTTGTTGATGTATAGAATTGGATGTCAAAGCGAACATGTGGGTGAAAATTGTCCTGAGATCTACAAGTGATTCTCAATGAATTAGAATATCATTAAAAAGTTACTTATTTCAGAAATTCAATACATAAAGTGAAACACATATATTATATAGTCATTACACACAGAGGAATCTATTTGATGTGTTTATTTATGTTAATGTTGATGATTAATGAAAACACAAAGGTTATTATCTCAGAAAATTAAAGTAGGGAGGATGAAGGGTTAAACTCTGTGCTGCCGTATTCCACCAGACATCAAAGGGTGAATATAATATTGATTTCTTAGTCAACGTGTTCCAGGGCTCCCTGGCCCCTTCCTCAGGACAAATCAATATCATATTGCCATGTTTATATCATATTGCCATATTGTCTCTGGGAGCCCTAAAACACGTTGACTAAGAAATCAATATTATATTCACTTTTTGATGTCTGGTAGAATACGGCAGCGCGGTGTTTAACCCTTCACCCTCCCTACTCTATATGCACCATGCTGGGGACTGCAGCAGCCGTGATCTGCTTTTATAGTGGTTGTGACTCTCACAACCACACAAGGTGAAGCCTCCGATACCTATTTAGGTCATATTTTATCACTCACACCCTTCATCCTCCCTACTTTAACTTTCTGAGATAATGACCTTTGGGTTTTCATTAATCATCAACATTAACAGAAATAAACACATGAAATGGATCCCTCTGTGTGTAATGACTCTATATAATCGATGTGTTTTACTTTATATATTGAATTACTGAAATAAAGTCTCTTTTTGATGATATTCTAATTCATTGAGATGCAGCTGTACATGAAATTGAAATCATTTGTCATACAGCAGTCTGACCCCGCCATTAATAGGAAAATCCCAAGACGTTCATGCAGCTTTGTGTTTGCCGCTGTATTGTCTCCATGAGACGCTGCCAGTTTCTCATTGCAGCAATAAACACCCGTCTTCATGCCATGACATGCGGTGAAACCTGCTACGATGTAACTTTCTAAGGCTTTAGGGAGTTTTCATGTGTCTGTGTTCCTGCCCTGAGAAGTGATGGCCGCTCGTCTGTCCGTCCTGTGCTGTGTACTCATTCGGAGGATTCTTCTTCCTAGGTGATTTCGTTATTGTTGATCCTATCGTCGAAGGGGAAAAGGTGAAGGCAGAGATCACCTTCATCATCTATAAGGATCACCAACGTCTCCTACAGAAAGAAGGCCTGTGGTAAGATGCTTTTTGTGCAATGCTAGAGCTGTTATCTATTCATGTCTTCACTAATGAGTATCAACAAAACAAACAGCGCAGTGTAAATTCTCAGGGTTGGTGTCTAAGAGAACATCGCCCCTAATCGTAGAGCTGTGTGCCATCAGAGATCGGTGATGAGCACAACCCGCAGGTAGTCGGCAACTACTTGCCTGTTCATTCTTAGGCTGTCACATGCCAATCACTTCTGCTCCCCTCCTATTTATGCTGGTGGAATACTTCTTCCTATGCCAGCTATAGTTTATCCTATGTTGGTCTGTGAGGTGTGGTGAAGCTTGCTCCTCTTATCACATGATGTGGGAGGCCTATCACAGCTGCTCCTTTCCTATTTATTCTGGAGGACTCCTTCTAACCCTGCCAGCTATAGTTTATCCTATTTTGGTCTGTGAGGTGCGGTGTACTAGACTGGAGAAAGTTGTGCCATTTGCTTGATGCGGTTGTTGAAGATCTCCTCTGTTTTTCTGTAGCTTTTTTCCTCATCTTTTTCTTCTTCCAGCTTCTCTTATTTATCTTTGTGTGTGTGTGTGGTGTGTGTGTGTGTGTTGTGTGTGTGCTTAGTGACAGAGTTTTGGTTTCCCTTGTTTGTTTTTATCTGTGGGTGTCATTACAACCCTTTTCTCCTTCGCCTCATTGGGGGACACAGGACCGTGGGTGTTATGCTGCTGTCCACTAGGAGGCGACAGTAGGCATTCTACTGAAACCTTTTCCCGGGGGAGTGGGAGGAGGAACTAGATCAGGACTGGTCAGGAGCAGGGCCAGGTCAGACACTCAGGCCTCTCCACCATTAGAACTACCCCTGATATAAGGTATAGCACAGGGCTCTCTATATTAAGGAGCAGATCAGGCGCCCTGATTCCCCTTGATCCCATAGTCTTTGTGACATAGGCCCATAGTGGAAAAAAAATAGTTATGGATAACCTCCTTAAAGATAACCAGTCACTTGCCATAAACGTGTTATTAGTATTATCTGGTGTAAATCCTGCTGTTCTCCTGAATCTGGAGAGTTTTTTCTTTTGTTTCTACTCCTCTATATTTCCAAAATATGGCCTCCTCTTCCCTGTATGTCAATGGGGTCTTTTCATCCAAGTTAATGATGACCACGCCCACTTGACTAAAAAGACCCTATTTACATACAAGGAAGAGGAGGCAATATCTCAGGAACAGAAAAGAGCAGGAACAAAAGGAAAATATTGTTGGATTCAGGAGAACGCCAGCACTTACTCTTGGTAAAATTTGCATATTTATGGAAAGGTTGAGGTTATGCTGATGGTTCAAAGCATCTGTGCCTTCCTTAACACAGTATACACAATGGTGATGGAGCACTAAAGGCTGGTTTACATGTAGCGACATCCTTAAAGATGTCACTGCAACTTGTGACGTTGCAGCGACCTCGTAGCGATGTCGCTATGTGTGACATACTGCAGCGATCAGTTTGCTGATCGTTGGTACAATGGCCAGAGCCATTTTTCGATCGTTGGTCTCCAGCTGGGCGGCCAGCATCGCCGTGTGTGACAGCGGGAGACCAATGATCATCGACCTCCCAGCGCTGCACAGACACGTTGAGAACTGGTAACCAGGGTCAACAGCGGGTAACTAAGCAGAGTGCTCTGCTTAGTTACCCACTGTTTACACTGGATGCCAGCATTCTCGCTGATTGCTGGTGAGTCTGCCTGTGTGACAGCTCACCAGCGATCAGATAATGATGTCCCAGCGACCCCCCATCGTTTGTGTGGTCGCTGGGACATTATTATGTGTAAACCGGCCCTTACATTGCCGCCTCCTCCAGTGGCTGTGATCGTGTGACTGCCAGGAGGCTGAATTTACCCTGTAACTGGGGCTGACATGCCAATTCCAGTTACAGGGGAAATCAGCAATAGTAACTATGTATCGTATATACTCATGTATAAGCTGACCCGTGTATAAGCCGACCCCCCTACTTTTGCCTCCAAAACCTGGGAAAACCTATTGACTCGTGTATAAGCTGAGGGTGGACCCCAGCACAGGTATACAGCCCCCAGCAGTGTGGTATACAGCAGCCTCCCCAGTGGTAGTATACAGCAGCCCCAGTGGTATATACAGCAGCCCCAGTGGTAGTATACAGCAGCCCCAGTGGTAGTATACAGCAGCCCCAGATGGTAGTATACAGCAGCCCCAGAGGTAGTATACAGCAGCCCCAGAGGTAGTATACAGCAGCCCCAGAGGTAGTATACAGCAGCCCCAGAGGTAGTATACAGCAGCCCCAGAGGTAGTATACAGCAGCCCCAGAGATAGTATAATAACAGCCCCAGAGGTATATACAGCAGCCCCCCCCATATCAGTATACAGGGCCCCCCCCCCCCTTGGGTAGCAATCCTGTCCCGCCGCCGTCATCGTGCTCCTCCGTCTTCATCCTGCGTCTTCCGTCTTCCTCCTCTGGCGCGCAGACAATGACATCATTGCCTGCGCCCACCGGAGGAAGCCGGAAGAAGACGGAAGACGCTGGATGAAGCCGGAGGAGCGCGGCGGTGGGACAGCGGTGGGATAGAGTATACTAATCTCTTCCTTTACAGGATTGCTACCCAAGGGGGGGGGGCCCTGTATACTGCTGGGGGGGGCACTGTATACTGTATACATTGTATACAGTGACTTGCGTATAAGCCGAGGGGGGGACTTTTCAGCCCAATTTTTGGGCTGAAAAACTCGGCTTATACGCGAGTATATACGGTACTTAAATGTTGAAATGCTCTCCCAAAGTTTTCTTTTGACCTTATAGGAAGAGTCACAGTTTGTGAAATATAAAAAAAAAAAAAATATATGTGTATAGATAGTTATGCCGTATTTATCACGGCATCAAAGAAAAAAAGAAGTAAAAAGCATTGGAATGTGTGAACAAGAACATTTTATTAGAGCTGTCAAACATCATGTACGAGAAAAAGAAATGTTCCTCATAATGAACAGCGGAAAATGGTTTAGTCTTGAATTGTTTAAAATCGTATTTGCTTTTGCAGCTGCTGCCTGACATTGAGCACTGCCGCAGAACACCCAAATCATGTTCTTGTCCTGTTATACCAGGTTTTCTTCTCTGTGTATGCAGTAACACCAGCAGGACGGACGAGGATCAATGCATATTTATATTTAACAATTATGTACCTGAACATTTCTTTTCTTTACCATTTTAAGGCCATCAGGTTTCAATAAAGAAGATGCACAAACTCCTACTGAAGAAAAAGATAGGTATGGTTCTGTTTTATTCCTTTTGTGTGATATTTCCTTGGTTATCCAAGAAGATGCACTTACCGTATATACTCGAGTATAAGCCGAGTTTTTCAGCAAAAAAATTGTGCTGAAAAGTGCCCCCTCGCTTATACTCGAGTCAGTGACGGCTCAGAGTGGGGGGGGGGGCGTGTCCGGGGCGGGAGCAGGCGGGGGAGGCTGTAGTATGAGCGGCCGGTCACGTGGGGCTGCTCATTAGTGCCATGCAATATGCACTTAATCCCCCTGTCCAACAGCGGCAGGGTTAGCGGTGCATATTACATTGCACTGTCAGCGCCCCCCCCCCCCCCAGTGGTATATACAGGCCTCCCATTGCTGCTGCACACCTGTAAAAGAATAGCTTCCATACTTATCCTCCTCGCTGTCACTGCGGTCCTCCGGTCTCCTTCCTGCCTCTACCTGGCCGGCGCAGCCGCAATGACGTCATTGCTTCTGCGCAGTCACATGACGCCGGGTAGAAGCAGGAAAGAGACCGGCGGACCGCGGTGATAGTGAGGAGGATAAGTATGAAAGCTATTCTTTTACAGTTGTGCGGCAGCAACGGGGGGGCCTGTATATACCACTAGGGGGGGCCTGTATATACCACTGGTGGGGGGGGCCTGTATATACCACTGGTGGGGGGGGGCCTGTATATACCACTGGGGGGGGCCTGTATATACTGGTGGTGGGGGGCCTGTATATACCACTGGGGGGGGCCTGTATATACCACTGGGGGGGGCCTGTATATACCACTGGGGGGGGACCTGTATATACCACTGGGGGGGCCTGTATATACCATACCACTGGGGGGGGGCCTGTATATACCACTGGGGGGGGGCCTGTATATACCATACCACTGGGGGGGCCTGTATATACCACTGATGAGAAGCCTGTATATACCTCTGATGCAGGGGCCTGTATATACCACTGAGGGGGGGCCTGTATATACCACTGGGGGGGGCCTGTATATACCACTGGGGGGGGGCCTGTATATACCACTGGGGGGGTATATACCATACCACTGGTGGGGGGTATATACCATACCACTGGGGGGGTTATACCATACCACTGGGGGGGTATATACCATACCATGGGGGGGTATATACCATACCACTGGGGGGGTATATACCATACCACTGGGGGGGGCCTGTATATACACTGGGGGGGGCCTGTATATACCACTGGGGGGGCCTGTATATACCACTAGGGGGGGCCTGTATATAATACTGGTGGGGGGGCCTGTATATACTGGTGGGGGGGGCCTGTATATACCACTGGGGGGGGGCCTGTATATACCACTGGGGAGGGTATATACCATACCACTGGGGGGGCCTGTATATACCACTGATGCAGGGGCCTGTATATACCACTGAGGGGGGGGCCTGTATATACCACTGGGGGGGGGCCTGTATATACCACTGGGGGGGGGCCTGTATATAACCACTGGGGGGGGCCTGTATATACCACACTGCGGGGGGGGCCTGTATATACCACTGGGGGGGGCCTGTATATACCACTGGGGGGGGGGGCCTGTATATACCATACCACTGGGGGGGCCTGTATATACCACTGGTGGGGGGGGGCCTGTATATACTGGTGGGGGGGGGGGGCTGTATATACCACTGGGGGGGTATATACCATACCACTGGGGGGGCTTGTATATACCACTGATGCAGGGGCCTGTATATACCACTGGTGGGGGGGGGCCTGTATATACCACTTGGGGGGGGGGCCTGTATATACCACTGGTGGGGGGGGGGCCTGTATATACCACTGGGGGGAAGCCTGTATATACCACTGGGGGGGTATATACCATACCACTGGGGGGGCCTGTATATACCACTGGATGGTGGGCCTGTATATACCACTGATGGGGGGGGCCTGTATATACCACTGGATGGGGGGGGGCCTGTATATACCACTGATGGGGGGGGCTGTATATACCACTGGGGGGGGCCTGTATATACCACTGGGGGGGTATATACCATACCACTGGGGGGCCTGTATATACCACTGATGAGAAGCCTGTATATACCTCTGATGCGGGGCCTGTATATACCACTGGGGGGGCCTTATATACTGGTGGGGGGGGGGGGCCTGTATATACCACTGAGGGGGGGCCTGTATATACCACTGGTGGGGGGCCTTATATACTGGTGGTGGGGGGCCTTTATATACTGGTGGGGGGGGGGGCCTGTATATACCACTGGGGGGGGGCCTGTATATACCACTGGGGGGGGGCCTGTATATACCACTGGGGGGGGGGCCTGTATATAACCACTGGGGGGGCCTGTATATACCACTGGGGGGGGTATATACCATACCACTGGGGGGGGCCTGTATATACCACTGAGGGGGGGCCTGTATATACCACTGATGGGGGGGGGGGGCCTGTATATACCATTGATGGGGGTTGTAACCTCTGATGGCGGGCCTGTATATTCCACTGATGGGGGGGGGGGGGGGGGGGCTTTATATATCACTGATGGGGGTTGTAACCTCTGATGGGGGGGAACTGTATACCGGTGATGGAGGTCCTATATACCAGTAATGGGGGGCCATTTATCATGATGAGAGGGGCTGTATACCATGATGAGAGTCTGGTTCATTTTCCCCCTAGGCTTATACTCGAGTCAATAAGTTTCCCTAGTTTTGGATGGTAAAATTAGGGGCCTCGGCTTATACTTGGGTCAACTTATACTCGAGTATATACGGTAAATGGGTTTTCCCACTTACAAAATAGATTTATAATCAATAGATCTTGGAATAATAATAATTTCCACAATTGGATGTTTAAAAAAAGAACGTTCCTGTGCTGAGATTTTATATATGTGTCCCTACTATGTACTGTGTAATGGATGTGTCTGACCATAAAGGGACATGGTCTGATCATACCACATCTCCTGTGCTGAGATAATTATATATACGTGTCCCACATCCCCTGGGCAGGGCAGGACATGAAAGAGTATACAGATATTAAAGCATAGGGTCACTGATGGTTCTTTCTTTGAGGTAAAACATTTTTTACAAACAGGCAGGGAAATGTTTTATCTAAAAATCCCGTGCTGTAATGTCTGTATTCTTTTCTTTTTCGCTCCATTGGGAGACCCAGACATTGGGTGTATAGCTTCCGCCTCCGGAGGACACACAAAGTATTACACTTAAACTAAAAAGTGTAACTCCTCCCCTACTGCCTATACACCCCCTCTAGGAGAAATCCCATCAGTTCTTAGCTTTGTGTTGAAGGAGGCACACTCTGCACTCATCCACTCTCACTTTAGTCTTACTCACTCTCCCTGGAGAGTGTCGGATGGAAGAAAAGTGGATCCATATGGATCCCCAGCATGTCTCCTTCCTCACCCTTGGGCAGAGGCGGTTGAGGTACCCATGGGGTACAACGGGCTGGAGCCCTCATGCTGTTTTCCTTCTCAATCCCTTCGGGGCTCTGGAGAAGTGGGATCGTCACAGGCTCCCATGTCATCTGGAGCTCAGACTCCATCCTCAGTCCCTAGGGGTATCTGCTGGCCGGAGTTGTGGACCCCCAGGGATCGGCCCCTGCACCTATGAAGGTACTCTGTAGGGTTTGTGCTGCTGCCGCAGCACGGGCTGTCCACCTGGGGTGGTCACTGGGACTCCCCTGGGCCTTTGGGATCCAGTCCCCGAAGCGCCGCGGGTTTTGCGGTGCTTCCGGGATGCACCGCACTCTCGCGCTCCCGAGCGCCGGCCGGCCGCGGAAATTTAGGCCCCGGCTTCCCTGCGGCCTAGTTCTCTGCCTGGAGCCCGGGCTCCACTGGAGGCGGGTTCGGCCTCCTTGGTGGGCGGTCTTAGATGCCCGGCTGCTCCCATCCCTCCGGATGGCTGCCGCCTTTAGGGGCGGTCTTGGAGCTCCGGCCGCTCCCATCCCTCTGGGTGGCCGCCGCCTTTAGGGGCGGTCTTAGAGCCTCGGCCGCTCCGGATGGCTCCCTTCTCAGTCAGTCAAGGGACTGGATTAGCCCTCCGGGTTCCCGCGCTCCCGTGGCCACGCCCCCTCACTTGGCTCCGGCGGCCATCTTTCTCACTGGGTCTGAGACTACTCTCAGCATCTTCTCTTAGACCCTGTGGCTGCTAGGAGGGAGCGCTGCACCCGGAGGGCACACAATCTCTCTGTCAGGCTGGTAAGTCACCCCAGATTCTCTGGTGGTGTCTTCCTACCCCTTTTACCTCCTCTAGTGTATTCTCTCTTGGAGGTTTCTACCTAGAGGCGACATGTCTTTCACCAGGAGCAAAGCCCCTAAGGTGCAGACATTTTATCCATCTTGCACTGTTTGCAAGAGCCCGCTGCCTGCTGTGTCTGTATTCCCTCATTGCTTTGCCTGCACTTCACATGAGTCTGAGGTGGAACATGGGGCTCCCCCCAGCTCGGCTACTTCGAAGCCTTCTCCTAGCCAGGGGGACCAGGCAGTGCCACCTCCTTGGACTGTAGCTTTCACTAAGTCGTTTTCTGACTCTTTTGCCCAGTCTATGACGGCTCTAACCAGAGTTCTGCATGAGTCTTTACAGGCCAGTCACCGGGAAAGTGCCCCCGGTCCCTCTGCCTCACGCCGCAGGCGCTACAGCGAGTCGTCCCCTTCTAGGGGTTTGCACTCTGGAGACAATACAGGGGTCTCAGACATAGCTCCCTCTCCTCGGCCCCCCAAACGGCCACGTAGAGCTCTCTCCGGCCTCCTCTCATCATACGGAGTCTCATGCTGAGGGTTCTCAGATTGATGGGGAGGATAGGCAGGATTCTGTGAGACCTTCGGACGAGACCTCAGAGAAGGATTCCTTAGTGGATGATTTAGTATCCTCCATTAATACCGTACTGGATCTGACTGCTCCCCCTCCCACGGTGGAGACTTCTCTCTCGGAGGAATTATATCAGTTCCTTCCTCCATCCAGGTCTCGGGGTTCATTTTTTGATCATTCCAATTTCCGATCAACCATACAGACTCCTAGGGCTTGCCCTGATAAACGTTTTTCCAGGAAACAGAAGGATACTCGGTATCCTTTTCCTCCTGATGTTATAAAGAGTTGGTCGGTTTCTCCTAAGGTGGACCCTCCGGTCTCCAGACTGTCTGCCAATACGGTTATGTCAGTTGCAGATGGCTCCTCTTTGAAGGATCCCACTGACCGACAGATTGAACTTCTGCAGAAGTCAATCTACGAAGCCACGGGAGCCTCCTTTGCTCCGGCTTTTGCTGCAGTTTGGGCCCTGCAGGCAGTTTCTGCCTGCTTGACAGAGCTAAATGTTGTAGCTCAGGATATTTCCGAGGGACTTCCCTCACGTCTCGGCGTTCACTGACTACGCTAGATCAGCGATCATGGAATCCGCCAGCCGCACTGCAGTGGCTTCGGCTAACTCGCTCGCAGCCCGCAGAATGTTGTGGCTGCGAGACTGGAAGGCTGATGCCACTTCCAAGAAGTTCCTCCAAGGACTCCCGTTCGCGGGGACCAGGCTTTTTGGAGAACAATTGGACAACGTCATTAAGGAATCCACAGGTGGAAACTCAACCTCTTTGCCTCAATCTGAGGTTCAGAAGTCTGGCCAGTGTCAGATGCACGCCAAGTTTCGGGCCTTTTGTCCCTCCTCAAAAGCATCCTCCTCCCGTGCAGACAAGGATCAGAAGTCAGGCCGGACGTGGAGGTCTAAGACTCAGCAGAAGAAGCCTGCCGGCGCCTCGACCGCCAAAGCTGCCTCTTCATGACTCGCCGCCTCTCCCAGCAGCATTCTCGGTCGGTGGCAGGCTCTCCCATTTTGGAGACGTCTGGAGCAGTCTTATCCAAGACCGATGGGTAGTAGATGTCATCTCCCACGGCTACAAGATAGAGCTAACCTCGCGTCCTCTGACTCGCTTCTGTATCTCTTCGCCCCCGCCGGCAAGGGCCTCGGCCTTTCGTCAGGCGCTGGACGCCTTGAGACAGGACGGGGTCGTGATCCAGGTTCCCCCCGGGGAACGCTTCCAGGGGTTCTATTCGAACTTCTTCACGGTTCCCAAGAAGGACGGTTCGGTGAGACCGGTTTTGGATCTCAAACTACTCAACCGGCACGTGAGAGTCAGATTATTCCGAATGGAGTCTCTGCGGTCTGTGATAGCGTCTCTATCTCAGGGAGACTTCCTAGCCTCGGTGGATGTCAAGGATGCCTATCTACATGTCCCCATCGCTCCTGCGCATCAACGCTGGCTGAGATTCGCAGTGGGGAGGAGCACTTTCAGTTTGTGGCTCTACCCTTCTGCCTTGCCTCTGCACCGAGGGTTTTCACCAAAGTGATGGCGGCAATGGTGGCGGTTCTGCATTCCCAGGGCCACGCAGTAACTCCTTACTTGGACGATCTGTTGGTCAGAGGCCCCTCCGCGGAGAAGTGTCAGCTGAGTCTCTCAGTTACTCTAGACACTCTGCGGCAATTCAGGTGATTGATCAACGTACCGAAGTCTGTTCTCCTTCCTGCTCAGACAATAACTTATCTGGGCATGGAGTTCCATACTGCTCCGGCTCTGATCATTCTGCCTGTTGACAAGCAAGTGTCGATTCAGGAGGAAGTCCAGTCTCTTATACAGTCAGACTCGGCGACCATCAGGCATCTGATGCACGTTCTGGGGAAGATGGTAGCGACCATAGAAGCAGTTCCCTTTGCGCAATTCCACCTTCGTCCGCTGCAATTGCAGATCCTGCGCGGATGGAACAAGAATCCTTCCTCTCTCGACCGGCACATCCCTCTGTCGTCCTCAACGAAGGAATCTCTACATTGGTGGCTGCTTCCCACATCGCTATCACGAGGCAGATGCTTTCTGCCCCCCTCTTGGTTTGTAGTGACCACGGACGCCAGCCTCTTCGGCTGGGGCGCCGTTTTTCTTCACCACAGGGCTCAGGGTACCTGGGTGGAACAGGAATCCACCCTACAGATCAATGTCCTGGAGATTCGGGTCACTTATTTGGCTCTTCTGGCCTTTCAGAGATTCCTGGTGGGGAATCAGATTCGGATACAATCCGACAACGCAACCACAGTCACTTACATCATCCACCAGGGAGGCACTCACAGCCCTCAAGCCTTCGCGGAGGTCCAGCGTATCCTACAATGGGTCGAGGACAACGACGGGTCCATCTCGGCAGTACATATTCCCAGGAGTGGACAATTGGGAGGCCGACTATCTAAGTCGGCAAGGTATGGGCTCTCCATCCAGATGTGTTTCGGCACATCTGCGACAGATGGGGAACTCCGGACGTGGACCTAATGGCCTCCCGGTTGAACCACAAGGTTCCGGTCTTCATGTCTCGCTCTCGAGACAGCAAGGCCGTGGGGGTGGACGCTCTGGTCCAAGACTGGTCCCAGTTTCGCCTTCCCTACGTGTTTCCGCCATTCCCTCTGCTGCCCAGGGTTCTACAGAAACAGGTCAGAATGTCAACAAGCCCTGCTCATCGCCCCAGACTGGCCCAGGATTGCCTGGTATCCGGCCGGACCTATTACAGCTCTCGGCAGGGGATCCGTGGAAGCTCCCAACTCGGCCAGACCTCTTGTCTCAAGGTCCGTTCTTCCACCACAATTCCACGGCCCTCAGCCTGACTTTGTGGCACTTGAAGACTGGTTGCTGACATCTTGCGGCTTTTCTTCTGAAGTCGCTGCAACCATGCGACAAGCCAGGAAACCGGCATCGGCAAAGATTTACCGCAGAGTTTGGAAGATCTTCTTTTCCTGGTGCTGTCTCAACGGAAGTTCTCCCTGGCCTTTTTCTCTTCCAACTCTTCTTGCCTTCCTTCAATCAGGATTGCATAAGGGTTTGGCTCTCAGCTCCCTCAAAGGGCAGATCTCGGCACTGTCTGTGCTGTTCAACAAGCGTCTGGCTAACCTTCCTCAGGTGAAGACGTTTGTGCAAGGGGCAAATCACATCGTTCCTCCCTACAGACATCCTTTGGATCCCTGGGCCCTCAATATGGTTCTTGCAGCCTTACATAAGCCGCCTTTCGAACCTCTGAGGGAGGAGTCCCTCTCCAGACTCTCCCAGAAGGTTGCTTTTCTTGTGGCCATTACCTCTCTGCGGAGTTTCTGAGCTGACAGACCTGCCTTGCAAGTCTCCTTTTCTGGTGATCAACCAGGATAAAGTGGTGCTCCGGCTTGTGGCGGAGTTCTTGCCTAAGGTGCCTTCTCCGTTTCACCTGAATCAAGACATTGTCCTGCCGTCCTTTTGTCCTAATCCCGTTCATCAGTATGAGAAGTCTCTGCATACTTTGGACGTGGTTAGGGCGGTCAGGAGTTATGTCTCCCGCACGGCCTCTTTTCGCCGTACGGATGCCTTGTTCGTTCTCACGACTGGCGAGAAAAAAGGAGCGCAGGCCTCCAAGTCATCCTTGGCTCGGTGGATCAAGGCTCCTAGTCAGGAAGCCTACCTTCTCTCTGGTACGCCTTTGCCTGCAGGGATTAGGGCACATTCCACAAGAGCTGTGGGTGCCTCATGGGCCTTACGTCATCAGGCCACGGCACAACAGGTGTGTCAGGCGGCCACTTGGTCCAGCCTGCACACCTTTACAAAACATTATGAGGTTCATGCGTATGCTCCGGCAGACGCTAATGTGGGCAGACGAATCCTTCAGGCGGCGGTAGCTCACCTGTGATGTTACTGCCACGCTTGGGTCTTTTCCCACCCAGGGATAGCTTTTGGACATCCCAATGTCTGGGTCTCCCAATGGAGCGAAAAAGAAAGAGAATTTTGTTTACTTACCGTAAATTCTTTTTCTTGTAGCTCCTAATTGGGAGACCCAGCACCCACCCTGTTGCCTTTTGGGCCTTGTTCTTCTATTTAAGTGGCTGGTGTTATACATGTCGCTTTTTTGGCCCTGTTGGCCGCTAATTCATTGCCGGACCTTTCGGTCTTGGTGTGGGTTTTATCCTCCTTCCTGCTTGTGCACCGAACTGAAGGGATTTCTCCTAGAGGGGGTGTATAGGCAGTAGGGAAGGAGTTACACTTTTTAGTTTAAGTGTAATACTTTGTGTGTCCTCCGGAGGCGGAAGCTATACACCCAATGTCTGGGTCTCCCAATTAGGAGCTAGAAGAAAAAGAATTTACAGTAAGTAAACAAAATTCTCTTTTTTTGTGTCCTCCCTGGCCTAGGAGAAGTGGTGTGATCAGACCATGTCCCTGTATGGTCAGACACATCCATTACACAGTACATAGCAGGGACACACAAGATTATCTCAGCCCAGGATTCCACAATTGTGGAAATTATTATTCCAAGATCTGTTGATTAAAAGTGACCTTTTTTATAAGTGGTTGTTTAATGGGCTTAAAATAAGCTGATTGTGTGCTGGTCTTCCAGCGCTCAGGTGGATCCAGTGTAGGCCACTCCGGAGGTGTTTGCCGGCTCTGGAAGTGATGTCTGCTCCATTCTGAAGTCACCTCTGCAGTCTGTGATTGTCTGCAGCAGTCCGGTCACTGTCAGAACGTGTTATCTGCCGTTTCCCTGATGACGCGCTCTTCTAGATGATCGGACCCAGCGCTCTGATGAAACTGCTCTGTCTGGATATGTTCTAATTTTAATTTTCCTGCAGCAACAAAGGAGCAGAATCACAAAACGCCCAAGGCGAGAAATCTGGGGCGGAGAATGAGGAGGAGGAGGAGGATGATGATGACGACGACACAGAAGATGACAGCGACCTGTTTGTCAACACGAACAGAGTCTACTATGAGGACAGCGAAGAAGAATCTGAGAGTGAAGAAGAAAGTGAGGACGAAGACGGAGAGAAAGAGTGAAGATCTGGGTATTAATATGTTGTAATATTTCCAAAGAGCAAAGACGTCCCGGAGCCTCCGCAGCGCCGGCTGCTGTGAGATCCTCTCCGCATCGCCGACTGAATTATAAGGCGGTCAGACACCTACAAGAATGGATAAGAAGCAGAGATAAAAGAAAAATAAAAGATATAAAATAAAAAATCACAATTTGAAATAAAACAAATGAATGATATCGGGCAGGGTTCCCCATCTCCAGTCCTCAGGACCCACCAACAGGTCAGGATTTCAGGATAATATAATCACCTGCACTGGTGATGATTCCAACACCTTGTGCAATGCTAAGAAATCCTGAAAACTTGCACTGATGGTGGTCCTGAGGACTGGAGTTGGGGACCTTTGCTGCTATAGGGGATAAGGCGACATTTTGAGGGTGATGACCATAGGCTGATGGAATAATAATAATAAATCCGTCATGTATCAGAGCAGATTCTCCACTCACTTAACATTGCGGTAATTGTTCTCCATTATTTCTACACACTTTGTGCCCATTTCATAACTTGCATTTTTTCTTAGGTCGCTCTTTTTCTCCTCTACCCTTTTCCAAACTAGATATGGAAAACTATATGTGAATACAGGTATGCTGTGCATACTAGGTTGAGTTATTATTACACCTTTTAAATATCCAATAAAAACCTATTAAAAGAAAATCCTATCCACCCCCCACTCTTTTCCCTATCTCCTCTACCCCCCCCCCTCCCTTCTCAAACTAGATACAGAAAACTATATGTGCATACAGGTATGCTATGCCTACTAGGTTATTTGGTTATTATTGTACCTTTTAATAATCTAGTACAAATCTATTAAAACATTTCCCCCCACACACACACACACACACACTCCTCTTTCTATCTCCTCTAGCCTCCCCCTCTCCTCCTTCCCAAACTAGATATGGAAAACTATGTGTGCTTACAGGTATGCTAATCATACTAGGTTATTGTGTTATTAAAGGGATCCTGTCACCCCCAAAACACTTGTAAACCTATTAAAACCTGTCCCTAGAGCATATTAACACTTTCCCTACACTATTTCTACCTCCTAAATGCAGTAAATGACATTGACTAAAAACGTTTTATAAGTACCTGATTAGTGATGATAATGAGTGACTATGCTATTCATAGTCACTCATCAAGACTGCCCCTCTGCTTCATAGCACGCCTCCATAGGCGTGATCGTCCTCCTAGATTAAATTGCAGCCTCCCCGCTGTGCCCTGTGTCGTAGGAGGCTGCAGTGTGGCTTGTGACGCGATCCGCGTCATTCCCGGCGCCCTGTGACGTATTTACAGCGGCGCCGCGCTGTTAGCTTCAAAATGTGCACTGCGCATGCGCATTGGGCATGCGCAGTGCGCATTTTGAAGCTAACAGTGCGGCGCCGCTGTAAATACGTCACAGGGCGCCGGGAATGACGCGGATCGCGTCACAAGCCACACAGCAGCCTCCTACGACACAGGGCACAGCGGGGAGGCTGCAATTTTAATCTAGGAGGACGATCACGCCTATGGAGGCGTGCTATGAAGCAGAGGGGCAGTCTTGATGAGTGACTATGAATAGCATAGTCACTCATTATCATCACTAATCAGGTACTTATAAAACGTTTTTAGTCAATGTCATTTACTGCATTTAGGAGGTAGAAATAGTGTAGGGAAAGTGTTAATATGCTCTAGGGACAGGTTTTAATAGGTTAGCAGGTGTTTTGGGGGTGACAGGATCCCTTTAATATAACTTTTAAATATCCAATAAAAACTTTAGTAATTTAAAAAAAAATCCCATTCACCCCCCCACACGCCACCCTCTACACCCCCCCCCCCCTTTCCCAAACTAGATATGGAAAGCTATATGTGCATACAGGTATGGTATGCCTACTAGGTTATTGTGTTATTATTATTACACTTTTTATATATCCAATAAAAATCTATTAAAAAATCCCATGTTCCGATATGTTGCAAAATTTACGCAGCAAGTATAAAAAAGGCAAAGTATGATAAAAGACACAATGTTAAAGCGTAAGGTGCAAATGACAGGCGAAAATCAACAAAAACGAGCAAAACCCCCCCTCTCATCTTTGTGTTGTTGCAGCACGTTTCTTATGTCACATCTGTGACTTGTGATGTTGCCTTATCCCTTACTCATAATTTGTGATTTCTCTTTTATTTGTGCAGTTTCTGGATTCTCTACAGATAGAACATGTTGTGTGATGGCCTTTTTGTAGCATGTGTATATACAGATTTGTAAGTGATTGATACATGGTGTATATTTTCTGATAACCGAATTGGAATATTCACTTTGTACAGTTACGTTTTCTCCATTTTGGACTTTTTTCTTTTTGCATTCCTCAACCATCTCTGTACTAGAACAGCTGCTGTGACATTTCAGCTGAAAAACAATAATTATTAAAAAAAAGATTTTAACCAACCTGAAAACTTTTATCATCATTAGTTACCCCCATCCACAGTCCTGTGTGACAGCTAATATTGCTCACCTGTCGTGTTGGCTGTATGAAGAACTGATTCTTTTTTATGTAAATTGTGAACTTTTTAAGAATTATAGTATTTTACCAAAACTTTTTTTAATGTTAAATGGGGTTCATCTTACAATCAGCATATATGTCCCTCATCCTAGTATATAGTAGAGCATTCTCAATGAATTAGAATATCATCAAAAATCAATATCATATTGCCATGTGTCAGGGAGCCCTGAAATGCAATGACAAATCGATATTATATTCACCCTTTGATGTCTGGTGGAATACGGCAGCGCAACGTTTAACCCTTCATCCTCCCTCCTCTATATGCACCACGCTGGGGACTGCAGCAGCCGTGATCTGCTTTTATAGTGGTTGTGACTCTCACAACCACACAAGGTGAAGCCTCTGATACCTATTTAGGTCACACTTTATCTCTCAGACCCTTCATCCTACCTACTTTAATTGATGACCTTTTGGGTTTTCATCAAACATTAACAGAAATAAACACATGAAATAGATCCCTCTGTGTGAAATTACTCTATACAATATGTTTCACTTTATGTGCTGAATTACTGAAATAAAGTAACTTTTTAATATTCCAATTTATTGAGATGTAGTATGTCCCTACTTATCCTTTGTACACGCCCAGCCATCCTGGTATACATGTGCCTCATACTTGTACTTGCCGACTCCTCCATGCTGGTATATGTCACCCACACTGATACATACCCCTTCCCCCATTCTGGTGCATATGTCTCTCATAAGTGTACATGCCTTGCTCCCCCCCCCCCCCCCCATCCTGGACCCACCATGGTTTACCGAGGGAAGGGGGTTGCAGTGGTGGAGCTGAGGTGCAGTAGGCAGGTTTGCAGGGTCCATCAAGGGTGGGGACAAAGCTTTGGGCTCAGAGCTGTGGGAGTGTTGCGATGGTGTGCGGTGGGGGCCACCATTTTCCATGTGACTGCAGGCATTGCCAAGCTGTGATTCGGCCTCTATTATCCAGACTTCCAGGAAATGACCGCGGAGGTGGCGCATGCACAGATCAAGATCTGCGGCCATTTTCTAGAAGTCTGGATGGTAGAGGCTGAGGTGCAGCTTGCAGGCACATGGAAAATGGCAACCACCACAACACCCCTGTAGGTCTGGGCCTGCAGCTTTGCCCATATCCTCCGTGGACCCTACAAACCTGCTTCCAGCACCTCTGCAACCCCTCCTTGGCACGTTTAAAAAAAAAAAAAAAAGACAAGATTTAGATTATAAAACACATACCCCGTTTCCCCCAATTTGGGAGAAAAAAAGTGTTTCCCTCTCCCTCCATCTTTCTTCCTGCCGGCATTGAGCTAATCCGGTTTAGTTTAGTGTCTGCAGAATGCCGATATACCAGATAGGCCGGTACATTGGTATCTTTTCTTCTACCTGTCGCTTTGAGGATTGCTCAATCACTCTGTTACCCTTCAGGATGACAAGAACAGTGAAGAAGACATCAAGAAAGTCAAAGCAGAGGCCTCATCAGTAATCTGCGTCACTCCAGATTAGTCTAGACATGCCCGGTATGCAGACCTAGCGACTCCCCCAACAAACCCTCTCTGACGTTGTCCTCTTGTAATATCTTCTCAATTAGGGGCTCTTTTTCTTACCCAAATTTAGCTAATTGTGACTATTGGAACAACAGTTTTCAGTAAACCACCCTCCTCCCTTATTTACTATAGAACCTGAAAGATGTATTTTATATGTGAGGACCGGCAAGTCCAACCAATGTGGTTTTCTCCCTTTTATTTCTCCAAAATGTATTGCATTTATTACCGGAGTCTGATTTCCTTTAAAGGGGCTGACCGGGTTTTGTGAAAGCCTGGAGTTGCTCTATGTGACTGCAGACTTGTTAATCCTTACACCGCACGCTGTCAGGATTCTCCTGTGTTGTACGTGCTTTCAACAATGAAGTGGACAAGGTCTTCACATCAAGGAACATTTCACTGGTGATGAAGACACGGCTCGTACATAGACTGGTCTATTCTGTAGTAACATATGGAAGTGACACCTGGACAATAAAGGAACAAGACAGAAGAATCAACAACTTCATAATGTGGAGCTGGAGAACCAAGCCAGACATGTCACTGGAAGCAAAGGTCACCAAGCTACGACTTGTCTACACATCATACGAAGAGGCAAATCACAAGAGAAGGACATAATGGTCGGAAGAATTGAAGGAACAAGATGAAGAGGAAGACCAGCAACCTGATGGCTTGATCCAATCAAGGTAACAGTGGAGAAAACCCTGCTGGACCTATTTAGGCTAAGAAGATCCTGGTGGACCTATTTAGGCTGAGAAGACCCTGGTGGCTCTATCTAGGCTTGGCAAAGACCCTGGTGGCTCTGTCTAGGCTTCACAAGATCAATCTTCCTAAAGAACATTCATCCATCAAGTTTCAAGTTGCCATGGCTCAAAATCAAGTTAAAGGCAGTTAAAAAAAATAAGCATCACTGAAAGTATGCAGTTTGCATATATGCGGTTACATGCCGATTAGACTTGCTGAATGCAAGGGAGTTGAGCGAGGCCGATCATTAGGTTGAGACACCCTAGGCAGGGCTCACAGGCTACAGGTCTGCTGCAGCGTAATCCAGAAGCCTCAGCCTGGTTAAGTGCTTCTGATGGGCTCACGTGGCTGCACATCCCAGGGCTGCAACACATCCCAGGAGCCCCAGCCCTGCTGCGTGCTCCTGGTGGGATGAGGGCATCAGTCGCCATTACCAGGAGCACAAACCATCTGTGCTCCTGCAGCAGCCGGCACATACGCCTGCGGCCAGATTACAGGAGACCCAGGGCTCTGGGTCTCCTGCCGGGGCCACCAGGCGCTACATCCACAAAGGATTTCGCCAGCGGCCACAGGGTCCCTACACAAGCCTTCACAAGGGACCCTGCTCCTGGCGCTTGCTGTGTGCAGCGCAGGACACCGGCGACTGAACTATCGTGGGCGCAGCCTCCGGTGTCGGCCAGCTTTGCTCCTGACTTTCGGCTCCCTCCGGACCTCCGCGCCGGGCCTCTGCCGTTCTCGGGTCCTGCAATTTACGTGAGGTCCCGGCTTTGGCCTAGCCGTGACATCATTGACTTACCCGCCCGCCCTCCACCTGACGTCTGAGCCTCCGAAGCGTCAGCACAGGGGGTGGGGCGAGGCTGAAAAGGCGCCTCTGTCTAGCGCCCTTTTGCTGGCTCTGCCCCCCCTTCTTCACTGCTGCCGCCATTACAAGTTCAGCGCTAACACGCTATAGCCCCACAGCACTTAGACAGGTGCGGTCACAGCATGGGCGGACTGTCAGTTGACGCACACCCATATAAAGGTGGAGAAGCCAGCAGACACCTTCGTGCCACCGCAGCACTTAGACATGTGGAGGCACGGGCGGACATAAAGGTGGCAGAAGCCAGCAGCCACCACCTTGCCACCGCAGCGCTTAGTCATGTGGAGGCAGGGGCGCACATAAAAGTGGTAGAAGCCAGCAGACACCTTCTGCCACCGCTGCGACCTCCTTTTGCCCTATCCTCCTCAGTATACACTCCAGTAGGAGGTGATAGGAATATAGTGAATCATTCTCATACATGTCAGCATCCATGTAAAAATCACTCAGCAGTCATAACAGACATCTCCATATCACAGCATCCGATATGCGGAGCAGAGGGATCCGGGAGAGTTCAATCGGCACAGCTTTGCTGTGCGGCGGTCTCCAATAGCAACTGATGGACAACCAACAGTGATATCTTGCTGCAGCTTGTCCTCCTCCATCTGTACACCAATGCAGGGGGCAATATAATGACACGAGGGGCAGTGCAAGCACATCACGTTGTACAGCACTGGCTTATCTTACAGTAGATACCCCATAAAACTGTCATCACCAATCCTTCTGGGAGCTCACTGAGGCGCAGTTGGTTAGAGCACTGCTGTGTCCTCTCTGTTGAGACCCCGGTTGCCCGGGTTTGAATCGTGTCTCCTCCGGCTGTTCGGGTTAGTGGAGCTGCTGTAAATGTGCAGCAGCAGTGAGCTCCACATGATTAAGGTTGCAACTGACTGCCAGACAACTGACCGGATCAGTGTTTGAGGCTTCAGGGCTCTTACTAGCCTCTATATTCGCCTCAGTCTGGGAAGCGAAAACCATTAATCCTAGTCTGCCGATCTCACTCTGTTGGCCCAAGTAACTCGAGTCGCCACCTCACCTGACTACCGGATGCACGCAACCCTGGAAGCTGCCAATGGCTCTGCAATAGCAGTTTCCAATGCCGTTGCCATTACACGTCCCCTCTGTTAACGTACAGGGAAAAACGGACGTGGCCTTTAAGGAGCCTCTCACGGGTCTCCCATACCTCAGGGCAGAGGTGTAACTAGGTTTTCTGGCACCCGGGGCAAGGATTTATTTTGGCGCCCCCCCCCCCCCCCCCCCCCCGTGATAAATCCGGCGATAAATCCGGTGATGTCGTCCCGTGTAACGGCCCCATCAAAGTAGCGGTTCTGCAGGTGGTGACCACAGACTATTTCCGGAGCCATGCTGGCCCTGGAGAAGGGGGGGACACTAAGCAGTGAAACACATAATACACAGAGCACAGCTGTATATAGAGGACAGGCTGCACACACAGAGCACAGCTGTATATAGATGACTGTCATCTATATACAGCTGTGCTGTGTCTTGTGTGCAGCCTGTCCTCTATATACAGCTGTGCTCTGTGTGCAGTCAGTTCTATATATATATATATATATACACATTATATATACAGTGTGTCATATATACAGTATATACACCTCATAGTGTGTGCCTAATATATATACAGTATATATACACCCCATAGTGTGTGCCTGATGTATACATATATATACCTCAGGTATATATATGTATACATCAGGCACACACTATGGGGTGTATATATACTGTATATATATTAGGCACACACTATGGGGTGTATACATACTGTATATACATTAGGCACACACTATGAGGTGTATATATGTATACATCACCAGGCAGGCACACACTATGAGGTATAATATTATACCTCATAGTGTGTGCCTGCGCCTGATGTATACATATATACACCTCATCACTCCCAGCCGGGTCAGCCACCATCCCCCTCCCCTCTCGCCTGCTTAGGACTTCTTCTCCAGTCCTCTCTGTCCCACTGTGCTGTGCCGGGTGACGTCAGCCGGGGGGGAAGGTGGTAACTGCCAGGGGGCGGCCCAGCAGCAGGGCTTGTGTGTGTTTCTCCACTGCCGCCCGTGCTAATATGCGGCGAGGAGGAGATTAGTTCCGGCAGCGGCGCTGCAGTGCAAGCGCCGGATGCCTGGTCACCTGATGATGGCACCGGCGCCCCCCACTGAGCGGCGCCCGGTGCAAAAAGTCCGGCTGCCCCCCCCTAGATACGCCCCTGCCTCAGGGACACTTGTTTGGAAAACTGCTAGACAAGTTAACCTCAGATGCCAAGGGAGACAAAGCACTTCCCTTCCCCAGCGCAATCAGGACGACCCTTCAACTGCCGTTAGCAAGCAGGATTCCAATCCTTTCGGAATTCATTTGGTTGGTCACGACTTAGACCGTCGGGTGATCGGTCATCATGCAGGGACTTGTCCCAGGCTACCCAGAAAGGTAGGTCATCGTGGCAGAGCCAATATCACCAATGCACAGGAGTCACTATACCCGTTTCATGTTTTCAGGAGAGTAATTTATGATCTGTACTGAACCTAAAACGACTGAAGAAGCTTGTCCGGATAAGACATTTCTGCATGGAATCTCCACACTCCATTATTGCAGAAAAAGTATACCTTGCATCCATAAATATACAGGACACCTGCCGGCATCTTCCATCGAACAAGTACATTACCAACTGGTAGCACTCCTGTTCGATTTAACTACAGCTCCCTGAGTGTTCAATGTGGGACCTCATGACTATCCCTCAATCCAGGGGTGTCATCATCCTTCTGTACCTGGACGTTCCACTTACCAAAGCACAGATCCTCGCGGACTGCGAACGCAGCGTCTGCAGCACTGGATGCTATAAGAAGACGAGAAGGCTGGTCAACCTCCACAATTCTACCCCTGTTCCAACAGTTCAATATATCACAGCACGGGTTAAACTTCCACAGGACAAGGCTCGGGGTCTGCGGCTGGCAGTCCGCACCCTCTTTCTTGGTCTCCTCTGTCCTTCAGAATTGCCAGGCAAGACCTAGGCAAGATGATGCCAGCAATAGAAGCAGCTTCCCTTGCTCAGCTGCATCTCAGTCCGCCTTCACTCTCCATCCTGTCGTCTGTAACCAGGCGGTCTCCCCACTGGTGGCTTCGGCCACTCTCCCTCTCTTACGCAGGGAATTCTTCCATTCCTTCATGCTGGAGAGTTCTAACCACTACTGCGAGCCTGACGGGATGGGGCGCGGTGTCACCCATCACAGAACATAGGACAAATGGTCCCGCCCGGAATCAAGGATGCAACTGCAGTACTTCAGCCTTCTTCTGGCAGCGACTGTGGCATATGGGTGGACTCCACGAACCCAGTACTGTCAGCCGTTCACATACCGGGTATAGACAATCGGAAAGCGCTTTAGCCGACAAGAGATGGACTCAGGAGAGTGCCCTTACGCCAGACGTCTTCTGACAAATCTGCCGACACTGGAGAACCGCCGCTGTGGATTTCATAGCATCACGCCTCAATGCCAAGGTGCCAGCCTTCACGGCCAGGCCCCAGGACCCACAGTCATTAGAAGTAGATGCACTAGTCCAGGACTGGACCTGATTCCGTCTCTCATATATTTTTCCCTCACTACCACTGATTACCAGGGTAGTGAGGAAGATCAAACAGAATGTCACCAAATTATCTTCAGGGCCCTAGATTGCCCCAGACGCGCTTGGTGCTCTGATCTCCCCAACTCACAGCAGACGTACCAGGTCGCCTTCCTGACCATCCAGATCTACTCTCTCAGGGCCCGTTCTACCATCAGAATTCCTCTCTCTGGTTTTGATAAGAGTGATCCTTGAGACCTGAACCTTTAACCTGGCTGGGTTGTGTGTAGCATATTGTAGTGACCACAATCAAGCGAGGAAACCAGCTCCATCACATTATACATCACACATGGAAAATCGTTCTTTCCTTGGTGCACCTTCAGAGGCCATTCACTTTGGCCCTATTCCCTACCAAGAATTTTCGGTTTCCTCCAATCAGGCTTAGGCTGAAGGCACACTGATCCCTCAAAAACGGCGCGTTTTTGAAGCGCGATATTGATGCGAGTTTGATGCGTGTAATAGTGCTAGTGCGGTGCTAGTGGAGTGCTAGTGGAGTGCTAGTGGGGTGCTAGTGCGGTGCTAGTGCGGTGCTAGTGTGGTGCTAGTGTGGTGCTAGTGTGGTGCGTTTGAGATTTTTTCATTCCTACTGCGATCCGACAAACTAGCACCCTTCTCCTGGTGTCAAAACTGCACTGATTTGCTGCCACTCATTTGTCAATGGGGTCACTTGTGGGGGAGCTCCAATGTTGAGGCACACAGGGGCTCACCAAACGCGACATGGTGTCAGCTAACAATTTGAGCTGATTTCCATTCAAATTGTTAGCGGACACCATGTCACGTTTGGAGAGCCCCTGTGTACCTCAGCATTGGAGCTCCCCCACAAGTGACCCCATTTTGGAAACTAGACCCCCCACGGAACAAATCTAGATGCATAATGAGCACTTTGAAGCCCCAGGTGCTTCACAAATTGATCCGTAAAAATGAAAAAAATATTTTTCTTCCACAAAAATCTTATTTTTTTATTTTTACGGATCAAATTGTGAAGCACCTGGGGCTTCAAAGTGCTCATTATGCATCTAGATTTGTTCCTTGGGGGGTCTAGTTTCCAAAATGGGGTCACTTGTGGGGAGCTCCAATGCTGAGGCACACAGTGGCTCTCCATACGCGACATGGTGTCCGCTAACAATTCCAATTGTTGGCGGACACCATGTCGCGTATGGAGAGCCCCTGTGTGCCTCAACATTGGAGGTCCCCCACAAGTGACCCCATTTTGGAAACTAGACTCCCCCAAGGAACAAATCCAGATGCTGCCACTCATTTGTCAATGGGGTCACTTCTGGGGGAGCTTCAATGTTTAGGCACACAGGGGCTCTCCATACGCAACATGGTGTCCGCTAACAATTGTTAACGGACACCATGTTGCGTATGGAGAGCCCCTGTGTGCCACCAGCATTGCCACCAGCGCAAGGGCAACTGGAAGAGTTGGGGTACAGCACCAGAAAATGGCACCTCCAATGAATGCGCTATTTTCTGGGGTGGCTGTGGGTTGCAATTTGCAGCGTGGGGGGGCCCACAACATTTGGATCTCTCCACGATGAGGATTGCAGCCCCCAACTGCCAAGTTGTACCTGGCTGGCAACCAAGAATATGGCAAAGCTCCATGTCAGTTTATTGGTAGAAGTAATAAAAAAAATGACGTGGGGCTTCGCCATATTTTTGGTCCAGCCAGGTACAACTTGGCAGCTACGGACTGCCACCAACCCCCAGCTGCCTCGTTGTACCTGGCTGGCAACCAAAAATACAGCGAAGCCCATTTTTTTATTTCTAGAACAAATTCTAGAAAAAAAATTACGTGGGGCTCCGCCACATTTTTGGTCCAGCCAGGTACAACTAGACAGCCGGGGGCTGGAATCCGCAGCATGGAGAGGCCCAAGCATTCTGGGCCCCCCATGCTGCGAATTGAACCCCGCAGCCGCCCCAGAAAATGGCGCATTCATTGAAGCGCCATTTTCTGGCGCTGTACCCATGCTCTTCCAGTTGCCCTGGTGCCGGTGGCAAACTGGGTAATAAAGGGGTTAATGCCAGCTTTTTATTGGCAGCTGGCACTAAGCCTGAGATTCATAATATTGGGCCAATGTTAGACCCGCCATTAGGAATCTCTTGTAAGTAGTCAATAAATACACACAGAGAAAAATCTTTTTATTTGGAAAAAAAAACAAACAAAATTCAGACTCCATCTTTATTAGAAAGATCCGACGTAGTCCACAACGAAGGTCCCACGATGCTCGATCGCCTCTGCTCCAGAGATTGCAGCAAGGGATCAAGTGTCCTCTTCATACAGCCTCTGGGGTCAGAGTTATGGTGCACTGTATGAAAATGATCTGTCATACAGTACACCATGACTATGATCCCTGAGACTAAAAGAGGACACTTGATACCTTGTTGCATCCATCCATCCACCCATCATCCACGCATGTACACATCCATTCGTGCACACACCCACACATGCAGTCACACATCCATCCATGCACGCATCCACGCACGCACCCACACATCCACTAACTCACGCATCCACACACCCACCAACGCACACATCAACGCACCCACTAACCCACGCATCCACACATCCACTAACCCACTAATCCATGCACCCACACATCCACTAACCCACACACCATGCATCCACACATCCACGCATCCACACACCCACACATCCACACCCACACATCCACTAACCCACGCACCCATGCATCCACTAACCCACGCATCCACACACCCACTAACCCACGCACCCACGCATCCACTAACCCACGCATCCACTAACCCACGCATCCACACACCCACACACCCATGCATCCACACACCCACGCATCCACTAACCCACGCATCCACTAACACACGCATCCACTAACACACGCATCCACTAACACACGCATCCACTAACACACGCATCCACTAACACACGCATCCACTAACACACGCATCCACTAACACACGCATCCACTAACACACGCATCCACTAACACACGCATCCACTAACCCACGCACCCACACATCCACGCACCCACACACCCACGCATCCACGCACCCACGCATCCACGCACCCACACATCCACTAACCACGCACCCACACACCCACGCACCCACGCATCCACACACCCACGCATCCACACACCCATGCATCCACACACCCATGCATCCACGCACCCACACACCCACGCACCCACAGACCCACGCATCCACACACCCACACATCCACACACCCACGCATCCACACACCCATGCATCCACACATCCACTAACCCACGCACCCACTAACCCAGGCACCCACACACCCATGCACCCACACATCCACTAACCCACACACCCACGCATCCACACACATCCTCACACCCATGCACCCACTAACCCACTAACCCACGCATCCACTAACCCACGCATCCACACACCCACGCATCCACACACCACACACCCATGCATCCACTAACCTACGCATCCACACACCCACGCATCCACTAACCCACGCATCCACACACCCACGCATCCACACACCCACACACCCATGCATCCACTAACCTACGCATCCTCACACCCACGCACCCACTAACCCACACACCCACGCATCCACACACCCACGCATCCACACACCCACACATCCACTAACCCACGCACCCACTAACCCACGCACACCACTAACCCACGCACCCACTAACCACGCACCCACACATCCACTAACCCACACATCCACTAACCCACGCATCCACACACCCACACATCCACTAACCCACGCATCCACACACCCACACATCCACTAACCCACGCATCCACACACCCACACATCCACTAACCCACGCACCCACTAACCCATGCACCCACTAACCCATGCACCCACACATCCACTAACCCACACACCCACGCATCCACACACCCACTAACCCACGCATCCACACACCCACGCATCCAGACACCCACGCATCCACACACCCACGCATCCACACACCCACGCATCCACACACCCACACACCCACGCATCCTCACACCCACGCATCCTCACACCCACGCACCCACTAACCCACACACCCACGCACCCACGCATCCACACACCCACGCATCCACACACCCACACATCCACTAACCCACGCACCCACTAACCCATGCACCCACGCATCCACTAACCCACGCACCCACACATCCACGCACCCACACACCCACGCACACCACTAACCCACGCACCCACTAACCCACGCACCCACTAACCCACGCACCCACACATCCACTAACCCACACATCCACTAACCCACGCATCCACACACCCACTAACCCACGCATCCACACACCCACACATCCACTAACCCACGCATCCACACACCCACACATCCACGCACCCACACATCCACTAACCCACGCATCCACTAACCCACGCACCCACACATCCACTAACCCACACATCCACTAACCCACACATCCACTAACCCACACATCCACTAACCCACACATCCACACATCCACTAACCCACACACCCACGCATTCACACACCCACAAAACCACTCACTCATTCAATCATTGATTCATTCATTCATACGGTACTTACCTCGGGACGGAGCAGCACTGGAGGACGGGCGTTCCAGCGAGGAGAGGAGGCAGAGCGGCGGCTACACCGGCGGGATCGGACACGAGGATCGAGGAGCGGTGAGACCGAACACGGGGATCGGGGGGGGAGGAGTGGGAGGTCATCGGCATCCGCCCCCGCCCCTGCCACTGCCACTGTCCCCAGCAGCGCGGCGGCTGAAGCCGCAAACAGACCCGACATCGTGGGGGCCATCCAGAGGAGGGGGAGGCCAGAGGAGGGGGAGGCCAGAGGAGGGGTAGGTCATCGCGGCGGGTTAAGCCGCAATCAGGTCCCGGCATCGGGCGTGGGGGGCAGTGACAGGTGGGGGCCATCTTGAGAAGGGGAAGGCCTGAAGGAGGGGGAGGGCATCCGTCCCCAACGCCAGCAGCGCGGCGGGGGAAGCCGCACACAGGTCCCGGCTGTCACAGAGATCACAGCCGGGATCACAACATTGATTTCTATTGGTAGCTCATGCGTGCAACTGGCATGCAGTCGCAGCATGCCGCGACTGAAACTCGCTTTGCGAGTTCAATGCTTAAAATGCGCACCAGTGTGCCCGACATCATAGAAAATCACTTGTCCTTGTGCAATGCGAGTTTATCTCGCATTGCACTCGTGCGAGGCACTGGGATCATGTCGGATGATGTGCCTTCAGCCTTAGGCCACGTGCACACGCTGAGTATTTGATGAGTTTTTTACCTCCGGATTTGTAGACAAAACCAGGAGTGGAGCAATCAGAGGAAAAGTCTAATAGAAACACCTGCACCACTCCTGTATTTAATCATACACTCCTGGTTTTGGCTACAAATCCTGAGGTAAAAAACTCATCAAATACTCAACGTGTGCACATGGCCTTAGACTCAGGCCTGTCCTTAGGTTTTTTTCAAGCGGCAGTTTTCAGTCCCTTCCACTCTCTTCTGCAAACGTCTCGCTAACAGACCTCAGGAAAATCCTTCCTTAGAGGGATCTACCATTTATTTTCTCCATGCAACGGGACACTACAACCCATGGGACCTGAATCTTGTCCAACGTTTTAAGTCTATAGGGGATTATCCCTGTTAGCATTCTCACACGGACAGTAGTGTGTTGTTTTTTTGGTGGCAGTTACTGCTTTCTGCAGAGTATTGGACCCTGCAGCGCACACAACCTTTTTTTCTCGTTTTCCGCCAAGACAAGGTTGCCCTATGGTCGGTCCAATCCTTTTTTCCTAAAGGTGGTATACTCTTTCCATCTAGGTGGTATACTCCTTCCACCTAGATAAGCTCTCTCTGTCATAGCTGTTCCTGACATATAGCAAATTGTGGGGTATTGGTTTGTCTTTTGGTCCAAAACACTTAAGCTTGTGAGCCACAGCACGGTTCCTCACATCTCACAAGTCCTATCCACTAAAATCATATCTAAAGTGAGCCAAGGACACAAATAGAAAATTAGCCAAGTATAAGAAGAAGCGGCACTCACCGAGGTAATATAGATGGTCCTTTATTCCACAATTCTAGAAACTGACAGGATGCAGGGAGGAGGGCATGGACCCGTAGAAGCGACAGCTGTCGCGAAACGGCGGCAGCGTCCGTCGGCACCCCGTGGCCTCCTCCCTGCACCCTGTCAGTTTCTAGAATTGTATGCAAAAGAAAAAACAAAGGTTGCGCCACGCTGCATTGGGGAATCTAGATTAAGCGATATTCAGGATTTTCACTCACCTTTACTAGTTGTGCCGTATCCGCACAACTAGATTGTGGATATGTGGTGAGTGAAGGTTTGTATTCACTGATCTTCTGATCTTTGGTGTTCCCCTTCAACGTTTTTAATATAAGATTCCTGCCTTCTCCTTAGCTGGCTCGCGTGAAGGATCATGTGCCGATTTTAAGGATGGATAAATGTAGCCAGGTCCTGCTCCGGAGCAGCTCCCCGAAGGGAGATTGTAGATAAGCCGATGAATAAATGTGGTATAATAATAGTAAGCGCTGAGAAGCTAAAACACACTTGAGGAAGACGCAGTCAGCGTCGAAACGCGTTGTGGCAGGAGGGCTTTTATTTGTTGAATGAATAAAACTCATAGGTAATATATTTAAGAGCATTGTGTATCCTGTTTTAGCTCTCAGCGCTTACTATTATTATACCACATTTATTCATCGGCGTTTCTAGAATTGTGGAATAAAGGACCATCTATATTACCTCGGTGAGTGCCGCTTCTTCTTATACTTGGCGATCTTGATTTGTGCTTTGTCTGCGCACCACCGGAAGGGGATCCGCCTTAACGGGAAGTTCTCCCAGACCTGACTTTCAGCACCGCTTAGTGCCCTGAATATCTGGCTTTAAATTGATAAATAGAAAATTACTTTCCTTGCCATAGCAGATTCAGGTCAGACGACCATTACACTCAGTGCTGTGTGCAGCTTTGCTCAGGTTATAAAAGGAAGGCATCATAAATGCAGGACACCAGCCCCAATCACTAGCAACCTCCTTTCTCACAGATGGAGTGACCACTGGAAGTCCTGCAAACAGAATGGGATTCACATAGGGCGCTGTGCACACAGGTTTACACAGTGTATGCCCAGCCTCTTACATTAACCCCTATCTCAGAAGGCGGGCTGTTATGGCATTCCAACACTGCTACCTGCTGGAATAAACGCACCCATATGGCCCAGCTACACACAGCAACAAAAAGAGTGCAAGAAAAAGCCACGACAGGTGCTGAAATTGTGGAAAAATCGCTGTTCCTGGTTACAGTTCATCGGGTCATGAGCACTCTCGTTGTGAACTACATACTCGTATGGACCTCGTGAAGGCCCTACGCATCTATGTATCCACGACAGCGCCCTCTAGGAACTCGGTCTCTCTCTCTTCCTTCGGGCAGAAATACAGGCTTGTCAGCCTCTAAAGCTATTCTAGCCAGATGGATTCGAGTAACCATCCAAGACGCTTGTACATCGAACACGTGCCCATTTTGACTGGTATCATGGCACATTCTCATACGGACTTAGGGGCTCCCTGAGCTGTTTAATACCAGGCGTTGGTTTAACAAGTGTGTACAGCAGCCAACGGTCTAGCCTACACATACCTACTAGGCACTACAGTGCTCACACTCAGTCCTCGATAAACACAGGCCTGGGTAGACGTATCATCCAGGAGGCAGTAGACCTCCTGTAGGTGCATAGTTCTTACCTATGTTTCAGTGTTACTAGTTCCATTGCTTTTCCCACACAGGGACTGCTTTAGGACGTCCCATGGTTCTGTGTCCCCCAATGAGGCGAAGGAGAAAAGGAGATTTTTGTGTACTCACCGTAAAATCCTTTTCTCTTAGCCTCACATTGGGGGACAGCACCCACCCTGTTGCCTTTTGGCCTTTACTATGGTTCTCATGTTGCTTTTCGGCTGTTACATGCGTAGCGGTTACTGGGTTAATGGTTTAGGCTGCTTTCACATCAGCGTTTTTTTTAAATCGCGGCA
Source organism: Allobates femoralis (assembly GCA_033576535.1). NCBI lineage: Eukaryota > Metazoa > Chordata > Amphibia > Anura > Aromobatidae > Allobates > Allobates femoralis. The sequence continues at coordinate 84,964,145 of JARQOC010000010.1, forward strand.
GATGCAGTGAAATAAACGCATCTGCCGCGATTACCGCGTACCGGCTGCACTTGCGGCACAGTTGCGGCAAGCATCATACAATGTATATGCGGGCTTGCGGCAGGTGCGGCAAGTGCGGTTTTGGCACTTGCAGCAGGTGCGGCTGCGAAAAAAAACGCGGTCAGCCACGGTTTTTTCACGGCCGCACCTGCCGCAAATGCCAAAACCGCACTTGCCGCAAGCCCGCATATACATTGTATGGGGCTTGCCGCAACTGTGCCGCAAGTGCAGCCGGTATGCGGTAATCGCGGCAGATGCGTTTTTTTCACCGCATTTGCCGCGATTTCAAAAAACGCTAGTGTGAAAGTACCCTTACACATGTTTACCTGTTTGGTTAACTATTTACAAATGTGCCTGTTTGTGATTGGCCTCCTCATACTATTATTAATCGGTTAACTCTTGACTGTTTACATATGTGCCTGTTCCGTGACAGGCCTTATTATACTATTATTACTCGGGTAACTCTTACCTGTTTACAGGTGCCTGTTTGATTACAGGCCTCGTTACTGTTATTACTTTGTTAACTATTGACTGTTTACACATGGTTGGATACAGGCCTTGTTATACTGTTCTTACTCTGCCAACTCTCCTACTGCTTTGGCACAAAACTGGTGAGGCAGTGCCTGCTCAAGGGGTGTATACTGCAGAGGAGGAGTCACTTAACTCTTTTGCAGATTCTGCCTAGCGTCGCCTCCTAGTGGACAGCAGCATAACACCCATGGTTCTGTGTCCCCCAATGAGGCGAAGGAGAAAATTCCAGATCTGTCCATAAAAAGAGGCTAAGAGAAAAGGATTTTACGGTGAGTACACAAAAAAAGAGAATTTTGTTTACGTACCGTAAATTCTTTTTTCTTGAATCATCAATGGGAGACCCAGACAATGGGGTTTAGGGCACTGCCCTCCGGAGGCCACACTAGGTACTACAAGATTGTAGACACCGCCCCCTCCGCTTATAAACCCCTACCGCAGGAGATATCCTCAGTTTGGTCCATAAGCTGCGAGGAGACAAGAACAACCACACCCGAAACATCGGGAAAGAAACCGTGTACAGACGGTCCAACAACCCGAAACAAACTGTCCCAACTGGGAACAGTTCCAAGGAAAAAACATCCAACGGAACAACTGGGTGGGTGCTGGGTCTCCCATTGATTCAAGAAAAAAGAATTTACGGTACGTAAACAAAATTCTCTTTTTTCTGATCATCATAATGGGAGACCCAGACAATGGGGATGTCCTAAAGCAAACCCCAGGGCGGGAAGAGTTCCTTACAAAAATGTTTAAAGACGCGGTCCCCCTTAAAGGTGGGCCACCGCCGCCTGGAGAACCCGCCTGCCCAAACTTGCATCCGCAGAGGCATGGGCATGCACCATATAGTGCTTGGAGAAAGTGTGCAGGCTGGACCAGGTGGCCGCCTGACACACCTGTAGTGCAGAAGCGCGATGTCGCAAAGCCCAGGAAGCACCAACGGCTCTGGTCGAGTGCGCCTTCAAGCCCACCGGAAGAGGCAAACCAGAGGAACGGTAAGCCTCTTGAATGGGTGCCTTGATCCATCTGGCCAAGGTCGATTTTGACGCCGCGGACCCCTTACAGCGACCCGCCGTAAGGATGAACAAAGAGTCCGAACTCCGGAAGGAGGCCGTCCTGGACACATAAATGCGTACAGCCCTTACGAGATCCAGAGTGTGTAGGTCGCGCTCAACCTGATGAACAGGAGCGGGACAAAATGATGGGAGAACAATCTCTTGGTTCAAATGAAAAGTGGAAACCACCTTCGGCAAGAATTCTGCCCGCGGACGCAACACCACCTTGTCCTGGTGGACTACCAGGAAGGGTGATTTGCACGACAGTGCAGCCAATTCTGAAACACGTCTCAGTGATGTAATTGCTACCAGAAAGACCACCTTCTGGGACAGACGAGAGAGGGAGACTTCCCTCAGTGGCTCGAACGGCGGTTTCTGTAGGGCCGCCAGGACCATGTTAAGGTCCCAAGGGTCCAGCGGTCGCCTGTATGGAGGACCACCCGAGACACCCCTGCAGAAATTGACGGACCTTCGGAAGGAGCGCTAAGCGCCTGTCAAACAGCACTGAAAGCGCTGATACCTGCCCCTTCAGGGAACTGAGGGATAACCCCAACTCCAAACCCGACTGCAGGAAACCCAACAAAGTCGTAATTGACAAGGGCCACGGTGAACTTCCGCCAGAGGCACACCAGGCGAAAAAGATTTTCCACGTTCTGTGGTATATCCTCCGCGATACGGGCTTTCTAGCCCTATTCATAGTGTCAACCACTGTAGGAGAGAACCCCTGGACGTCAGAAGCCAGGCCTCAAGAGCCATGCAGTCAATCTGAGGGCCCTGGAATTGAGGTGGAAGAAAGGGCCTTGCGCGAGAAGATCTGCGCGCTCTGGAAGAGCCCACCGGTTCCCGCCTGACAGTGCCACAGATCCGGATACCAGGACCTCCTGGGCCAATCTGGTGCCACTAGAATGGCTTTCTGACACTCCGTCCTGATTTTCCACAGAACCTTGGGAATCAGTGCCAGAGGTGGGAACACATATGGTAGTTGGAAGTTGGACCAACACAGGATCAGGGCATCCGCCCCTAGAGACTGAGGGTCCCACGACCTTGCCATATATTGCGGCACCTTATGATTCAGCCGCGAGGCCATCAGATCCACGTCCGGGATGCCCCATCTGCTGCAGATGTCTCGGAAGACGTCCGGATGAAGAGACCACTCTCCGGCGTCCATCCCCTGCCGCCTCAGGTAATCGGCCTCCCAGTTCTCGACCCCTGGGATGTGAACTGCGGAGATCAGGCAGTCGTTGTCCTCCACCCAGGATATAATGCGGTGGACTTCGGCGAGGGCCTGAGCACTTCTGGTCCCTCCCTGATGGTTTATATAGGCGACGGCCGTCGCATTGTCGGACTGAACCCGAATGGGTCGCCCTGCCAGGAACTTCTGAAAAGCCAGGAGCGCCAGATAGACCGCCCTGATCTCCAGCACGTTGATTTGCAACGCCGACTCCGACTGTGTCCAGAGGCCTTGAGCCCTGTGGTGTAAGTACACCGCACCCCAGCCCTTCAGACTGGCGTCGGTGGTCACCACTAACCATGACGGTTTGAGGAAAGACCGGCCCCGTGACAAGTGGCCCGGCTGGAGCCACCACTGTAGGGAATCCCTGGTCGGTTGAGAAAGGACCACCAGCCGATTCAGAGAGGCCGTCCTCTTGTCCCACCTGCGGAGAATTTCCAGTTGGAGAGGACGGAGGCGAAATTGCGCGAAAGGCACCGCCTCTATCGCTGCCACCATGCGCCCCACCAGCTTCATCAAAACCCGTAGGGATGAGTGTGGTGACAGGAGAATATCTTGCACTCCTGATTGGATGGCCAGCTGTTTTGCTCGCGGCAGAGACACCAGAGCTGAGTCCGTGTGGAAATCCATGCCCAGATATGTCAGTGACTGGGTCGGGACCAGGGTTGATTTCTGGACATTGAGAAGCCACCCAAACTGTTCCAGAGACTGCAAGGTCACCTCCAGGCTTTTCCGACAAAGGTGTTCCGACGGCGCCCTGACCAGCAGGTCGTCTAAATAGGGTATGATGGCGTGTCCCTGCGCATGTAGGAGAGCCATCATGGAGGTCATCACTTTTGTGAACACCCTTGGAGCCGAGGCCAACCCGAAAGGCAGCGCCACGAATTGGAAGTGTTCGTCCCCCACCGCGAATCGCAACCAGCGCTGATGAGCCGGTGCAATGGGCACGTGAAGGTAAGCGTCTCGGATATCTATGGACGCTAGGAAGTCTCCCTGTGACACAGCCGCGATCACGGATCGCAAGGATTCCATGCGGAACTTCCGGACCAACACATGACGGTTGAACAATTTGAGGTCCAGAACCGGTCGAAAAGAGCCGTCCTTCTTGGGACAATAAAGAGGTTGGAGTAAAAACCCCTGAACCTCTCCCCGGAAGGTACTGGGACCACTACCCCATCTCTTCGGAGTCCCTCCAACACCAGATGAAAAGCCTGAGCCTTTTCTGAGGATGGAACAGACCGATGGAATCGGTGTGTCGGTCGTGACGTCAGCTCTATCCTGTAACCGCGCGAGACTACGTCTCGGACCCACTGATCTTGAACATGGAGTAACCATCTGTCCTGAAAACGGGACAGACGGCCCCCCACCTGTGGGGCGGCAGGACGAGAGAGCGAGTCATGCGGAAGCGGGTTTGGGGGTGGCAGTTGCTGCCCCGCTGGCTTCTTCTGGCGACCCTTGGGGCGCCACTGAGTAGAGGGCTTGCCCCCTCTGTCCGTGCGAGCGGACGATGCTGATGACTGCGAGCTGGAACGAAAGGACCACTGTTTAGGGTTCCTTTTGACGGTATACCGTGGTTTAGGTTTATTCTGTGGGATCTTAGACTCCGCAGAATCCTTTATCAGTTTATCCAGCTCAGTTCCAAAAAGCCTGTCACCAGAAAATGGAAGATTCTGCAGAATCTTCTTTGACGTGGCATCTGAGTCCCATAGACGCAGCCACAACAACCTGCGGATCGCTATAGCATTGGCCGAAGCCACAGCCGAGCGGTGGCAGTCTCTAAGGTCGCCGTCCTGGCGTAATCTGCATAGGCCCTTGCCCTATCAGTAAACGCCAGAACCTCTGCATTGGACCCTGCTAGGTCAGTGATACCATCCAAGCAGGTGGTAATCGCCTGCAGGGTCCAGACCGTGGCGAAATTAGGGGCAAATGAAGACCCCACAGCCTCATAAGAAGACTTGGCAGTTGTTCGACCTGTCTGTCCGTCGCGTCCTTCAATGAGGAGCTATCAGAGGCAGAAAAAAGGGAGCGTGCAGCAATCCTGGTCATGGAAGCGTCCACCTTCGGGGACTGCGACCACTCCTGAAGCACCTCCTGGGGGAAGGGGAACGAGTGTCCTTAGATTTGCGGACATAACGCCGCCCAGGATGAATCCTGGGTGCTCTAACCACCCTTCCAAAATTAGTGTGGTCCATAAAGGAGCCACATGATCGAGCCACCGGCTGCAACCATTGATAAACCTCCTTCGGGTGGAGTTCCACCTCCTCAGGGGGTGCCACGAGATGTAGAGTCTCGTTGATGGAGGATACTAGATCCTCCACTCCGTCTGGTGGTTCGGACACCGACTCGAGTATTGAACCCCCATCATCCTCGTCACCATCAGAGTGACGCTCCTCCTCAGAGAGGTTCTGGTTCTCGGGTGAGTCATCTCGGCGAGCCCGCTTAAGGGGTCTCGCGGCTGAAAAAGGTGACCCCCGGGGGTAACTTGCAGGAGCAGCTGGGCTTTCCAGCCTCCTCGTCAGTGCCTCCAGGGATTGCGACATGGAGGACAATTTTGATAACACAGATTCATTAATCTTATTCTGTGTTTCCCATGGCCCTGGGATCACCTGAACCTCAGGGTACAGCACCGGAGCTGCAGATTCTGCAGTATCAGTCCGGGCATCTGGGCGTCCGCAGTTATTGCAGGACCCCCCAACCAGTGTCCCGTTGCATGTAGCACAGGCAGTGGTGGTACTGGCTGCCTTAGCAGCCCCTTTCCTTGCTGAGGACATACCGACAGCAGGGGAATAAGCCAAACTGAAAACCGGAATACCGGTGGCTTACCGACCGCTTCAACGCGGTGGAGAACGATGTGTGTGTGGCCTCCGCGAGGGTTATGACCGGTCTCCCCGGGAGTGCAATAGTGCACTCAAGCAGTCCCAGCAGGGAAGTGAGGGAAAAATGGCCGCGCCGGAGCTGTGGGCGGAGCAGAAACACGCGGGAAGCGCACACACACGCCCAGTGATGACAACATCCCCTGGATTGCTCCTCATCCCTCCAGGCAGCCATCTCAGTAAATCTGGTGCCGGAGCCCGCAGTGCGGGGGGTTATCGTGCTAACACAATACCCAGGGCTTCAGACAAGAAAACGCTGTAGCCCCCAGCCGCAGCCCCTGTGACCCACAGGGCGGTCAGCTAGGGTGGCCCCAGCACAGGGCACACCGCCAGAACCGCGGACCCGAGGGTTGCGCGCGGTCTGAGTGTCAGAACCCATGAGGTCCAGACACTACCCCCAGGCACACCGGAGACACACGAGGTACCTCAGTGCCGGTCTGGTCTGTAAGCACCATTTAGGGAGGCCTCGGACGGGGGTTCAGCACCAGTCCGGTCTGTAAGCACCATTTAGGGAGGCCTCGGACTGGGCTGGCTCCAGTCCGGTCTGTGAGCACCATTTAGGGAGGCCTCGGACGGAGCGGAGCTGTGCGAGGCTCCTATCTCCCACTTCCCAGAGCCCCCACGGAAGGAAGGGAAGGAGTGCGGCAGCGTACCGGGAGGACACGACTGTCCAGGCTCTGGGCCCTCCGGTACCTCAACCTGTGTGTTCCCCAAAGGTGAACAGGGAGACTGCCGGAGGTCCCCGACTGGGACCTACCTTGTCTTCATACGCCATCACGTAAGCTGTGAGAATGCTGTGATGTGCAAGCAAAGCGTGTGATCCTCCGAGCACACTAAGTTTAAAACTGAGGATATCTCCTGCGGTAGGGGTTTATAAGCGGAGGGGGCGGTGTCTACAATCTTGTAGTACCTAGTGTGGCCTCCGGAGGGCAGTGCCCTAAACCCCATTGTCTGGGTCTCCCATTATGATGATCAGAAAATCTCCTTTTTTTGCATAGCTCCATTGCCTGCTGGCCTACAAATCTCCCATTTGAACTTCACCCCATCATCCCTTTTTACCTTGTTTCTTATACTACTACATTCATCTCCTTTTGAGCCCTTCAGCAGCAGGTTGCATTTTTAGTGGCCACTACTTCCATCAGGATAGTTTCAGAATTCACAGCCTTGTTCTCCAAGGGTATTTGTGCACCTGGCATCTTACACGAAGAGTTTGTGACGCGGAAGACACTTAGGAAAAAAACCGTGTCTTTTTTCCTAAGTGTCTTTGTGGCATCAGCTTTGCAACTTTCCATATAAAATAGTGTGCAGCTTCCAAGCAGAGGCCCCATGCGAATGATCACATCACGTCTTTTGCAAGCTACGCGGTTTTCGAAGCTGAAAGTGTTGAAGACTCATCATGTGCATGGCACCTTGCTTTGACATTGCTGTGCATTTAGTATTTTTAACGTTTGAGCGCTTTGTCCATTTTTTTCACACGTCGTCTCAACAGTTCATCTCAATGAGCACATTGTGTTGCTTTCATTGTGTCCCTCCATACTTTGGATGAGGTTGGCGCATGGTATTTTTTAGTTCTCAGACTACCTCCAACTTTATTCTTCTGAAGGGTCCCTGGGCAGGTTCTGGCGCCATCCAAAGCCACCATATCCTTAGATCCCGGCAATCTAACCAAGTTGTAGGTTGTCATTGGCTTTTCACCACAAAGCTTTTGCATAATATGGGTCACTTGGTCAAGGCCTCAAAACTTATTATAAGTATTTGAACTTACGATAAACAGAAGAATTTGGAGGACCCCCAGGCTCCAAACTGATAGGTCGTGGTCAATGGTAGGAGTCCTGCGAGCCTTCTGCTACCTGCCAGAATCCCTTGTGGTCTGTCACCATTTAATATATTCAACATTAAATTTCCATTTTAGCATATTTTTTTTAACACTCATAAATCTCTAGTTCCACATTTGTTTCTACTTCTGCATTTTATCTAATAGCACAAATGCTCCATCCTTATTCCAGGACTAGGAGCCATCTTTCATAACTGCAGCTCACTGTCTGTTGATATTGTCTATACAGAGCCTGATGTGGGTAGGGGCAGCTCTGTCTATAGACATTGTACATACAGAACCTGGTGTGGGCGGGGGCAGCTCTGTCTATAGACTTATAATGTGTACGTGAAACATGTACATGAGCCTGATGTGGGTAGAGGCAGCTCTCTATCCATATACATTGTACATACAGAGTCTGGTGTGGGCGGGGGCAGCTCTCTCAGCTTAGTTGCATTGCTAAATATAAAAACCTTGTGACAGAACAGCTGCAGCCAGTAATCTAAGTGATACATTGTTGGATTCAGGGTCTATGTCCTTTTATTATTTTGCTCTCAGATGAGGTAGCAAAAACCTGCTGCCAGATTCTCTTTAAATTAGTTGGACACAAGCGATGATTTGATACATTGATACATACAGATAGAATGAACACTTTGGATTAGAAGATGACAGAACAATGACAGCATATTATATGGCAATTTGTATTAAATAAATATCACAAAAGATGTCCGAAAGGCAATTATGATAGTTCCATATACAATAATTTTATTAGAGCATTTACAGACAACCTGATGATGACATTTATCAAGGAGAACTGGAGCAGGTCTGGATTCCAGTACACCCCAATCTTACAGAACTTAGTTAAAAAAAAAAATCCCACCAAAGTCCCAGTCTGGGGGGATTCTCTGCGTGGCTGCACGTCCTAACCGATGATCCACAGCGGCCCGGTGTGCCTGACTGTATACTGTGTGCACAGGATGATCGTGATCTTGTGGTCCTCCATTGGAATCTCAGTGATCCATTACCACTCATTTAATAAGTGTGTTCCTGAGAGAAGGAAAAGGAAGCAAAACTTATTAGAATCGTCCCTATTATTTTCCTGACATTATTGGAAAAATCATTACGATGGACAGACACAATACAAATTTCCATGTGAAAACAGATTTGGGATAATTAATGGTCTTCCATATTGGACGTTTAGAGGGATTGACGCATCTTTCTTCAGGAGCGGTAGCTTCAGAGCAGAACTTGCAAGCTTTTTAACTTAAGGTACCTTCACACGCCGCAATATTGCTTGCAATTTCACTGGCAATTTGCTGGTTGCAGTGAAATCATGGACACATTGTTACATTTGTACACGGCAACAAAATGGAACAATGCGTCCATGATTTTACTGCAACCAGCAAATTGCCAGTGAAATTGCAAGCAATATTGCCGCATGTGACGGTACCTTTAGGTATCAGTGTACGCAATAAAACTTAAAATCACTCCGTTCTTTGCAATTCCACCCATTTAAGGGACTATGTCAACACAGAATGACTGTTCAAATCAAGCACAGGTGCTTGGTACATCACAGCGAAGTCAAACATTTAAGTACATCTTCCTGCTTAGTTTCCGTCTATGTCCACTCCCTCCTCTTTGATTGAGAGTTCTGGCTTCATAGAGTCAGAGAAGGAAGGTGATAGATGGAAATTAAGTGCACTGAACTGTACGGTCCTGCCATGATGCACTGAGCACCTGTACTAGGTTTGAACAGTCATTCTGTGCTGATAGAGGCCCTGTAAGAATGAGGAAACCCCTTTAAAGTGACTGTCCAGCATTGGATACTGCTTTTATCAGCTAAATAGATTCAAAACTCTTTGTTGCAAATTTTTTTCTATATTATAGTCTGGCAAATGATACCTCTACTGTTGACTGCAGTCAGCTGAATGTTGAGTAATAGAGTTGTCCATAGTATTGTCACACTGGACTCTGGGGTGTCCAGCTACCGTGCGTGACAGTGGACGCACAGACCGATGATGTCCGGCGCACTACCCAAAACAACAGATGTAGAAACACGGGGGGGGGGGGACACATGTATAGCAGAGGATCCTGCTCATAGGGAACAGGGAAGAGGTGACCTCCTGCACTCACCTGCCGTTGTAACTTGATCTCCCTAAAGTTCTTTCAGCCTGTTGCCTAGCAAGATACCTAGTCCCTTGCTGACTCTAATGTTAACCCTCAATAGGGAGGTGGCTGGTGGGAGCACTAGTCCCAACCACTGCAATAAAGATGACAAGAGGGAAGGGGAGACACACAGGGAAACAACAAGGCAACTTCACACCTGCTGCCACACTCCTTGACAGCAGACGGCTTAACAGTACTTAGCTCTCCAGAGAACCTCCTTTACCTCAGGAAGCTTGGGCAGGAATGTGTTCAATGTCCAGAAAACATGCTGGAACCATGTGACCATATAAAGGAGATGGGAGTGATCACAGAGTGGCCACACCTGGACAAGAACTAGCTAGCTTGCTAGCAACAGAAACTAACTAACTCCTCAACTGCCAAAGGAAAGAAACATGTCTGTATTGAGACTTCATATTAAACGTAAGACAAAGGACCCAAAACTGTCCCAAGTCTCCCAGGTAAGATAGACTATCGTGACAAGCATAGGTCATCAATATCAGATCCCCAGCAATCAGCTGTTATCAAAAACTAGTGGCCGGCCTCTTTAATGCATACATATTTTACATTTTGATATCTGTATGCAGTTGGCTTTCCCTTATTAAGGCTGCAGACAGACATAATTTTTTTCTGAAGCTATGACAAGAAGCATGGTCTTTGAAAAGAGCACTGTATTAGGATTTATTCCAGTTACTCACGCTGTCATGCTCTTCCCACTTCCACTGAGCACAATGTACGGCGTCTTCTGGGCTTTCTGCTTCTCCTGCAGAAGGGCGACTGTACCAAGAGGAGTATCACTAGAACTCATTTTCTTTAAGAGCTGATGGAAGAAAAAAACATGAATTTAATATTTTTTTTATAAAATACTAACCTTGAAGCAGTAACCATTTAGTGACAGCCTAGAAATAACTGCATGACTGTAATGGTGGCAGCAGCATTCCCAATATTAGTATTATAGGAGTCTCTTGTTCTCTGTGTCCATGTACTCACCGCTTCCTCATCTAGTTTCTTCATGCGTTTTTCGGTCTTCATTTTACCCGAGCCTTTACCGTGGAACCGATGAGACAGCTGTCTAAATGCCTGTGGGGAGAGAGGACAACACATATTCCGAGAATGAGCAATAGTGATATAGAATGAGAGACAGAGAGATTGATAAAGATCGGGCAGAACTTGCCTCCTTTGGACAAAGTTTCCTCCCCGTCTCATCTACGTATTCAATCTTGACATCTGGTTTGTAGCCATCCTTTTCCTTGAAGTCCTGGGTGAACCCTCTGTACTCTTCCCGCCTGCTGTACTTGTCATCTATTGCCCTATTTCATAGTGGGCATAAAAAAAAAGAAAAACTAAGTGGCTAAAAGAACAAAAATTTCAAGAGAAAAACAAAAAAAAAAAACAGGGATTTGTATGTACTCACCGAAAAATCCTTTTCTCCAAGCCATCATTGGGGGTCACAGGACCATGGGGTGTTATGCTGCTGCCATCAGGAGGCTGTGTCCCCCAATAAGGCGATGGAGAAACAGGGATTTTTGTGTACTCACCGTAAAATCCTTTTCTCTGAGCCTTCATTGGGGGACACAACCTCCTGATGCCAGCAGCATAACACCCCATGGACTTGTGTCCCCCAATGAAGCGATGAAGAAAATATGCAGACAAAGCTTGATACGGAATGTACAATCACCTTCTGGGGTTGTGCTAATACTGGGTGAAACGCTTCCATTGCAGATGCATTTTTCATAACGATACTTGATCAGTGCGGCCTGTGATTGGCGGCAGCGGTCAGGTGAGTGAAAAGATTTTCAGAGGCACATCTGATGACAAACCACTGCAGTTATTTCACTGCTGCAGCCAATGAAAAGCCTTAGATGAACAAATCCTTATAGTGGGGCAAAATGGATAAAGACTGCAGGTGTGTATGGGGAGAGGCCAGGACATAAAGCAATCGTCACGTCCAGCAGCTGAAGCCCAACAAAATTATGTAGCGTGTCCAATATACTACTTACATTTTGTCCTCTATGCAGTAATTGGCTGTTGGAAGTAACTTATTGGGAGCTTTAACACGTGCGATCTTTTGTACTGTTGTTTCCAGCAAACCTGTAAAACAAAAAGAAGATGATTACTGCAGCTTTTCAATAATAGTTTCTATTATTCTAAGCAGTCATCATTCTATAAGTTACCCCGATTGCAAGATTACACAGCGCTGGGAGTTTATACTTTATTTTCCCTATTTTAAAGCAATGACTTTCCCTTATAATGTCCTGAGTAACTGATACCTTTGTTCTGACAGAGATGTAAAGCAGCGGCCAGGCCCCTGTTCACAATCGGCTCCTCATCCAAGATGGTGGTCGAAGACGCAGAATACTGATAACACAGAAATAAATCATTGTGTTATGCAACAAAGAAAATGTGCAATATAGTAATTTACAGAACTTTCCAAAATAGACATAATATACTGAAAAAAAAAAACACAATGGAAATGTGAGGATTATAAAAGTGTCCTCACATCTTGTTGGTTTTTCTCCTCATCGAGGTTCACCATGCTCCAACCAATGTTTTCTTCACCATCGGAGTCACCGTGTTCATTCTCAGACTCCTCTTTATCTTTCTCAAAATCCTAAGAAAACAATGTGAAATGCGAATCAGATTCTATTCACGGCCCATGGTAATTGATTCTGGTAGAAGTATGAGCTAGTAAATGGTTATAACGCAACCCTTCTCTACTGGGCCACTGCCTGCATCACATACATGGCCGGGGTCAATCCCATCACTGCTTTTCTGTGCATATACCAGGTCTGGTATGTCACAAAGCAGAGATACAAGCTCCAAATTATGTAATAATGTTACCAGACCATCTACAATATAGAAACTAAATGATGCAACTCTGATGATAGTTCCAGATTCAGGTCACTGACGGCCTCTCCCTGCCCCTGATAGTCTAGATTGACATGTCTGTTTCCATATATACACACAGATTAGAGAAAGACCTGTCAGTCATGGGGAACGAAGCCAAGCCACCAAGGATTGGCCTCTTAAACTAGTCATCCGAGTAGCAAAGTTACTATGCTTCCTCTGAAACACAACACTAAGTAAACCATATCAGTCTGCAATAACAGCCAGTGCCCAGTTTATACTGCCTGTAGATCGGTCTGCATGATTCTGCACCAGGTTCCCATTAACAGATCTGCATTCAGTTGTTCCATCTGGATAGGTGATAACTTGTAGATCACTGGGGGTTCCACTGATCCAGACAATGGAGGCTCGGAAGTGAAAGAAGAAATGGCCGCATTTGCACAAAGTAATCGGTCACGTACCATTAAATCTTCTTGATCCTCCCTGTTCCCTGCTAAACCGTAGGTTGGGATCTCCCCCAGAGTTCTGCAGAATTCGGAGGTTGCATTAAACACAATGGAGCCTTTCTTATCATCGTCTTCATCGTCATCTTGGCTTTTCTGATTGTGAAGCCTTTTCACCATTGCCGCAATCTTAAGAGAGAACACAATCAGATCTGAGTTTAATGGCGTTTTACAATTTACAATGTTTATCAAGTGACATCTATCTGCAATAGTTTGTTGATTCTCACCACCTTAATTAAAAGGATTATTCATAAATTCTTATCTCTGGTGTCCACTGGGTGTGACCTACACCGATCCCAAGAACAGGCTTTGAAATTCCATGTCACAATGAAATGATGACCGCCTATCTCCCGGCCACTCCATAGGCAACGATCATCTCATAGCCGTGTTTTTGGAATAAGTCAGGGTCGCAATGGTTGGACTTCCTCAGTGATCAGCAGTCGATAGGTGACAAAATGCAAAATTAAAATAACTTTATAAAAGATTTGAATGACTGATCCACTCTCCCCACCAAGACGCACAAGTGCCCCCTGTTGTGCCACGGTTCACCTCCCCGACGCAGTTCAAGACATTATAAATTAGTCCATGTGGAAGAAACACTAAAGAAATCATCTAATAATGAATCATGAATTATCAAAAGGGGGAACACAAGGTTTTCCCATTCTTGTTTCTACGCCATCTCTAAACAATCTTCTTTCTGATTTTGGGAATAGAACTACTATGATAAGAGGTAATATATTCAATCTGAATATATTAACCTTAAAAAGTTAAAAATGATATTTGGTACTCAACGTAAAATCTCTTCCTTGTAGCCTTCATTGGGGGACACAGGAAACCATGAGAATATGCTGCCATCTGGAGGCTGATACAAAGAATACAGCTTAAGAAAAATACTGGGTCCTCCTCATCAGCTTTCACCTGGCCAGCCAAGACCCAGCTATTCAGTTACAGCAAACAGCAGCAGGAGAATCAAAAAGCCTATCCAAACAAGGCAGGGAGCTGTGTCGCCCCCAATGAAGTCTCAGAGAAAAAGATTCTTTGGTGAGTACACAAAAATTCTTCTTTCCCAGTCAAAAGCTGTGCATAGGGTGGGAAAACCTAGGAATAAAGCAGAAGACGTTGCAATCCTTCATATTACAACAAGGCCTGCATCTGCCAATACAAAGGTTAGAGCTCGGCAAAGACGTGGACTAAAAGATGTATTCTTATTGTCAGTCTCTAGGTGGCAGCATACACCCAGTGTCCCTCAATAAAGTATCAGAGAGATAAAGTTATATTAGTTGTTATACATCTTCCTAGCATTCAGTAATTCTGATACCCAGGATTGTCTCATTTGTCTGTTCTTACACTCACCTTCTCACTACTGTCCTTCTGCTGCTGAATTTGTTTTAGTCGTCTACTTTTTTCAAGCTGTTTGTGTAACTCTGTTTCAAAGTCGTCTTCCTCTACAATCCCCGGAGAGCTGGGACCCTCTTATAGAAAACAAGCAACCAAGAAGAGAAGTGAGGAAAGAAATTAATATCTTCCTATATAAAGAGAAACAACATGGCATAAAACAGGGGGATTAGAGTATTATTTTTGTGCATAGAATATAATTTATATATAGAGTAGGGATGAGCAGGTGCTCAAAGCTCGGGCTGAGCATATTGAGATGCTCGGTGCTCGACCGTGCCCAATGTAAGTCAATGAGTGACAGGCTCCGCCCACAGACTTCCAGCTATAAACCGAGTGTTTCTAGGAAAGGGCGGGAGGGTGGGCTTTTTCAAATTGTCGCAGCATACAACACCTTGCTGTGCCCCCCAGAGGGACCCTAACAATCAATCTGCTCTCTGTGAGGTGCCAGCTCACTGTGTGCACTGTAGGGAGCTGTGTATTTGTGTCACATCGATAATGTTTAGTGATGAGTCCGAGCATCTCGGAGGTACTCTGTGCTCGCCGAGCATCCTGAGTACCGGGATACTCATGCGAGTACCAAGTAGCAGCGAGCATGCTCACTCATCACTAATATAGAGTATTAATTTTGTGCATATAATATTTATTCATTTTTATAGTGCCATTAATCCCATAGCGGTTTACATACATCATCATCATCACTGTCCCCAATGGTGCTCACAATTTAATTCCCTAATGGTTTGTTTTTGGAGTGTGGAGGAAACTCGGCAAACACAGGGAGAACAATAAAACTGCTTGCAGATAACGTCCTTGGTGAGATTTGAGCCCAAGATCACAACACTGCACACTGCAGTGCTAACCACTGAGCCACCGTATACAGTCCTAACCACTGAGCCACCGTATGCAGTGCTAACTACCGTATACAGTGCTAACCACCGAGCCACCATATACAGTGCCAACCACCGAGCCACCGTATACAGTGCCAACCACCGAGCCACCGTATACAGTGCCAACCACCGAGCCACCATACAGTACCAACCACCGAGCCACCATACAGTGCCAACCACTGAGCCACCATACAGTGCCAACCACTGAGGCACCATACAGTGCCAACCACTGAGGCACCGTACAGTGCCAACCACTGAGCCACCCTACAGTGCCAACCACTGAGCCACCATACAGTGCCAACCACTGAGCCACCATATGTAGGATACATCTACTATTTCTTGTTAACAGTAAAAATACAAGAAAGCTTAAAATGACTAGAATATGAAATCCACGCATGTCATATTAAGCAGCCTTCTCACCTTCATCACTGATGTCCATGCTCTCCACACGCATATCATCAGACTTAGGCATGGCAGCTTTTAGCTCCACGTCCTGTCCGTCATCTTCTAAATGGACACGCTTACGGCCACGTCCACGAGATCTATAACGGAAAATATTAGGCTGGTGTAGCTTTCCTGTTGATGCATCAATTACCCAAAGGAATGCAAAATGGACACATCACAATGCGTGATGAGCATTGTACATCCCCACATACAATGGTAAATAAAACATTCTCATGGTAATATTAGTACAATAGATTCAGTGCTTCCTTTCCAATGCGTGCGCTTTCCTGTAGTGATAGATGGATAATTTACCTTGAACCAAAGTCACTTTTGCGGTTATCAGATTTCATGAGCAACAAGTCATCAGCCAGAGAAGACTTCGCTTTCTTGCGGATCTTTTTTACACGAATCTTCGTTTTCTTGAATGACACCTTTCATGGACAAGAACAAGCATTTTCAGAGATGAAAAAGATCCAACATTTTCCAAACTTATGTCAGAGTGACCTACCCGCTCATATCAAAGCAAAAATGTAAATCCCGTCCGGGGGTATCCTGGACTATTTTTATTTTTTTTATACTATAGGCCTAAAAACTAACAGGCAGGTACCATATAGTTGCTAACAACCTGCCTGTTCTACTCGGCGCAGGCCGAGAGTGGTTACAGACGACGATGCAGCTGCTCCACTTCAACAGAGCAGCTCTTTCTCTTCCGGGCTGTTCTGTAAACGTGCCGTGACTGCTTATATCATACTGATTGACAGCTGACTCCCCACAGTTAGTCAACAGGGAGCCAGCTGTCAATAAGTATGACGTCAGCAGTCAGACCCCGTCAACAGAACAGAAGAGAAGTCGCTGCTGTGTCAACGTGATGTCCACAAAGGTGCTGAATTGCCGGTAGGAGCGGTGTGTGAACACTTTGTGCTGACAAATCCACAACAGGTAGGCAGTTGCTAACAATACGCCTGTAAGTTCTTAGGCCCATTATAAAAACAATATACAGTCACAGATAACCCCAATTTGCACCCCCATTCACAGTCTCACCATTTCCTCTGATGTGTAGTACTCTGATGCGAGCCTCAGGGCGGGAACGTCTAGAGATTGGGCCTGGTTGTGTAGGTTTTGCCGGATACTCTCCAGCTCTTTTTCCCAGGATCCATCGGCCGTGCCGCCACTTTCCAAGCGGAATGATTTCTTCTTTTCTCCTTCTATCTCCTCATCATACTTAGAAAGTACAGACTTGTGTCGGAACTAAATGAAATATAAAGTTTCCGTCAGCTATCAGTGTGCTGCATACCTGAGTGGTTAAAGTGGTTATCTCAATAAAGACATTGCTGTCACATCATTAGTACAAGGTATGGATTTCAACGTAGGCACCCTGAATGGGCAAAGCAACATTGCCACAAAGCTTTTGTCTAACAGGCATCACCACTTATCATAGACCAGTTATACTTTATTTTGTCTGTCTGGCATGGAAGAAAAACAACAATAATAACTAATAGACCTCATAATCACCAATGCGCGGCTGCTGCTCACCCTGTTAAACCTCCCAAAAACAAAAACACATCCATCAATCCTGAAGCGGACTTGATTTATTTATTATTTTTCCCTAAAGCCAAATGGTCAGCCACGGACTAACAATTTCTCAACATCACCTCTATACATTCCGCTGCCATTAGTTTAGACATCTACAGATATTTAATATACCCAAATTGTAAAAGGATGCCCCTACATCTTGATTTAAGAGCACACTCCTCCCCAGCCTTTTGCTTTCTGGGGGCGTTTCACCTGATTGACACTTCAGGCCAGCAGTAATGTCATGGCCTGAAATGTGGGGTCTCCTCAGCTGATAATAGAAGCAGTCGCGACTCTACAGTAAAGCTGGAGCTGGTCAGGATAAGGAGTAAACCATGAACTCCTGTGATCGTGGCTATCCTCAGTGCAGTGCTTACAAGCTCAAAACCAAACAGGGAGGAAGCTCCCCAATGCTTGCAATCAGACTTTTCGCTAGCAATTATTAGTCCCGGTTGGTGCTCATCTTGGCTGAAGCAGCACAGCAATATGCAAGGTAGAAGCAAGAAAACAAGAATGGCACATCTATCCAGGAGGTAAAATGATAAAAGCCCTTCTTTAGTTAACAAATTCATTAAACAAAAGTGGAGTGCAGTGGAATCCATAGCAAACAATTACACGTGTCAGACGTATAATGCCCTTAGTGATAGCCTGAAACGCGTAAGAACATGATGTTGTAAAGGAGTTATCCGGGATTTAGGGGGGAAAAAAAAAAAAAACGTGCCTAAGCACCATCAAGCAGGTAGCTGCCACCTATCTCCCTGTTGTGGCTGGCACCATTGATGGTCACAGACTGCTCCTGTCAGCGATTTTGCGGCTTCTCGATGACATCAACGACTATAGAGGGGCGTCTTCTCCCCTCTGTCAACAGGCGTCAAAGCTGACGTCACACGGATTCACAGCCGACGTCAATCAGTAGGACAGCCGACGTCAATCAGCATGACGTCGGCTGTCCTACCCCTTCCACAGACCAGAACGGAAAAGAAGCCGTTGCTCTGTTTACCCCGCCATGCTGTCCCTGGCATGAGCTGTCTGTGCCCACTCCGTGTTGGCGGTGAACAGTGCCAGGCACAACAGGCAGGTAGGTGACAGCTACCTGCTTGACAGTGCTTAGGAACATTTATTTTTTTATAACAATCCTGGATAACATCTTTGTTTGCTATAGATTCCACTGCACGGTAGTTTAATGAATTTATAAAATAAAGAAGGACTTTTGTCATTTTACCTCCCAGATGGATGTGCCATTCTTGTTTCCTCACATCTAGCTTACAAGCTCAGTAGGAAAGAGCTTGTAGGTGCTGCACTAGACAGTAGTGGTGGATGGTATCCTTGGCAATAAACAATCGAAAAATAAACACAGAAGCGAGGATAGGAGGAGAACAGGCAGTAGAAGTGAGGAACTAAATTACTAAATAGTTTCATATCTCAGTCTGCTGTCCTTGTCCTCTAAAAGAAAAAGCAACAGCAAAAAAACATGACGGGTCGTGCACTCACCATCACCATGTCATCGACAGACTCCTGCTCCTCGTAGGGTTTGTAATCAGGCCTTTTTTTCTTAAGCTCCACATTTTTGGCTGCTTTTTCTTTATCTATCATATTTACATTTACTAAAACATCTGCATCATCTTCATCAAGGACGCCTGTTACAAAAAAATAAATAAACACAATAATATTATGAACAGACAACACCAACGTGAATTGACATGTCACATACATGACCATTGTTCTATACCTTTGTCTTTGAGAGTCAGTATGACAGTCTGTCCTTCAGTAAAAGCCTCCAGGTTGTGCTCCACCGTCAGCCCCTGCAAATCCTGGGCCGAATAATGCTAGAAAGCGGAAACATCGAGAGATCAGTGATTATGTCCATGTGATTTAGGTGAAGACAGCTGCATTATTAGTGAGACGGCACAGCTAACCTTCTTTTGACCAAATTCCTCCTCCACAAGATTGGAGACCCCGAATTCTTCATCCATTTCTGCCAACAGTTTTGCCTGTTAAGAAACAAAAAAAACAATAACATTAATTACTACAGGTATTTATGTCAGATGTCTGGCTGCTCATCCTGTGCACTTTAGAAGATCCACACTATGCAAGAATGACTCCTGGGCCCCTCAACATATTTATAAGATATCCTACAGGTATATATTTATGATTTAATATTTAGTCACTTCCTACATATGGAGATCAGTGGGGAATTGCTTGAATAAATGCTCTGCAGAGCGCCACTCAGGAGGCAGAAGCTCAATAGAAAGTCTATGACGCCTCGCTGCTCACCATGTACAGCATATGAGCCACACTCCACCCCTGTATCCAGTCTGCGAGGCCCCATCACCAGTCTGCGAGGCCACGCCCCGCTCCATCCCCAGTCTGCGAGGCCACGTCCCGCCCCGTCCCCAATCTGCGAGGCCACACTCAGTGTTGTCCCCAGTCTGCGAGGCCTCGCTCTGCGCCATCTCCAGTCTGTGAGTCCACGCCACGTCCCAGTCTGCAAGGCCACGCTCTGCCCCATCCCCAGTCTGCGTGGCCCCGCCTCATAGCCAGTCTGTGAGGCCATGCTCCACCCCATCTCCAGTCTGCGAGGCCACGCTCACCTCACCCCATCTCCAGTCTGCGAGGCCACGCTCTGCCCCGTCTCCAGTCTGCGAGGCCACGCTCCACCCCGTCTCCAGTCTGCGAGGCCACGCTCCACCCCTCCACTCCTGTCTGCGAGGCCACGCTCCGCCCCGTCTCCTGTCTGCGAGGCCACGCTCCACCTCGTAGCCAGTCTGTGAGGCCACTCTCCGCCCCCAGTCTGAGGCCACTCTCCACCCCGTCCCAGTCTGCGAGGCCACCTCCACCCCGTATACAGTTGGCGAGGCCACCTCCGCTCCGTATAGTCTGGCGAGGACCACCTCTCTCCCCCATACAGTCTGCGAGGCTACACTCTGCCCCCACATACAGTCTGCGAGGCCACGCTCTGCCCCCATACAGTCTGGCGAGGCCACGCTCCTCCACCCATACCAGTCGGCGAAGGGCCCCGCTCCACCCCTACCAGTCGGCGAGGCCACGCTCCACCCAGCCTCCAGTCGGCGAGGCCACCTCCACCCCATATCCAGTCTGACGAGGCCACGCTCCACCTCGTATCCAGTCTGGAGGCCACTCTCCCCCCATACCAGTCGCGAGGCCACTCTCCACCCCAATCCAGTCGCGAGGCCACGCTCCACCCCTATACAGTTGGCGAGGCCACTCTCCCCCCATATCAGTCTGCGAGGCACCTCTCACCCCTATACAGTCGGCGAGGCCACTCTGCCCCCACTACAGTCGGCGAGGCACCTCTCCCCCACATATCAGTCGGCGAGGCCACTCTCCACCCCATATCCAGTCGGCGAGGCCACTCTCCACCCCATATCCAGTCGGCGAGGCCACTCTCCACCCATATCCAGTCGGCGAGGCCACTCTCCACCCCATATCCAGTCGGCGAGGCCACTCTCCACCCCATATCCAGTCGGCGAGGCCACTCTCCACCCCATATCCAGTCGGCGAGGCCAC
The DNA here is from genome assembly GCA_033576535.1 of Allobates femoralis. Taxonomy (NCBI): domain Eukaryota; kingdom Metazoa; phylum Chordata; class Amphibia; order Anura; family Aromobatidae; genus Allobates; species Allobates femoralis. The sequence continues at coordinate 84,985,017 of JARQOC010000010.1, forward strand.
TCTCCACCCCATATCCAGTCGCGAGGCCACTCTCCACCCCATATCCAGTCGCGAGGCCACTCTCCACCCCATATCCAGTCGCGAGGCCACTCTCCACCCCATATCCAGTCGGCGAGGCCACTCTCCACCCCATATCCAGTCGGCGAGGCCACTCTCCACCCCATATCCAGTCTGACGAGGCCACTCTCCACCCATTCCAGTCGCGAGCCACTCTCCACCCCATATCCAGTCGCGAGGCCACTCTCCACCCCATATCCAGTCTGCGAGGCCACTCTCCACCCCATATCCAGTCGGCGAGGCCACTCTCCACCCCATATCCAGTCGGCGAGGCCACTCTCCACCCCATATCCAGTCGACGAGGCCACTCTCCACCCCATATCCAGTCTACGAGGCCACTCTCCACCCCATATCCAGTCTACGAGGCCACTCTCCACCCCATATCCAGTCTACGAGGCCACTCTCCACCCCATATCATCGAGGCCACTCCACCCCATATCCAGTCTACGAGGCCACTCTCCACCCCATATCCAGTCTACGAGGCCACTCTCCACCCCATATCCAGTCTACGAGGCCACTCTCCACCCCATATCCAGTCTACGAGGCCACTCTCCACCCATATCAGTCTACGAGCCACTCTCACCCCATATCCAGTCTACGAGGCCACTCTCCACCCATATCCAGTCTACGAGGCCACTCTCCACCCCATATCCAGTCTACGAGGCCACTCTCCACCCCATATCCAGTCTACGAGGCCACTCTCCACCCCATATCCAGTCTACGAGGCCACTCTCCACCCCATATCCAGTCTACGAGGCCACTCTCCACCCCATATCCAGTCTACGAGGCCACTCTCCCACACCCATATCCAGTCTACGAGGCCACTCTCCACCCCATATCCAGTCTACGAGGCCACTCTCCACCCCATATCCAGTCTACGAGGCCACTCTCCACCCCATATCCAGTCTACAAGGCCACTCTCCACCCCATATCCAGTCTACGAGGCCACTCTCCACCCCATATACAGGCTCAGTCTTTCTATTGAGACCAATCACTGCTCTGTGCTTGGGCTCATACAATAACTTAAAGTGATCCTGTCACCCCCAAAACACCTCAAAAGCTATTAAAAGCTGTCCCTAGAGCATATTCACACTTACCCTACACTCCTTTTAGCTCCTAAAAGCATCTATTGAGAATGAAGATAAACGTTATTACACTACCTCATTAGTGATGATAATTAGTGACTATTGTATGCATAGTCACCCTAGCAGGCTCTCCCTCTTCATGATATCACGCCTCAACAGGCGTGATCTTCAAATCAGATTCAAATGCGCGCCTCCCCGCTCTGTACTGTGTCGGCTGGGGTGCAGTGGGGCTGGGTGACGCGAATCGCGTCATTTCCGGCGCCGGGTGACGTATGTACACCCGCGCCGCTATGTTAGCTTCAAAACGCGCACTGCGCAGTGCGGGTCTTGAAGCTAAAAGCGGCGCGGGTGACATACGTTACCCGGCGCCGGAAATTACGCGATTCGCGTCATATAGCCGCACAATGCAGCGGTCCGGCTGGCATAGGAGAGGGGGAGGCGCGCATTTGAATGTGAGTAGATGATCACGCCTATTGAGGTGTGATATTAGGAGTAGGGAGAGCCTGCCAGGGTGACTATGCATACAATAGTCACTAATTAATATGGCTAATGAGGTAGTTTTATAACGTTTATCTTCATTTTCACTAGCTGCATTTAGGAGCTAAAGGAGTGTAGGGTAAGTGTGAATATGCTCTAGGGACAGCTTTTAATAGCTTTTGAGGTGTTTTGGGGGTGACAGGATCCCTTTAAGTGCTTCTGCTTCCTGAGCAGCGTCTTCGTGGGGAAAGGGGGAACTCTGGTTCTGAACCTGAACTCCATGATCTGCTGCACATGTCAAAAAGATCCTATCAAATAAAAAAATAAAATGAAAGTAACCTTTATAAGTGGCAATACTCACCCTCTTATCAGCTTTATCTTTCTCTACTTGAAGTTTCCGACTTCGCTCAATCCAAGCAGCTGTATCGTCTAACCATAATTCATCCTCCCCCAGTGACTTTATTTTTCTGCAGGCAGAAGGGTTTTAAAAAAAAATAAAAGTAAGAATAGCAAAAATAAGTAAGAAAGTGTTGACATTATTCTTTGACTAGGTATACAATTTAAAAGGGCTGCCCAGGCCTGGGTGAATGAAAGCGTCCAGGCACTCTATGTGAATGTGCTTGCTGTCAGGATTCAGCAGTCATATAGGGAGTCTGTTCTTGTTGGGGTGCATTGCTATGGTGAATAACAGCCCACCTAGATCTTATAATAAGAGCGTAATAGGCTGGGCACATTTTGCATCACACGTGTGTGAATGGCACCTTATTCTGTTTGCATAAATGCCAGAAATCAGTCCCTCCAAGAGAAGGAGGTTGTGTTATTGGAAAGCTAGTATTTTGAACCCATGTTGCCTGCTCCTATATAAACAAGGCCTCCTGCTGACTGCATTTGGTTACAGACCATATAGCTGCTGTTTGTCACACTATTTGACTGCAATGTGCTCGCTGTCAAGATTCAGCAATACTGCTCGTGAGAGTGGGTGGTCATGTGATCACATGCATGTTATTAGCATGCCCCAAGTCACGTGCTTGTCTAGCCAGAACGTGAATTGCAAAATTGCAGTCACATGACTGCCGCTCTCATGGGCAAGACCAGAAGATCCTGACAGTGAGCACATCACACGCCATTAGGATTCAGTGATTGCAGACTTTCATCCCAAGCCTGGATAACTGCTTGATAAAGCACTTTTTGCATTAAAAGATTAAAAAAAAATAAAATAAGTGCAGATTCCCAGTCACTCTAGTACGAATTCCTCACCCTAGTTTCTGGTTTAGCATCCTCTTTTCTTTAGCTGCTGCGAGTTTTTCTCTAAGCTCCTGTTGTTGCCTTAGTATCAGTGGGTTAATGACGGCGGCTGCAACCGGGTCTTCTTTAGTGCCGCTCTCTGCAAAAAAACAAAAATGAGGTAACGATGAGCGGAGATTATAAAACACGAATAAAAAAAGAAAAAAGAAAGAGATGGAGAAATAATGTATCTACCTGTTTTAGCCAGATTTATCTCCAGAGGCTTTAATCCAAGTTTAGCACGAAGTTTACTAGAATAGAAAACAAAAAGAAATGTAGTCGTCCAAACCGCGCCATGATGACGATTGTCTGCAGCGTTCAACATTCAGGAAAATAACTCTGCTCACGTTCTGCTCAGGCTGAGCGCAGCACATTCATATTATAGCAGTGGAAATGGTTGCTTTTATTTCTTTTATAATTAAAGCCGCATGTCAGTATCAAGTAATTACCCATTAACCCCTTCACCACCTGGCGATTTTTCATTTTCCGTTTTTCGTTTTTCCCTCCCCATCTTCCAAGAGCCATAACTTCTTTTATTTTTCCGTCAATATAGACATATGAGGTTGTTGTTGTTGTTTGCGGGACGAGTTGTACTTTCAGATGCAATAATTTATTTTACCATATTGTGTACAGGAAAATGGGGGAAAAAATCAAAGTGCTGTGAAATTGCAAAAAAAAAAAAAAATGCAATTACACATTTGATTTTTTGTTTTTTTATTCACCATGTTCACTAGAAGGTTGACGTGTCGGTATGATGTCTCGGCGTACTATAGTACTATCTATATGGTAACAATAATTGACGTGTCGGTATGATGTCTCGGGTCAGTACTATATGGTAACACTGACATGACGGTATGATGCCTCGGGTCAGTACTATATGGTAACACTGACGTGTCGGTATGATGCCTCGGGTCAGTACTATATGAGAACACTGACCTGTCGGTATGATGCCTCGGGTCAGTACTATATGGTAACACTGACGTTTCGGTATGATGCCTCGGGTCGGTACTATATGGTAACACTGACGTGTCGGTATCATGTCTGGGGTCAGTACTATATGGTAACACTGACGTGTCAGTATGATGTCTGGGGTCAGTACTATATGGTAACACTTACGTGTCGGTATGATGCCTCGGGTCGGTAACTGTATGGTTTTCCCATTTTCCTGTACACTATATAGTAAAATAATGTGCCGTATTTTTCGGACCATAAGATGCACCCATGTTTTAGAGGTGGAAAATAGTTAAAAAAAAGTATTTGAAGCATAAAATGTGGTAAAATATTTAATGATATAAATAACTTACTATTATATATGTTATGTTATTATATATAATAGTACATTATTTAGTTGGAAGCTACGGGCAGAAGATGGTGCTGTGGGACCGGAGTAGTGTCAGTAAAGTACTATATGAAGACGCTGGAGGGTATGAGAATGGGGGCACAGGGGCTGATATTTAAAGCACCACTCCAGCACTGGAGTGCTGCTTTAAGATCCTGTGGGAGAACTATAACTCCCAGAATGTCCTGCAGATCCTATGGCGTACTGGAAGTTATAGTTCACCATAGGAGTGGTAGAGTGCTTTTATGTACAGTACTTTATTAACAATTCATTCTTAACTTTGACAAGGCGTGCTCTCTCACATTAGATGTTGTCACATCCTTCCCTCTAGACACCAGGAAATCTCTACAGGATCTTCAGTGACATGATGAACAGGCAGGGCTGGAGCAGCACGTGACAGTAAGGTGCCCTGCCTCTTCATTACATCACTGCAGGTTCTGTAAGGAGATCCTTCCTTCTTTCTAGTGCAGTAGCTGCAGAACCTACAGTGATGTAATAAAAAGGAAGGGCTGGAGCTTCGCATTACAGCACAGAGGCCTCCCTCTTCATTACATCACTGCAGGTCCTGTAAGGAGATCCTTCCTTTTTTCTAGTGCAGTGGCTGCAGGACCTGCAGTGATGTAATGCAGAGGGAGGGCTCTGTGATGTCATGCGATGCTGCAGCACGTCCTCTTCATTACATCACTGTAGGTCCTGCAGCGACTGCACTAGAAAGGAAGGAAGGATCTCCTTACAGGAGCAGTGATGTAATTCAGAGGAAGGGCTCTGTGCTGTCATGTGATGCTCCAGCCCATTCTCTTTATTACATCACCACAGGTCCTGTAAGAGATTCTTCCGCACTGTGCTCTTCAGTATGCCGTGCCTGGCCCTGTCACTGCTGTGACACTCCCTCCGGGCCAGGCACATCTGCTCCTGCTCCCCAGCCCAGCGGACACACGATCTCCCCAGCCGTTGCAGGAATCCGGCTATAACATGTGCCCAATGTTTAAAATTACGTAGTATTCATTAGCTGCATGACAGGTGGGAACCCACCCTAAAAGCAGTGAATATTAAAGTAGGTTTAAGCATCGGCAACACGTGGTTCCCTAGAGCTGGATCTCTGCAGAGGGGACCTTTTTCCTGCCTCCTCTGCTCCCAGTTTACAGCTGACCCCTCCCCACACAGCAAGAACAGGCATACTATAGGACTATAAAACGCATCCCCTCACTTTCCTCCAAAATTTGGAGGAAAAAAAGTGTTGTCTTGTAGTCCAAAAAATATGGTAATTCAAAAGTACAACTCATCCTGCAAAAAACAAGTCCAATATGTCTATATTGACGGAGAAATAAAAATGGTCATTGCTCTGGGAAGAAGGGGAGGGAAAAAAAAAATGAAACAAAAAAAATAATCGCCGGTGGTGAGGGGCTGGAATATTTCAGTATATAAACTTAGCATTTCATGTTTCAGTCAGTAGAAGCGTACAAATACATGTAACAACATAGAAATATAAACTTACTTTGTTTCCTCTATGCTCAATGATGAATCCCCGCCTGAAGACTTTGGACCGGCATCTGTACATTAAGGAATCATAGGTAGTCATTTTCTGATTTATTAATTAATAAAGCCTAGTGCAAGAATAATTGGACATATTCACACCCACATGACCGGGTTATTACTTTTTGCCTTTCTTTCTCCATAGAACCAGAACTTTTTCTCTGTTTGTTTTGCAATTTAAAGAGGACCAGCCAGCAGGATTTAGGTCTATTAAGTGAGGCCACTACCTTACAGGCTCTGGAATACTGAGTGCAATCAGACCTTTTCTTCAATGATTACATGTATGATTGCAGAGATAAATGTTATAGAAGTCCTTAGAATGTGTGCAGCAGGGGGACGGAGTGTGCAGCACATTAGCAGAAGAGGGCTGCGTTTCTTTGTATTACTGCTGTGTTTTCTCTAAGCCAAACCCTCCCCCCTCCCTCCATCTTCCTGCTTGTGATCTCGCAAACAGGATAAGCCCCCTCCAGTTTCTACACGTCCTGATTTGTATCCTCTTACAGATCTGGACAGCCTCCTCTTCCAGCCACCAGCCTCCTCTTCCAGCCCAGCCTCCTCTTCTAGTCCCCAGCCTCCTCTTCTAGTCCCCAGCCTCCTCTTCTAGTCCCCAGCCTCCTCTTCCAGCCCCAGCCTCCTCAGCCAGCCCCCAGCCTCCTCAGCCAGCCCCCAGCCTCCTCAGCCAGCCCCCAGCCTCCTCAGCCAGCCCCCACCTCCTCTTCCAGCCACAGCCTCCTCTTCAGCCCAGCCTCCTCTTCTAGTCCCCAGCCTCCTCTTCTAGACCCCAGCCTCCTCTTCTAGACCCCAGCCTCCTCTTCTAGACCCCAGCCTCCTCTTCTAGACCCCAGCCTCCTCTTCTAGACCCCAGCCTCCTCTTCTAGACCCCAGCCTCCTCTTCTAGCCCCAGCCTCCTCTTCCAGACCCCAGCCTCCTCTTCCAGCCCCCAGCCTCCTCTTCCAGCCCCCAGCCTCCTCTTCTAGCCCCCAACTTCCTCTTCCAGCCACAGCCTCCTCTTCTAGCCCCCAGCCTCCTCATCCAGCCACAGCCTCCTCTTCTAGCCCCCAGCCTCCTTATCCAGCCACAGCCTCCTCTTTCAGCCATCATCATCTCTATGACGACACACACTTCGGTCACCGGTCTGCCGCTGCACCTGCTGCATTACGTCCCCTCTCTGGTGTTTTCCTCAGCTCTGTGAATAGAAGTACATGAGAAGCCATCGGCGAATCACAGTGCAGCAGCCAGGCCAATCACAGTGCAAAAGCCACTAGCCAATCAGGGCCCGGCTGCTGCACTGTGATTTGTCGATGGCTTCTCATGTACTTCTATTCACAGAGCTGAGGAAAACACCAGAAAGGACGTAATGCAGCAGGTGCGGGGGTGGGGCGGTGACATCACTGCAGGAGCCGCCGCTCTGTGCCGCCACAAAGCACACAATATACAGTGCTGGTCTGCGGCGTGGCCCGGCACGCAGACCCTCGTGGCCCGGTCCTTGTGAAGTGTGTCAATGACTGCCTTCTGGACATCTATCAAGTCAGCAGTCTTCCCCATGATTGTGTAGGTTACTGAACCAGACTTGGGGTCCTTTTCAAACGTTTAATAAGCCTCAACAGGCTTTTTTTATGTTAATTATTCTATTTTTCAGAGATCATGAATTTCGGGTTTTCATTGGCTGTAAGCGATAATCATCAATATTAAAAGAAATAAACACTTGAAATAGATCCCTCTGTGTGTAATGACTCCATATATGTGTTTCACTTTATGTATTGAATTACTGAAATAAAGTCACTTTTTGATGATATTCTAATTTATTGGGATGCACTAATTTCGTTTCAGTCAAAAAAAAGTGTCACTGAAAACAATGTACTAAGCAGCAAACATCTACATAGGACTTACTTTGCTCGTAATCAGGGTCCATTTTCTCCTTCTTTATCTTGCGGGACTCTGCATCTTTACTTGTCCTGGTTCTTCCATCCCTGTCCCTAGGCTTCTCCCTCTCTCTGGACCTCTTGCGTCTCTCCCGCTCTCGCTCCTTGTGTTTGTGCTTCTTATGTTCTCTGTGACGATCTTCACTTCCCCCAGCTCCATATGACACATCGCGATCTCGCTCTTTCTCCTTATGTTTCTTGGAGGAACCCATTACTATAAAAAGACAGAAAAGACATTTATGCTTGGACTTTGTGCCCTGTAACAAAATTCACTTCACAGGTATTCAATATAGAGCAGCTTCAGACTTGGATGGAGATTAATGTGTGCATGTGTGGTCACTAGTGATGAGTAAGCACTACTATGCTCAGGTGCTCGGAACGAGTAGTTTGACTCAAGCACCTGAGTATAATAGAAGCTAAAGGGGAACTCAAACATTTTTAGCAGGAAATCATCTGGGGAAAATGCTTACATTCCCTATTGACTTCCATTATACTCCATATTTGAGTCACGCCCATCCAAGTGTCTGACTGCTCCTTACAAGCACCCGAGCACGGTAGTGTCCGCTTATCACTAGAGATCACCTGTTTATTGATGCTCAATATAGCTTATAAAGTGAGAGTTCAGAGGACCGCCATACTCCAGATACAAGGATCCTGTAGCTCTTGGACATTTATGGCAAATCAAAAAAGCCCAAGATAGAAAAAAAACCTTAAAAGTTGCATTATGTTGCTCTACATCAATTTTGCTGAATAAAATATGATGTTATCTTTATGAATTGTGACGTGCTGAATACAAAAATCACATCCATTTCCTCCAGTCACATCCGTTTTTTCCACAAAACGCTTTTTACCAGGTAATTGTTACAGTAATAACATATATATTATTTTGTATTGAATACACAAAAAGAAATGCTGAATATACAATTGGTATAACTAATAGGAAGACTGCTTAATAAGAAGTTAAATACTGTGAAAAAAACAGAAGTCTATTGAAGCACAACCACCCAGTAAATCAAAAAACTCTTCTTTATTGAAAAAGGATTAAAACCATTATGGACCCATGATTAAACTGTTGCGTCTCCGGCAGCCAAATGTCCGAAATGTGTCAGTAATCCGTTTTCAATAAGAAAGAGTTTTTATTTACAGGGTGGTCGTGCTTCAAGAGACTTCTGTTTTTAACTTCTTATTACAGTGGTTATGCGGGATTTTTATTAAAAAGAAACAGGGTGGATAAAAATCTTGATTTTTTTAAAAAAATCACAAAAATCAGATTTTTTTTATTTAAATCAGATTTGTTTGATTTAAATCATTTGATTTAAATCAGATTTTTTAATCAAGTTGTACACAAGCAAAACTTTGTCTTTTTGTAAATCTAATTGTTTTACACAAATAAAAATATTAAAACAGTTGATTATGAAACCTAATAATTTTTATTTGCACTATTAGGCTGGCTTCACACTTGCAGATGCATCTGCAGCGTTTTGCAGATGCATCTGCAAGTATCAGCATGCAGACCGCGGCCGTGGTGTGAATGCTCTCATTCATTCCTATATGTGAGCCGTAAGCAGGCGTATGCCTGCTTACAGATCACACTCTCCCGCCCGCACTATGGACGCGAGATGTTGCGTCCAAGGTGCGGGGCGGGAGAGTGTGAGCTGTCAGCAGGCATACGCCTGCTTACGGCTCACATATAGGAATGAATGAGAGCATTCAGACCGCGGTGCGCCCTATTATAAACATAGGGACCGCGGTCTGCATGCTGATACTTGCAGATGCATCTGCAAAACGCTGCAGATGCATCTGCAAGTGTGAAGGCAGCCTTAAACACTCAGAATTGAACTACAGAGAGTAAGTACTTTTTAACAATAGCCTATCTCTAACGTTTGAAGTAAGCAAACATCTTCAGTGAATACATCAGTCCTTTAAAGGGGGTGTCACACGCGTCAATGTCGTCAGCGATCTGATCGCTGACGACATTGACGGCTGATCGCTGGTGAGCTGTCACACAGACAGACTCACCAGCGATCAATTGACCAGTGACATCATGGAAACGATTTAAATATCGTTTCCATGATGTCCTGCTCCCGCTGCCAGCCTGCTGGAAGCGGGAGCAGCCTGGTCTCCAAGGTACACTGCGGGTAACTAGGCAGCGCGCGCTGCCTAGATACCCGACGTGTACCTTAGTTACCAGCCTCCTCCGCTCACCCGGTGAGCAGAGGAGGCTGGTAACTAAGGTACACTGCGGGTAACTAGGCAGCGCGCGCTGCCTAGATACCCGACGTGTACCTTAGTTACCAGCCTCCTCCGCTCACACGGTGAGCGGAGGAGGCTGGTAACTAAGGTACACAGTCGGGTATCTAGGCAGCGCGCGCTGCCTAGTTACCCGCAGTGTACCTTGGAGACCAGCTCCCAGCGCTTGTGACAGGCGCTGGGAGCTGGAATATCGCTAGTCCCGGTGTCACACGCAGCGATGCTGCGTGTCCACCGGGCGACAATCGCCAGGTTTCAGAGCTGGTTCTGAAACCTGGCGACCATCAACCAGCGATTTATCGCTGGTTGATGCAGTATGTCACACGCGTCAATATCGCTGCAACGTCACATGCAGTCGATATCGTGCAGGCGATATTGACGCGTGTGACACCCCCTTTAGCCTACTGTTTATTTAGGACTTTTAATAGGAAACCAGTTGTCCTGCTTTAGCAGTTCCTAAGCGGTTTCGGACTGTTGTGTGCACAAAACCAAATGAAGAAAACAATCTCTCTACTCCTGCGGAAGAAGCCGATGCAGTCAGTAGCTGAGTAGCTAGATTTATTATCTTTGCTGGAAGAACAAGTGATTGCGACTTCCACCAGTCCAGTGGTTTTAGTTCATTAACGACGTTATCTGCAAACATGTATTTTTGAAATGGTGCAGATTCACACTTCAATTTCAGCACAGTTGCCACAATGTCATGGTTAGTATTGGCGAGCCACTCCATTGCAGAGTTGATTTCCGCCTCAGATAATTTTTTCCCTCTGTAGATGGGATGCAAGATATTGGCTAAATAGTGTTCTTCTTTTATAATGCTTGGTCCTTGCGGTGCTGTATTGCAACCTTTACATTGTTTGAGAGGTTCAAGAGATCTAGAGAACCTTCTAAATCTTTCCAAACTTCTGTGGCATCAGCTATGGTTGCAGTATCTTTCTGCATTTTATCCAACGCAATCGATATTGGCTTTAACCTTTCCAAAAGGTCCTCGGCATTTCTCTTCACACCAAGATTTAATACTTTGCTTCGTATATTAGCATCAATTTTATCCCGATGTGTTTCGCAAATGGACAGTAATTTTGACCAGTTGTTAACAAACAGTTCCAAGCAGTCAGCCAAGGTATTCCATCTAACATCTTGTGGTAGAACCAACTTTAGTCCTCCCATTTCCTTGTAGGTTGCATGTGCAAAATGATTATTGCGGAAATATTTAACAATTTCTACAACATGTTCCTTGACACCCAAAATATGCAGGTCTTTTGCCAAAAAGATGCAACAAATGGGCAGAACAACCGTATGTAATGACATTTGTGTCATCCTGTGCCAGTTCCGCTCGCATTTTTGCCACATTGCTTGCGTTATCAGTAACTAAGCTCCTTACTTTACATCCAAACTGTTCTTGGCATTGGTGAATTGAGTTCTTAGCAATTTCAAGTAAATATTCAGCAGTATGTGAATTTCCAGATGTGTCGATTGTGTCTGTAAGGTAAGTTTCACCATCTTCTGTTGTGACACAAGTGCAAATTATGGGGTCGTTGTGGATGTTGCTCCAACCATCCAAGCTCATGTTAACAACCTTGTCTTTCAAATATTTTGTACAAGCCGCTCTTTCTATGTCGTATACAGCCTGAAGATGTTTTCCTGAGATATCAAATCTACTTGGTGGTTTGTAGCCTGGTCTAATTCCTTCGATCATTTGTACAAACAATGGGTGCTCAACTAGTCGGAAAGAAGAATTGGTTGCAAATATGAATTTAGCAATTAATTCATCAAAATGTTCTTTCTGGCTCGTCGTAGTCTTTAACCTTCCTAGCGTTATTCCCGGGCCTGACTCGGGGTTAACATTCACTACCAGAAGCGTTAACCCGAGTCAGGCTCGGGCTTACCCGCGTTCGCGGCAGATGCGGTAAAAAAAACGCATCTGCCGCAATTGCGGTAATCTGCATAGTAAGGCTGAAGGCACATCATCCGACATGATCCCAGTGCCTCGCACGAGTGCAATGCGAGATAAACTCGCATTGCACAAGGACAAGTGATTTTCTATGATGTCGGGCACACTGGTGCGCATTTTAAGCATTGAACTCGCAAAGCGAGTTTCAGTCGCGGCATGCTGCGACTGCATGCCAGTTGCACGCATGAGCTACCAATAGAAATCAATGTTGTGATCCCGGCTGTGATCTCTGTGACAGCCGGGACCTGTGTGCGGCTTCCCCCGCCGCGCTGCTGGCGTTGGGGACGGATGCCCTCCCCTCCTTCAGGCCTTCCCCTTCTCAAGATGGCCCCCACCTGTCACTGCCCCCCACGCCCGATGCCGGGACCTGATTGCGGCTTAACCCGCCGCGATGACCTCCCCCTCCTCTGGCCTCCCCCTCCTCTGGCCTCCCCCTCCTCTGGATGGCCCCCACGATGTCGGGTCTGTTTGCGGCTTCAGCCGCCGCGCTGCTGGGGACAGTGGCAGTGGCAGGGGCGGGGGCGGATGCCGATGACCTCCCACTCCTCCCCCCCCGATCCCCGTGTTCGGTCTCACCGCTCCTCGATCCTCGTGTCCGATCCCGCCGGTGTAGCCGCCGCTCTGCCTCCTCTCCTCGCTGGAACGCCCCTCCTCCAGTGCTGCTCCGTCCCGAGGTAAGTACCGTATGAATGAATGAATCAATCAATGATTGAATGAGTGAGTGGTTTTGTGGGTGTGTGGGTTAGTGGATGTGTGGATGTGTGGGTTAGTGGATGTGTGGGTGTGTGGATGCGTGGGTTAGTGGATGTGTGGGTTAGTGGATGTGTGGGTGCGTGGATGTGTGGGTATGTGGATGCGTGGGTTAGTGGATGTGTGGGTGCGTGGATGCGTGGGTGTGTGGATGTGTGTGGATGCGTGGGTGTGTGGGTTAGTGGATGTGTGGGTGCATGGGTGCGTGGATGCGTGGGTGTGTGGGTGCGTGGGTTAGTGGATGTGTGGGTGCATGGGTGCGTGGATGCGTGGGTTAGTGGATGCGTGGGTTAGTGGATGCGTGGGTGTGTGGATGCGTGGGTGTGTGGATGCGTGGGTGTGTGGATGCGTGGGTGTGTGGATGCGTGGGTTAGTGGATGTGTGGGTGCGGGGATGCGTGGGTGTGTGGATGTGTGTGGATGCGTGGGTGTGTGGGTTAGTGGATGTGTGGGTGCATGGGTGCGTGGATGCGTGGGTGTGTGGGTGCGTGGGTTAGTGGATGTGTGGGTGCATGGGTGCGTGGATGCGTGGGTTAGTGGATGCGTGGGTTAGTGGATGCGTGGGTGTGTGGATGCGTGGGTTAGTGGATGTGTGGATGCGTGGGTGTGTGGATGTGTGTGGATGCGTGTGTGGGTGCATGGGTGCGTGGATACGTGGGTGTGTGGGTGCGTGGGTTAGTGGATGTGTGGATGCGTGGGTGTGTGGGTGCCTGGGTTAGTGGGTGCGTGGGTTAGTGGATGTGTGGATGCATGGGTGTGTGGATGCGTGGGTGTGTGGATGCGTGGGTGAGGATGTGTGTGGGTGTGTGGATGCATGGGTGTGTGGATGCGTGGGTGTGTGGATGCGTGGGTGTGTGGATGCGTGGGTTAGTGGATGTGTGGGTGCGTGGATGCGTGGGTGCGTGGGTTAGTGGATGCGTGGGTTAGTGGATGCGTGTGTTAGTGAATGCGTGGGTTAGTGTATGCGTGGGGTGTGTGGATGCGTAGGTTAGTGGATGCATGGGTGTGTGGGTGTGTGGATGCGTGGGTGTGTGGATGCGTGGGTGTGTGGGTGCGTGGGTTAGTGGGTGCATGGGTGTGAGGATGTGTGTGGATGCGTGGGTTAGTGGATGTGTGGGTGCATGGGTGTGTGGGTGCCTGGGTTAGTGGGTGCGTGGGTTAGTGGATGTGTGGATGCATGGGTGTGTGGATGCGTGGGTGTGTGGATGTGTGGGTGTGTGGATGCGTGGGTGTGTGGATGCGTGGGTGTGTGGGTGCGTGGGTGTGTGGGTGTGTGGGTGCGTGGGTGTGTGGGTGCGTGGATGCATGGGTGTGTGGATGCGTGGGTGTGTGGATGCGTGGGTGTGTGGATGCGTGGGTGTGTGGGTGCGTGGGTTAGTGGATGTGTGGGTGCGTGGATGCGTGGGTGTGTGGATGCGTGGGTGTGTGGGTGCGTGGATGTGTGGGTGCGTGGGTTAGTGGATGCGTGTGTTAGTGGATGCGTGTGTTAGTGGATGCGTGTGTTAGTGGATGCGTGTGTTAGTGGATGCGTGTGTTAGTGGATGCGTGTGTTAGTGGATGCGTGTTAGTGGATGCGTGGGTGTGTGGATGCGTAGGTTAGTGGATGCATGGGTGTGTGGGTGTGTGGATGCTTGGGTTAGTGGATGCGTGGGTTAGTGGATGCGTGGGTGTGTGGGTGCGTGGGTTAGTGGGTGCGTGGGTTAGTGGGTGCATGGGTGTGAGGATGTGTGTGGATGCGTGGGTGTGTGGGTTAGTGGATGTGTGGGTGCATGGGTGCGTGGATGCGTGGGTGTGTGGGTGCCTGGGTTAGTGGGTGCGTGGGTTAGTGGATGTGTGGATGCATGGGTGTGTGGATGCGTGGGTGTGTGGATGCGTGGGTGAGGATGTGTGTGGGTGTGTGGATGCGTGGGTGTGTGGGTGTGTGGGTACGTGGGTGTGTGGGTGCGTGGATGCATGGGTGTGTGGATGCATGGGTGTGTGGATGCGTGGGTGTGTGGGTTAGTGGGTGCGTGGGTGTGAGGATGTGTGTGGATGTGTGGGTGCGTGGATGCGTGGGTTAGTGGGTGTGGGTTAGTGGATGTGTATGTTAGTGGATGTGTGGGTTAGTGGATGTGTGGGTGTGTGGATGCGTGGGTTAGTGGGTGCGTGGATGTGTGCGTTAGTGGATGCGTGGGTTAGTGGGTGCGTGGATGTGTGCGTTAGTGGATGCGTGGGTTAGTGGATGTGTGGGTGTGTGTGGGTGCGTGGGTTAGTGGGTGTGTGGATGCGTGGGTTAGTGGATGCATGGGTGCGTGGGTTAGTGGATGTGTGGGTGTCGATGTGTGGGTGTATGGATGCGTGGATGTGTGGATGCATGGGTGTGTGGGTTAGTGGATGTGTGGGTGCATGGATTAGTGGGTTAGTGGATGTGTGGATGCGTGGGTTAGTGGATGTGTGGGTGCGTGCGTGGATGCGTGCATGGATGGATGTGTGACTGCATGTGTGGGTGTGTGCACGAATGGATGTGTACATGCGTGGATGATGGGTGGATGGATGGATGCAACAAGGTATCAAGTGTCCTCTTTTAGTCTCAGGGATCATAGTCATGGTGTACTGTATGACAGATCATTTTCATACAGTGCACCATAACTCTGACCCCAGAGGCTGTATGAAGAGGACACTTGATCCCTTGCTGCAATCTCTGGAGCAGAGGCGATCGAGCATCGTGGGGCCTTCGTTGTGGACTACGTCGGATCTTTCTAATAAAGATGGAGTCTGAATTTTGTTTGATTTTTTTTCCAAATAAAAAGATTTTTCTCTGTGTGTATTTATTGACTACTTACAAGAGATTCCTAATGGCGGGTCTAACATTGGCCCAATATTATGAATCTCGGGCTTAGTGCCAGCTGCCAATAAAAAGCTGGCATTAACCCCTTTATTACCCAGTTTGCCACCGGCACCAGGGCAACTGGAAGAGCATGGGTACAGCGCCAGAAAATGGCGCTTCAATGAATGCGCCATTTTCTGGGGCGGCTGCGGGCTTCAATTCGCAGCATGGGGGGCCCAGAATGCTTGGGCCTCTCCATGCTGCGGATTCCAGCCCCCGGCTGTCTAGTTGTACCTGGCTGGACCAAAAATGTGGCGGAGCCCCACGTAATTTTTTTTCTAGAATTTGTTCTAGAAATAAAAAAATGGGCTTCGCTGTATTTTTGGTTGCCAGCCAGGTACAACGAGGCAGCTGGGGGTTGGTGGCAGTCCGTAGCTGCCAAGTTGTACCTGGCTGGACCAAAAATATGGCGAAGCCCCACGTCATTTTTTTTATTACTTCTACCAATAAACTGACATGGAGCTTTGCCATATTCTTGGTTGCCAGCCAGGTACAACTTGGCAGTTGGGGGGCTGCAATCCTCATCGTGGAGAGATCCAAATGTTGTGGGCCCCCCCACGCTGCAAATTGCAACCCACAGCCACCCCAGAAAATAGCGCATTCATTGGAGGTGCCATTTTCTGGTGCTGTACCCCAACTCTTCCAGTTGCCCTTGCGCTGGTGGCAATGCTGGTGGCACACAGGGGCTCTCCATACGCAACATGGTGTCCGTTAACAATTGTTAGCGGACACCATGTTGCGTATGGAGAGCCCCTGTGTGCCTAAACATTGAAGCTCCCCCAGAAGTGACCCCATTGACAAATGAGTGGCAGCATCTGGATTTGTTCCTTGGGGGAGTCTAGTTTCCAAAATGGGGTCACTTGTGGGGGACCTCCAATGTTGAGGCACACAGGGGCTCTCCATACGCGACATGGTGTCCGCCAACAATTGGAATTGTTAGCGGACACCATGTCGCGTATGGAGAGCCACTGTGTGCCTCAGCATTGGAGCTCCCCACAAGTGACCCCATTTTGGAAACTAGACCCCCCAAGGAACAAATCTAGATGCATAATGAGCACTTTGAAGCCCCAGGTGCTTCACAATTTGATCCGTAAAAATAAAAAAATAAGATTTTTGTGGAAGAAAAATATTTTTTTCATTTTTACGGATCAATTTGTGAAGCACCTGGGGCTTCAAAGTGCTCATTATGCATCTAGATTTGTTCCGTGGGGGGTCTAGTTTCCAAAATGGGGTCACTTGTGGGGGAGCTCCAATGCTGAGGTACACAGGGGCTCTCCAAACGTGACATGGTGTCCGCTAACAATTTGAATGGAAATCAGCTCAAATTGTTAGCTGACACCATGTCGCGTTTGGTGAGCCCCTGTGTGCCTCAACATTGGAGCTCCCCCACAAGTGACCCCATTGACAAATGAGTGGCAGCAAATCAGTGCAGTTTTGACACCAGGAGAAGGGTGCTAGTTTGTCGGATCGCAGTAGGAATGAAAAAATCTCAAACGCACCACACTAGCACCACACTAGCACCACACTAGCACCGCACTAGCACCGCACTAGCACCGCACTAGCACTCCACTAGCACTCCACTAGCACCGCACTAGCACTATTACACGCATCAAACTCGCATCAATATCGCGCTTCAAAAACGCGCCGTTTTTGAGGGATCAGTGTGCCTTCAGCCTAAAGGGAACCAACCACCTCGGATGACCCTCATACACTGATAACACAGGTCAACAAAAAAAATTTTTTTTTCTGGTGCCCAAAATATTTTAATGAATTTGGGGTATTTTTGGGGTGCTGATTCTGAATATGCTATCAGTTTTGCCAGATTGGCTCAAGTTTTTGAGATTTTTGGTATCTTATTTATAGCACTTGTTCGTAAATGCGACGCATCATCTCATTAATTTCTTTGGATTAGTACTTGAACTGAGCAGTTCTCAATATAGTTTTGTGTTAATTAGTGTTCTAAAAGTTTGTTCATAGCTTGGTTTTTGGCACTAACTTTATGTTGTTGTCTGTTGTCCAGTGAAAAGCATGAACTCATCAAGAAGAAGTTGTCTTAACGATCCAGACTCATTCTGTTACATTTGTGGTGAATATACACTGCCAAAACATAGAAGAAACATAACAGACTTCGTTAAAAAAGTAGCAAAAAAACGTCTTTTTTGTTACACATTTTACGAAAAATCTCAAAAACTTGAGCCAATCTGGCAAAACTGATGACATATTCAGAATCAGCACCCTAAAGTTACCCTAAATTCAATGAAATATCTTTGGCACCAAAAATGCTGTTGACCAGTGTAATATGTGCCCCTGCAGCCTAGTAAACCATTAGCAGCACTGTTTTTGTGTGATCTTATAAACTTACATGCCTGCGTACTTGAGGGCGTCTCCCTGTGTGTGCTGGCACTTGTGAGCTGTGCTCGTCATGCCTGCTCTCCCCTCCCTTATGCACGCCCCCTCTCAGCCTGCTATAGTGATGTGAGGCTGATTGCGTCATAAAGGGGCGGGGCTACCAAGATGCGCAATTTAGCCCCGCCCCTTTATGACGCAATCAGCCTCACATCACTATAGCAGGCTGAGAGGGGGCGTGCATAAGGGAGGGGAGAGCAGACATGACGAGCACAGCTCACAAGTGCCAGCACACACAGGGAGACGCCCTCAAGTACGCAGGCATGTAAGTTTATAAGATCACACAAAAACAGTGCTGCTAATGGTTTACTAGGCTGCAGGGGCACATATTATCAGTGTATGAGGGTCATCCGAGGTGGTTGGTTCCCTTTACTATGCAGATTACCGCAACCGCGCCGCAAGTGCGGCGCAAGTGCGGCAGATGCGGTTTTTTTTACCGCATCTGCCGCGAACACGGGTAAGCCCGCTTTTAGCAAAAAATTCAAGACCTAAACAGACCGCCAGGGAGGTTAAGATGAATTTTTCTACACTTTCTTGCACGCAAAGTTTTTTTTTTGGGCTGCTTTGTTGAAGTTGTACCCAGATATTGATTGTCACGTGCAGCACAAGCCATATTTGACCCTGAAAGCACAGAAATTAAAAATATAAATCGACTGCGTATTTGAAGAAATATAACGAAAATATTGAAACAAACTTTTTGAACAATGTAATGGTCCTCGTCCTATAAGGGCTGTCTCAAAAGTTATGCTACTCAAGTTTTCCGGTGAGGTTGCTGTAATACTGGTAACTAATATCAGAGCCTCAGCAACTGAAAAAAATTATGTCACAAAAGTTTTAAAAATGTTTTTTTTTTTAAATGGTCAATTTGGCAGACTTCAAAAGTGAATTGCAGCCTACAATAAAAAAAAAATAAGCGTATACACACTTTATTTTTACTTAAAGGACATGTGCACCTTTATTTTTTAAGGTGCAGCCAGTCACAGTGTGCACATGTCCTCCCCCCGCAGCTCACTTACCTCCGATGTCAGCGCTGCGGGGATCCGTGGCTTCGTTCTGCCCGTCCGTGAGCGCGCCTCCATTCATTTCAATGGAGCGTGCTGCCCGCTGACGTCACGCCGCTGGATCACTGCGAGTAGGCCGCAACCGGAGGACGGGAGGCGGACGGTCAAAACGAAGCCACGGATCTCAGCGCTGCGGGGATCGGAGGTAAGAGCGCTGCAGGGGGGGGGGGGGACATGTGCACCTTAAAAAAATAAAGGTGCACATGTCCTTTAGCGTTAATTTTCTGTGAAATATTGCCTTAACATAAATTTAAATTCTATACTCCAGAACTAGTACCAGTGCTAGAAATTTTTCTTTTCATAGACTTTAACCATCCCAGTAAAATGTCTGTTAAAAAAATAGGTTGTAAATTAATTGCCAGACTTACCACTAGTACTAGGCTCCTGGTGCATAAGAAGCTGTGGGGGTTCATTGACATTAGTTGTATCACTATCAACATCTTCATTTCCCTTGTGGTTGCAGTTTTCATAATGTGATTTCAAACGGCAAACAAGTCCTTGGATATCCTTTTGACAGTATTTGCACTTTGCTCTTGCACCTTTCTTTCCAAGATCTGCTGCTGGCATCTCAACAAAATGAACCCAAATAGGGTCTCTCTTACGACCTGCTGCCATGGCTCACACAGAATCATTATGAAGTTTGATTGTTACTACAGCCTGAGCCAAGCACTGCTGATGTTACTACAGCCTGAGCCAAGTACTGCAGTGCTGACTATCCAACAAGTTTGGGCATGTCAACTGAATGCAGGGAAAAAGAAACTAAACCAAAACTGAAACCAAGCTAGAAGTGTGGAATTAAAGGGGCAGTATGAACAAAATGTGGAGGCTATTAATAGTTTATACAATTAAGACATGCTGCTTTTAAACACCTACCTATTGCCATATAGTAAAACAAAAAAGATTTTTACTTACTTTGGGGTCCCCCCCTCACCCTGGCGTTAGATCGTTGCCCCTAGTTTCGTCCGTGTAACTATGGGGGCACATGCACACTGCTCTCACTTCTCATTTTAATCGTGATTTATATTAAAAAAAAACCTTTTGATTTAAATCAGTGATTTAAATCATGATTAAAATCATGATTTAAATCGATCCGATTTAAATAGAAAAAAAACTTTTGATTTAAATCGTGATTTAAATCATGATTTAAATCGGCGTGATTTAAATCAATCCACCCTGAAAAGAAAGAAACATTTTTCCTAAGCACCAACAGGCAGATAGCTGCCCCGTACTTGCCTGTTGTGCCTGGCACCATTCAAAGCTGTTCACCCCAGTCACAGAGCACTCCTGCCAAAGACAGCATGCAGACTAAGCAGAGTGGCAGCTTCTTTTCCACTCTACTCTGTAGAAGGGGCAGGATAGTCGACATCATGATGATTGACAGCCAGGTCCCTGTTACTTGATTGGGGGAGCCGGCTGTCAGTCAACGTGACATCAGCTGTGACGCTCATCTACAGAGGGGAGAGGCCACCTTCTTGTAGACCTGACGTCGGCAGAAGTGGTCTTGTACCCAATCAGTGTCGGCGGTGAACAATAGTGACCGGCGCTGGGCACAACAGGCAGGTAGGTGGCAGCTACCTGCCTGTTACTGCTTAGGCATATTTTTTTTTTTAGGAAGGGGGGAGGGGAGACCAAATTCTAGATAGCTCCCTTTAAGCAGTCTTCCTATTAGTTATACCAATTGCATAGTCAGCATTTATTTTTGTGTAGTCAATATAAATAAAGAGAATTTTGTTTACGTACCGTAAATTCTTTTTTCTTTAATCATCAATGGGAGACCCAGACAATGGGGTTTAGGGCACTGCCCTCCGGAGGTCACACTAGGTACTACAAGTTTGTAGACACCGCCTCCTCCGCTTATAAACCCCTACCGCAGGGAACATCCTCAGTTTGGTCCATAAGCTGCGAGGAGGAAATAAACCACACCCGAAACATCGGGAAGAACGCCGTGCACAGACGGTTCAACAACCCGGCAAACACTGTCTCAACAGAGAACAGAGCAAATGCAAAACATGCAACGGAACAACTGGGTGGGTGCTGGGTCTCCCATTGATGATTAAAGAAAAAAGAATTTACGGTATGTAAACAAAATTCTCTTTTTTCTGGTCATCATAATGGGAGACCCAGACAATGGGGATGTCCTAAAGCAATACCCCAGGGCGGGAAGAGTTCCTCAACAAGACGGATAACACATGGTTCCCTTTAAAGGTGGGCAACCGCCGCCTGGAGAACCCGCCTGCCCAAACTTGCATCCGCAGAGGCATGGGCATGCACCATATAGTGCTTAGAGAAAGTGTGCAGGCTGGACCAAGTGGCCGCCTGACACACCTGTAGAGCAGACGCTCGATGTCGCAAGGCCCAAGAGGCACCTACAGCTCTGGTAGAGTGAGCCTTCAATCCCACCGGGAGAGGCAAACCAGAAGACCGGTAAGCCTCTTGAATGGAAGCCTTAATCCATCTGGCCAAGGTTGACTTCGAAGCCGCGGACCCTTTACAGCGACCTGTCGTGAGAACAAATAAGGAATCCGAACTCCTGAAGGAGGCGGTCCTGGACACATAAATGCGTACAGCTCTCACGAGATCCAGAGTATGTAGGTCGCGCTCCACCTGATGAACGGGAGCGGGGCAAAATGATGGGAGAACAATCTCCTGGTTCAGGTGAAAAGTTGAAACCACCTTCGGCAAGAATTCTGGCCGTGGGCGCAACACCACCTTGTCTTGGTGAACCACCAGAAAGGGTGACTTGCACGATAGTGCAGCCAATTCTGAGACCCTCCTCAGAGACGTAATTGCCACCAGAAAGGCCACTTTCTGGGACAGACGAGATAAGGAAACATCTCTCAGCGGCTCAAACGGCGGTTTCTGTAATGCCGCCAGGACCATGTTAAGGTCCCAAGGGTCTAGAGGTCTCTTGTAGGGCGGAACCATCCGTGACACCCCCTGCAGAAATTGACGTACCTTCGGGAGGAGCGCCAATCGCCTGTCAAACAGCACCGAAAGTGCTGATACTTGACATTTCAAAGAGCCAAGGGATAATCCCAACTCCAAACCCGACTGTAAGAAAGCCAACAACGTCGGGATGGACAAGGGCCACGGAGACCGTCCACCAGAGGCACACCAGGTAAAAAAGATCTTCCACGTCCTGTGGTACATCTTCCTGGAAACGGGCTTCCTAGCCCGATTCATGGTGGCCACCACTGTAGGGGAGAAACCCCTAGATGTTAGTAGCCAGGCCTCAAGAGCCATGCAGTCAATCTGAGGGCCCTGGAATTGAGGTGGAAGAATGGGCCTTGTGCGAGTAAATCTGCGCGGTCTGGAAGAGCCCACCTGTGTCCGCCTGACAGTTGCCACAGGTCCGGGTACCAGGACCTCCTGGGCCAATCCGGAGCCACTAGAATGGCTACCCTGCACTCCGACCTGATCTTCCACAGGACCCTGGGAATCATAGCCAGAGGAGGGAACACATACGGCAGCTGGAAGCTGGACCAACTCAGTATCAGAGCATCCGCCCCCAGAGACTGAGGATCCCACGATCTCGCCACGTACTGGGGCACCTGATGATTCAGCCTTGAGGCCATCAGATCCACGTCCGGAGTGCCCCATCTGCTGCAGATGTCCCGGAAGACGTCTGGATGCAGGGACCACTCTCCGGCGTCCATCCCCTGCCGGCTCAGGTAGTCGGCCTCCCAGTTCTCGACCCCTGGGATGTGAACTGCGGAGATCAGGCAGTCGTTTTCCTCCACCCACGACAGGATGCGGTGGACTTCGGCGAGGGCCTGAGCGCTTCTGGTCCCTCCCTGATGATTTATGTAGGCGACGGCCGTCGCATTGTCGGACTGTACCCGAATGGGTCGTCCTGCCAGGAATTTCTGAAACGCCAGGAGCGCCAGATAGACCGCCTTGATCTCCAGGACGTTGATCTGCAACGTCGACTCCGCCTGAGTCCAGAGGCCTTGAGCCCTGTGGTGTAAGAACACCGCGCCCCAGCCCTTCAGACTGGCGTCGGTGGTTACCACTAACCATGAAGGTTTGAGGAAGGATCTTCCCCGTGACAAGTGACGTGGCTGGAGCCACCACTGCAGGGAGTCCCTGGTTGGTTGTGACAGTGCCACCAACCGATTCAGAGAGATCGCTCTCTTGTCCCATCGGCGAAGAATCTCCAGCTGGAGAGGACGGAGACGAAACTGTGCAAAGGGCACCGCCTCTATCGCCGCTACCATGCGTCCCACCAGTCTCATCAATTCCCGAAGGGATGAGTGAGGTGACAGGAGAACGTTCTGTACTCCTGAGTGGATCGCCAGCTGCTTGGCCTGAGGTAGAGACACCAGGGCTGAGTCCGTGTGGAAGTCCATTCCCAGATATGTCAATGACTGGGTCGGAACCAGGGTCGACTTCTGAGTATTGAGAAGCCACCCAAAACTGTTCCAGAGACCTCATGGTCACTTCCAGGCTCACCCGACAAAGGTCTTCCGATGGCGCCCTGACCAATAGGTCGTCCAAATAGGGTATGACGGCGTGACCCTGCACATGCAGGAGGGCCATCATAGATGCCATCACCTTCGTGAACACCCGTGGTGCAGAGGCCAACCCGAAGGGTAGGGCCACAAATTGGAAGTGTTCGTCCCCCACTGCGAATCGTAACCAGCGCTGATGAGCCGGTGCAATGGGCACGTGAAGGTAAGCGTCCCTGATATCGATGGACGCTAGGAAGTCCCCCTGCGACACAGCCGCGATAACGGAACGAAGGGATTCCATGCGGAACTTCCGGACCAACACGTGACGGTTGAACAATTTTAGGTCCAGGACCGGTCGAAAGGAGCCGTCCTTTTTTGGGACAATAAAGAGGTTGGAGTAAAAACCCCTGAACCTCTCTGCCGTGGGCACTGGGACCACTACTCCGTCTCTGCGGAGTCCCTCCAACACCCGGTGAAAAGCCTGAGTCTTTTCTGGGGATGGAACAGACCGATGGAATCGGGATAATGGTTTTGACGTCAGCTCTATCCTGTAACCTCGTGAGACTACGTCTCGAACCCACTGATCTTGAACGTGAAGTAGCCACTTGTCCTGAAAGCGAGACAAGCGGCCCCCCACCTGTGGGGAGGCAGGAAGAGAGAGCGAGTCATGTAGAGGCGGGTTTGGGGGTGGCAGCTGTTGCCCCCGCCGGCTTCTTGGGACGACTCTTAGAGCGCCACTGAGAAGCGGGCTTGCCCCCTCGGTCCGTGCGAGCGGACGGTGCTGATGACTGTGAGCTGGACCGAAAGGACCACTGTTTTGGGTTCCTTTTAACGGTATATACCGTGGCTTAGGCTTATTCTGCGGTATCTTAGACTCAGCAGAATCCTTAATCAGCTTGTCCAGCTCTGTGCCAAAAAGTCTGTCACCAGAGAACGGAAGATTCTGCAAAATCTTCTTAGATGTGGCATCTGAGTCCCAAAGACGCAGCCACAACAACCTGCGGATCGCTATAGCATTGGCCGAAGCCACAGCTGAGCGAGTGGCAGTTTCCAAAGACGCCGTCCTGGCGTAGTCCGCATAGGCCCTCGCTCTCTCAGTGAGTGCCAGGACCTCTGGACTGGACCTTGCCAGGTCAGTGATACCATCCAAGCAGGTAGTAATCGCTTGTAAGGTCCAGACCGTGGCGAAATTAGGGGCAAAAGAAGACCCCACAGCCTCATAGGAAGACTTGGCGAGTTGCTCGACCAGTCTATCAGTCGCATCCTTCAGCGAGGAGCTATCAGAGGCAGAAAACAGGGAGCGTGCAGCAATTCTAGTCATGGAGGCGTCCACCTTTGGAGACTGCGACCATTCCTGAAGCACCTCCTGGGGGAAGGGGAAACGATTGTCCTTGGGTTTGCGGACATAACGCCGCCCAGGATGTAACCTGGGAGCTCTAATCACCCTTCCAAAATTAGTGTGGTCCATGAAAGATCCACTTGGTCTAGCCTCTGGCCGCAGCCATTGATAGACCTCCTTCGGGTGCACGACAACCTCTTCAGGGGGAGTCACGAGACGCAAGGTCTCATTGATGGAGGACACCAGATCCTCCACCCCATCTGGAGGCTCAGACACAGACACAGATCCGAAGGTTGAACCCCCATCATCTTCCTCACCATCAGAGGAACGCTCCTCCTCAGAGAGAGCCTGGAGCTCGGGTGAATCCTCACGACGAGCCCGCTTAGGGGGTCTCACAGCAGAAGAGGGGGACACCCGGGGGTAACTGGAAGGAGTAGCTGGGCTTTCCAGTCTCCTATGAAGTGCCTCCAGTGACTGCGACATGGAGGACATCTGGGACTGCAGGGATTCATTGATCCTGTTCTGCGTTTCCCATGGCCCTGGGATTACCTGAACCTCAGGGTACAGCACCGGAGCTGCTGCCTCAGCCGAGCCAGTCCGGGCTTCTGGGCGTCCGCAGTTATTGCAGGACCCCTCCACCAGAGTTCCCTTGCAAGTAGCACAGGTCATGGTGTTATCCGCCGCCTTAGCAGCATGCTTCCTAACTGAGGACATAGCCACAGTAGGGGGTGTATAAGCCAAGTCGAATAGACAAACAAACCGGGAGTCCCGGTGGCTTACCGACCGCAGTAACGCGGTGGGAGGAAGCGGTGTGCGGTGTGTGACCTCCGCGAGTTCCGGTCTCCCTCTGAAGTGCAGACACGTGCTGCCGTAGCTCCCAGCCGGGAAGTGAGGGAGAAGATGGCCGCCGCCAGTACAGACGTGGGCGGCGCCGGGAACACGCGGGAATCACACGCACACGCCCCCCGGTGACGTCACCGTAAGGGCTGCCTCTCCTCCTCCAAGCAGCCTCTGTAATGGAGGTGCTGGAGCCCGCAGCGCGGGAAATGGTGTAATAAACACAGTACACACACACTGACTGCAATCATATCCAAAGAAACGGCAGTCTACGGCCTCAGCCCCTGTGTCACACAGGGCGGTCAGCCAGGGTGACCCCAGCACAGGGTACACCTCCAGATCCGCGGACCCGAGGGCAACGCGCGGTCTGAGTGTCAAGACACGTAAAGTGCCAGACACTACCCCCAGGCACACAGGAGACACAGAGTGCCTCAGTGCCGGTCCGGTCTGTAAGCACCATTTAGGGAGGCCTCGGACGGGGGTTCAGCCCAGTCCGGAGTGTAAGCACCATTTAGGGAGGCCTCGGACTGGGCTGGCTCCAGTCCGGTCTGTAAGCACCATTTAGGGAGGCCTCGGACGGAGCGGAGCTGTGCAAGGCTCCCATCTCCCACTCTCCAGAGCCCCCCAGAGAGGGATGGAAAGGAGCGCGACAGCGTACCGGGAGAACACAAAGTGTCCAGGCTCTAGGCCCTCCGGTACCTCCACCTGCGTGTGCCACAAAGGGTGAGCGGGGAGGCTGTCGCAGGTCCCGTCAGGACCATATTACCTTGTCTTCAGACGCCATCACGTAAGTAGTGAGAATGCAGTGAAGTGCAAGCAAAGCGTGATCCTCCGAGCACACTAAGTTTAAAACTGAGGATGTTCCCTGCGGTAGGGGTTTATAAGCGGAGGAGGCGGTGTCTACAAACTTGTAGTACCTAGTGTGACCTCCGGAGGGCAGTGCCCTAAACCCCATTGTCTGGGTCTCCCATTATGATGACCAGAAAAATATGCTTATCAGTTTATCTTTATATTTCTCTAGTTAAAAATGGATTGCTTTTCTAAGACTGGGAGCAAGTAAGTGTCAAATTGCATTTCCTTCATAGCCACCTGATCTGCTTCCACTCTAATCTTGGATCTACAGGTGAAGAACAAGGAGAAGCTTTCACCAAGACATCAGAACTATGGACCATAGACATCAAGGCGGATGGAGCACAGACATGACGGTCGACTACAGCTGGTGTTTATGTGACAAACCTGATCATAACTATTCCAGAGCCTCCAAAAAGAAAACATATCTCCCTAACAATTAAAATGTACACAATTATTGCTCTTGGTTGGACGATAAGACTTGTATTTTGCATGAAACAAATGTTTTGTGCTATCGCTCCTTCAGAATTTCCTGTTCCCCTTAATATTTGACTTTAAAACCTTTAAATCAAGCATTTCTCATTGAGAAAAAAGGTGGCATATGGCATGCTTTTTCACTTCATATTTGCAATTAGCAGCTTTTAAATGGGTAAAATCAGCAAAAAATATATTTTTTCAAATGTAGACTATTGTTATCAATGTAACTACAGCTATTGGTGAACCATGCACACTGCCTAGAGTCAACTGAAGTGACGTAAAGAACGTTGTTACTGCAGTGTCACAGTTCACTAGCACTATGATGCACATAATGGATAAATCTGGGTCTGGCACATGTCAACAGACCTCGAACTATAGGGGATGCTTACTGTATAACTGCATTACAGCTGTTTTTCTGGGTTTGAGCTCGGAGCTGCGATACAAAACTGAAGGCTTCCTACATGATTATTGCTTCGTGTTCTAAATTCAGTCCTGAGCAGAGATCTCGGAAACATCAATATAAAGCCAGTGATAGACCTGTATAGACGACGTGTGCAGACTGACATTTTTGTATGGAGAAGTCACGGTTACTTTGAGTAAGACTAAAACTACAAGAGACTCGTGCCGCGCACCATTAAAGCGCCATTATGTGATTGCATATTTATGTTATTGATTAATAATAATATTTATTCATTTATATAGGGCTAGTAATTCCATACCACTTTACATACATTTGCAACACTTTACCCATTGGGTCTCACAGTTTAAACATTCTATCAGTCTTTGCAATGTGGGAGGAAACCAGAAAACCCGGAGGAAACCCACGCAAACACAGGGAGAACATACAAACTCCCTGCAGATGTTTTCCTTGGTGATGCAGTGCTAACCACTGAGCCACCGGGCTGCCTTATCAATATTTCCGGCGCCTCCACTGACCGCTGTGACAATTCATCGGTTTCTAAGCCAGGAAAGGACTGCAGTGATGCGGTATACAAGTTCCCAGCAACAACATGACAAGTGGGTGTGGCCTCACGCAATACAAGTGTATGGAGTGGGTGTGTCTGACTAGTGAGTGAGACATGGCCTTGCTCCACACACTTGCATTGAGCGAGGCCGAGCACACTAGTTGGTTTCTGGTGGGGAATATGTATATTGCATAACTGCGGTCCTAAGTAGAAACTGTGAATCCTTGCAGTGCACAGTGCGGGTGCTGGGAGGATTGCTAAATCTGCAGTCACA
Organism: Allobates femoralis; assembly: GCA_033576535.1. Classification (NCBI taxonomy): domain Eukaryota; kingdom Metazoa; phylum Chordata; class Amphibia; order Anura; family Aromobatidae; genus Allobates; species Allobates femoralis. Next base: position 85,013,186 of record JARQOC010000010.1, read on the forward strand.
TCGAGGAACTGCAGATTTTACACTGGACAACCCCTTTAAATCTAAGTCCCCCTGTATTATACTCTCCTTCCAGCGGCTTCACCCACTAACGTGACCGCTCTGGTTTTGTGTCTGGCAAAAAGTGACATGCCAGTGCACTCCAATGTTACTTCAAGTCTGCAGATCACTTTTCAATACATTTCTATGAGAACCTTGTTCTGGCTCTCAGAGATACATTGAGCTCTTGTGCCATAACGTTTGGCCAGTCACAAAGAGGTGTGGGACTGGAGCGGCGTCTGTAAAAGGTGATGCTGCCAGGTGAGCATATATGACAGGGGGAAGAGGAATTTGATTTAAAGTAGCACACTAGCAGCGAGAATAAAACCCACAGGAGTGGTGCTGGAACATTTAAGGCCACTAGTAACAAAGATGAAGGGTAAATCACAGGAAGTCAGGTCAAAGCTGACAGCCGGATCATATGGCCGCTCCCTGCACAGCAAGAACGGGGCAAGATACATTTATTTGAAAATTGCTCCTTTTGCAAGAAGAAAGAGGAAAATGTGGAAAAAGTAGTGCACAAAGCTTTTAAAGGGACACTGTCAGATCATTTTTCAGTATGATACCAAGAATACCCTTGAATAGTGCCTAGGCAGACCTTTTAATAACATGTAAAGCCATTGTTGTGCACTTTCTAGTTTCCAAGTTATCAGCATCTTCATACCCTGCAAGGAGCTGGTGCATTAGGCCTCTCCATTATATTTCCAACCGAATAGTCAAGTTGCTATATAAGTGTTATTTAAATATCCACACCCATCCAAGCTTGTGTCCACTCTGTGCTCTGGGCTGGGAGGGGGAGGTGTTTTGTGCTGCAGCCTGTAAGATTTCTATGTGTATATATGAACACTGGTTTTCCTGCAGATATGTAATGTGTGTATCTGCTGACCAGACCAAATGATCAAATGTTCTTATAATCACAGAAATATCTCAGGCTGCACACACTACACATGTCTTATACACAATTACATGAAGAGCTGCAGCTAAACTCCCCCCTCTTACCCCTCCCTTCTCTGTCTGCTGTGAATGAGTCACACAACAGACAGATCAGAGAGGAGGCAGGACAGTGTCATGATGCATGAATATTCAATCATTGAGTGGGAGTGGGCAGCAGAGAAATCACCGTGAGTGACAGAGGGAATTTATTATGTATTTATGTATATAGCGCCATTAGATTCCATGACGATGTACATATGAAGAGGGAAGAATGCGGGCAAATATAGTATATATGGATAATCAAGATCTTACAAGTACAGGAGGGCAGGGGACCCTTTCCAGGAGGGCTTACAGTCTACGAGGGGCGGGCGAGGAAACAGTAAGAGGGGGAAATGTCAATCGTGTGATGGTGCGGCAATAGGCCGTAGGCTTGTCTGAAGAGGTGAGTCTTCAGGTTTCTTTTGAAGTTACCAAGGGTAGGCGAGTGTCTGATGTGTTGGGGGAGGGAATTAAATTAAAATTAATCTTTTATTTTGAAGTTTACAGAAGATAGGAGGGAAATATAAATAATAGAAATGCATCAATAGAGAGAACTTAGAGAAAGGAATTAGAAAATGATAGCAGTTACACATGGGTTTTTGACTTGCCAGTTTTACTTTAAGGGTACCTTTACACGCCGCAGCTTTTGGCGGCGATTGGAGGCAATCTAATGTGCACATTTTCCATGGTTGCCTCCGAACGCCGAAGGCGCTTTTACACGCCGCAATTTCGCCCTCAACCTAAGGCAATGTGTCGCCCCAGAAGTTGCCACACCAACAGCGGGAAACATCCGGTAGACTCCTGACGCCGCTTCACATGCCACAATCCCCAAAGGAATGTGGGCGTACATGTTCAGCGCACCGAGAACATAGGCGTGCCAAATTGTTGTACACCGCACCCCAAATACAATAATTGGACAACGCAAGAGCGTTATGATTGGCCAGCCTGCTCTGGAAGGCTGGCTGATACATGACGCCATTGCCATTGTGTGGTGGTGAATGGTCAGCAGTTCAAATATGGCGCCCTGTGAAGTGACAGCCAATGGAAACACAGTAGCCATCACTAATCATCGCTCACAGGGCGCGGTCTCCAGCACGCTGTGGCACGCCTACTGGAAATCACTAGGCGATGCAGATTCCATCCCTATCGCCCCTTCACACGCCAAAAGCTGGGAATTTCGCCTTCATGATTGCCTCTGATTTTGGAGCAGTGCTCTGAAATAGGAACCAGGCGCAACCTTTTTGATCACCGCCAAATTCCCCAATTACACGCCACAATTTCGAGGCAATTTCACGGCGATCGTGATGGGGCTACTGATTGCTGGTCAGATTTCTTGCCGTAAAGGTACCCTAAAGGGAATCTGTCAGCTAGTTTATGCCCCCCAGTTAACACTGTCTGTAGCTGCAGCTTTATAATACTAGTCTAATCATCCCTTTCTGAGCTCATAGTGTAATGTTATCGGAGAAAAAAAAAAGCATTTATACACTTACATTTCCTTATGTAATGAGGCAGTCAGTCCCCAGCTTGGAGGACAGAGACTGTTTGGCAGGTTAATAGTTAACATTTCAGCCTTATGTTAGAACATGTTGGGAGACCTGATGTGATATAATAACCATGTGACTACAATAGGCGGAGCTAAGTCCCCATAGCACAATAGGAGTTTGCTTGCCTAGCTCCGCCCACTATAGTCACATGATCGTTACATCACACAGGTCCTTTAGCCATGCAAGTTAATAGTGAGTTAACTATTATCCTGCCAGACAGTCTCCCTCCAGGCTGTAGACTGAAATGTAAGTGTATAAATGCTTTTTTTTCACCTTTACCATTACACTATGAGCTCAGACAGGGATGATTAGACTGGTATTATAATACAGATACAGACAGTGATAGCTGGGGGGACATAAACCACCTGACAGGTTCCCTTTAAAAGGGAAACTGTCAGGTCATTTATACCCGAAACCTCTGCAGTTTCCTACTACATCCCCAATGATACCTGTCTGACCTAAATGTGAAGTATAATGGTTGTAAAAACATTGTTTATAACTTACATTTTCCCCCATTAAGTAGACCTGTGGGCGCTAAGTCGAGGTCCATTCTCCTCCCTCGTTCTGTGGCATCACGCCTTGGTGGGTGTGATAATGTAATTCAGAAGTGCGGTCCCGCATTACAAATTTTTGGATGGTTCTTTCCAGGTATGACGCTGGCTGCACATCATTTCCGGTCCGGCGCAGTTTGGGGGTTTATTGCCTGTATGGGATACCTTAAGTATGTGCAATGTGCATGCTTCAGAGCTGGACTATGAACCCAATAAACCCCAAACTGCGGCGGGCCGGAAATGACGCGCAGACGGCGTCATACCTGATAGGAGCAGCCCATGGATTTGTAATGTGGGACCGCGCTTTTGAATTACATTATCACACCCTCCGGGGCGTGATGCCACGGAGAAAGGGAGGAGAATGGACCCAGAGTGAAAGCCCACACATCTACATAATGGGGGAAAATGTAAGTTAGGGTGCTTTCACACTGATGTTTTTGAAAAAATGCGGCAGATCCGGTCAAGAAACCGCATCTGAAGCATTTTCTGCCTAACGGCTGCACTTGCGACAACCCCCATGAATTGTCTATGGGGCTTGCAGTAAGTGTGCAGCAGACGCGGCAAGTGCAGTTTCGGCAGTTGGGCAGATGCGGCCGCATCTGCCGCATCCGCACTTGCCACGTCTGCCGCACACTGACCACAAGCCCCATAGACAATACATGGGGCTTGCCACAACTGTGTAGGAAGTGCAGCCGTTAGGCTGAAAATGTGGCAGATGCGTTTTTTTTGACCGGATCTGCCGCATTTTTTCAAAAATACCAGTGTGAAAGGGGCCTTATAAACAACATTTTTACAACGATTATACTTCACATTTAAAGGGATCCTGTCACCTCCAAAACGCCTCCTAAGCTAGCAAAACATGTCCCTGCACCATCCTATCACTAGTCTCACACTTCTTTTGTCTCCTAAAAGCATCCTATCACTCACAGAATGCAAATCATTAGTCCTGCCTTCAGTTTCACAGCAGCACAGACAGAGAGAGGGTGGATTCTCGAGGCTGCAAAACAACACCCCCTGGTGACTAAAGAATATGGCCCCTGCTAATTATAATCACTAATGAGTAAGTATTAAAACGTTTTTATGCGCTTTCGCAGGATGCTTTTAGGAGACACAAGGAGTGTGAGATTAGTGATGGGATGGTGCTGGGACATGTTTTGATAGCTTAGGAGGTGTTTTGGAGGTGACAGGATCCCTTTAGGTTAGACAGGGATGGTTAGTGATGTAGTAGGAAGCTGCAGGTACAGACAGTGGTAGGGTTGGGGGCATAAATGACCCGACAGGCTCCCGTTAAGATCACAAATTTTTGTCTTACCGATCACAACTAATGATCTTAAGTGCAGTTGCACAGAAACCATTAGTTAATGAGTAGAAGTGTAAGGACAGAGACACACTATGCGAGATGCATGCGAGATGCGCTCCCACTCAGAGAGCCAGGGGCTCTTCTGGGCGACTCATGCAAGTATATCACATAGTGTGTCTCTGCCATAACTCAGAGTCTTACGTATGCGGTTTTGTCTGTGGAGAGTCCATCTGTGTCCAGTGTTCTCCAGACACTAGTTCTGTATACTGAAATATAGGTGTAATGTTAGGATTCAGCTCATCTGGCTATGGAGTTAAGTATGAACTGCCAATCCACCTATATTAAAGTTCATGTACAAGGTTCATGTCAAGGACAAGCTTAAGTTCAAAGACTATGCACAACCATGACAATGACCTCAACTCTAAAGGTACCGTCACACACGACAATATTGCTAGCAATTTCACTGGCAATTTGCTGGTTGCCGTGTAAAAATGGAACAATGTGTCCATGATTTCACTGCAACCAGCAAATTGCGAGTGAAATTGCAAGCAATATTGCCGCGTGTGGCGGTACCTTAAGCCCTCAGCCCCCATCCTAAAAAATTATTGGCTTCCCACTGCTTTTCACCACACTCTCTTGCAAGCTGTGCAGGGACCTGCAGCCGGCCTCAATCTCTTGAATGACATGTTCCCTGCAGTTCCCTTTCAGTGCGGTGATTGGGCTCATTCACAGGAGCACATTTTGTCTGTGTGCAAAACAAATTGCATACGTACAGCGGAGACCAATCCAAAATGGTGGGTTGACTCGCGTGAGTGTTTTACACACAGACCAATGATTCACACCTAAACTTGCAGAATGTGTTCCTCTGATCTCTGTTAAAAAAGATTCACCCATTAAAGGGAAACTGTGAGCTTGTTTTTGCCCCCTAACCTACCACTACCTGTCCCTGCACCTTCCTAGTATGTCCCTAACCATCCCTGTCTGACCTAAAACTGTCCTTTAATGCTTGTAAAAAATGTGTGTGTTAAGGCCGCTTCACACGCTGGGATATCGTTAACGATATCATTGAAACGTCACGGATTTGTGATCATTCAAACGATATCGTTTGTGCGTCGTTGCGTGTAAACGAACGATCTAAGAAGGAGAAATCGTTGGATCGTTCAGCAAAAATTTGAGATCCTGACCTCAAATCTATCGTTCGTCATCCAATTAACGTCCTGTGAAGCAGCAATATCGTTCAGTGTGACACAATTTTGAACGATGTTGTTCATAATTCTCCTATTCCTGACGCTATTTAACATCGTTCATACACTCTTCTCTGAATCGCTGGCGTGTTGCCAAATTTAAGATTCTAAACAATATTCTTGCATGTGACAACGCACTAAGGATGTCGGAAGGATCGCGGTCACACCACATAGCTAACGATCTCGTTCACCTATATCCTAGCGTGTGAAGCGGCCTTAGGGCCATGTCACACGCATCAATTTACTTGAACGATATCGTTTAAGCGACCTGCTTTTTTTTGATCGCTTAAGCGATATTGTTTGTGCGTCGCTGCGTGTAATCAAACGATTTTTCTTAGCAAAATCGTCTGATTGCAGATTTGTGAACATGTTCACAAATCTATCGTTGGTAGGTCGGTGGACACACAGCACCGCTGCGTGTGACTCCGGCAGCGCAACGATGAACGAGCTCCCAGCGCCTCAGAGCCTGTGCTGGGAGCTCGTATCCATGGTAAACATCGGGTTACTAAGCGTCGTGCGGCGCCTAGTAACCCGATGTTTACCATGGTTACCAGCGTTCTCACTGGTCCACATCGTTGGTGAGTCTGCCTGTGTGACAGCTCACTAACGCTGTGAACGATATTGTCTCGCGTGCATGTGATCGCTAACAATATCGTTCAGTAAATTGAACCGTGTGAAGTGGCCTTAAGGCATCTTTCAAATCAGTATTTTCTGTAATTTGTGGCAGATATAGCAGATTTTTCAGCAAGTGCGGTTTTGCCGGATGACACTTGCAGCAAGTCAAAAAACCGCTGCTAGCCGGATCTGGCAAAACTGCACTTGCTGCACCTGATCGCAAGTCCCATAGAAAATGAATGGGGCTTGCCGCAAGTTAGCCATTACGCGGCAGATGCGGCAAAATCTGCTGGATCTGCAGCTAATTACAAAAAACACTGATGTGAAAGGACCCTTACTTACATCTCCATATGGTAATTAGTCCTCTTGATTACAGAGTGTAGTCACACTGAGCTTTCTTCAGGGCTCAATCTCCCCTCCCCATGCTGGTATCACGTCCTGATGAGTACGATCATTCAGTCAGGAGTGCGCTCCCGATTCAAAATTCACAGACCCTACATCAAACCTGCATCAAAACAACAATACTGGCCCTCATGAGATTGGCTCCCGCCATTACAAGGGCAGTCCACAGCTGCTCCCTAACTATGCACCCTATTCTTTTCCCTACAGTCCTTATCCCAAGGATGTTTTGATGCAGGTTTGATGAAGAGTCTGTATCCCGGGACAATCACAAGCCCTAACTGACTACTGGACCCTTGGGTGAGATCAATCCTTTTTTTATGATTGGTTTATTTATCCGAACATAGTCAACCGTACCACGGTAAATATTGCACTATGGGTAAACAGATATATGTACTTTAGGCCATTTTTTTGCTCTGTACATAAATACCAGTGACGTGGTGTACTGGTGATCGGACATTTGAATTGCCTTATCTGTTTTGCTTTTGTCTGTGTGATGAGTTCCATACTCGTTTTTTTGTGATTTACTAATAAAAAGGTTTTAAAAGTTTGCTTAAATAAAAGGAGTCTGTATATCATATACTCGCGGCCACGTGACCGCTGTTCCCAGCTCTAACACTGGAGAATCCTCACAGTATAAAGTATAAAGTGACTGTACACTTGTAGTCTTAAACTGCGTAACCGTTTTTAAGTGACTCCAATTGTAAAAATAAAAAAAAAATTATACATTTACAACAAGGCAGATGTCTAGGCGGCAGTCCAGGTCCGTGCACTCATGCCAACATATCCTGAATATGGACTCTACTCTTTCAGTGACAGGTCATCCTAGGGTGATTCACCAGTATTGCTGTGGCCTCCAACATAGCCAGATCTAACACCCTGTGACATATCTCTATGACGCCGCCTCAAGGACTAAGTATCTCCTCCCTCCTCCAGTCAACTAGATTGTGAACCTGAGACAATGCATCGCATAAAACTGGGCAGGACCGAACTGCGGAGTCCTCAATGGACTATCACTGTGAACATATCCAGTGTATAGACAACAATGGGCAGCAACCACACACACAGTTTCCCCCTCCTGTCTGTGCACACACACAAAGTCTCCCCGTCTGTACACACACACACACACACACAGTCCCCCCCCTCCTGTCTGTACGCGTGTACACACACAGTCCCCCGTCCTGTCAGTACGCGCGTACACACGTACACACACACACACACACAGTCCCCCCTCCCCCTCCTGTCTGTACACACACAGTCCACCCACCCCTCCTGTCTGTACACACACAGTTCCCCCCCTCCGGTCTGTACACACACAGTCCCCCCCCCCCATCCTGTCTGTACACACACAGTCCCCCCCCATCCTGTCTGTACACACACAGTCCCCCCCCATCCTGTCTGTACACACACAGTCCCCCCCCATCCTGTCTGCACACACACAGTCCCCCCCCATCCTGTCTGTACACACACAGTCCCCCCCCCTCCTGTCTGTACACACACAGTCCCCCCCCCCTCCTGTCTGTACACACACAGTCCCCCCCCCTCCTGTCTGTAGACACACAGTCCCCCCCCTCCTGTCTGTACACACACAAAGTCAACCCCTGTCTGTACACACACAGTCCCCCCCCCCTCCTGACTGTACACACACAGTCCACCCCCCCCCTCCTGTCTGCACACACACAGTCCACCCCCCCCCTCCTGTCTGCACGCGCGTACACACACACAGTCCCCCCCCTCCCTCCTGTCTGTACACACACAGTCCACCCCCCTCCTGTCTGCACGAGCGCGTACACACAGTCCCCCCCTCCCTCCAGTCTGTACACACACAGTCCCCCCCCCTCCTGTCTGTACACACACAGTCCACCCCCTCCTGTCTGTACACACACAGTCCACCCCCTCCTGTCTGTACACACACAGTCCACCCCCTCCTGTCTGTACACACACAGTCCACCCCCTCCTGTCTGTACACACACAGTCCACCCCCTCCTGTCTGTACACACACAGTCCCCCCCCTCCTGTCTGTACACACACAGTCCCCCCCCTCCTGTCTGTACACACACAGTCCCCCCCCTCCTGTCTGTACACACACAGTCCCCCCCTCCTGTCTGTACACACACAGTCCACCCCCTCCTGTCCCCCTCCTGTCTGTACACACACAGTCCACCCCCTCGCCCACAGTCCACCCCTCCGTCGTACACACACAGTCCACCCCTCCTGTCTGTACACACACAGTCCACCCCTCCTGTCTGTACAACACAGTCCACCCCCTCCTGTCTGTACACACACAGTCCACCCCCTCTGTCTTACACACACATCCACCCCTCCTGTCTGTACACACACAGTCACCCCCTCCTGTCTGTACACACACAGTCCACCCCTCCTGTTGTACACACACAGTCACCCCCTCCTGTCTGTACACACACAGTCCACCCCCCCTGTCTGTACACACACAGTCCCCCCCTCCTGTCTGTACACACACAGTCCACCCCTCCTGTCTGTACACACACAGTCCACCCCCCCTGTCTGTACACACACAGTCCCACCCCCTCCTGTCTGTACACAACAGTCCACCCCCTCCTGTCTGTACACACAAGTCCACCCCTCCTGTCTGTACACACACAGTCCCCCCCTCCTGTCTGTACACACACAGTCCCCCCCCTCCTGTCTGTACACACACAGTCCACCCCTCCTGTCTGTACACACACAGTCCACCCCCTCCTGTCTGTACACACACAGTCCCCCCTCCTGTCTGTACACACACAGTCCACCCCCCCTGTCTGTACACACACTCACCCCCCTGTCTACAACCAGTCCACCCCCTCCCTGTCTGTACACACACAGTCACCCCCTCCTGTCTGTACACACACAGTCCACCCCCTCCTGTCTGTACACACCAGTCCACCCCCTCCTGTCTGTACACACACAGTCCACCCCCTCCTGTCTGTACACACACAGTCCACCCCCTCCTGTCTGTACACACACAGTCCACCCCTCCTGTCTGTACACACACAGTCCCCCCTCCTGTCTGTACACCACAGTCCCCCCCCCTCCTGTCTGACACACACAGTCCCCCCCTCCTGTCTGTACACACACAGTCCACCCCCCTGTCTGTACACACACAGTCCACCCTCCCTCTGTCTGTACACACACAGTCCACCCCTCCTGTCTGTACCACACAGTCCACCCCCCCCTGTCTGTACAACACAGTCCACCCCTCCTGTCTGTACACACACAGTCCACCCCCTCCTGTCTGTACACACACAGTCCCCCCCCCCTGTCTGTACACACACAGTCCACCCCCCCTGTCTGTACACACACAGTCCACCCCCTCCTGTCTGTACACACACAGTCCCCCCTCCTGTCTGTACACACACAGTCCACCCCCCCCCCTCCTGTTGCACCGTACACACACACAGTCCACCCCCCTCTGTCTGTACACACACAGTCCACCCCCTCCTGTCTGTACACACACAGTCCACCCCCTCCTGTCTGTACACACAGTCCACCCCCTCCTGTCTGTACACACACATCCACCCCCCTCCGTCTGCTACACACACAGTCCACCCCCCTGTCTGTACACACACAGTCCACCCCTCCTGTCTGTACACACACAGTCCACCCCTCCTGTCTGTACACACACAGTCCACCCCCTCCTGTCTGTACACACACAGTCCACCCCTCCTGTCTGTACACACACAGTCCACCCCCCCCTGTCTGTACACACACACAGTCCCCCCCTCCTGTCTGTCACACACAGTCCACGTACACACACACCCCTCTGTCTGTACACACACAGTCCACCCCTCCTGTCTGTACACACAACAGTCCACCCCCTCCTGTCTGTACACACACAGTCCACCCCCTCCTGTCTGTACACACACAGTCCACCCCCTCCTGTCTGTACACACACAGTCCACCCCCTCCTGTCTGTACACACACAGTCCACCCCTCCTGTCTGTACACACACACGTCCACCCCCTCCTGTCTGTACACACACAGTCCACCCCCTCCTGTCTGTACACACACAGTCCACCCCTGTCTGTACACACACAGTCCACCCCTGTCTGTACACACACAGTCCCCCCCTGTCTGTACACACACAGTCCCCCCCTGTCTGTACACACACAGTCCCCCCTGTCTGTACACACACAGTCCCCCCCTGTCTGTACACACACAGTCCCCCCCTGTCTGTACACACACAGTCCCCCCCTGTCTGTACACACACAGTCCCCCCCTGTCTGTACACACACAGTCCCCCCCTGTCTGTACACACACAGTCCCCCCCTGTCTGTACACACACAGTCCCCCCCTGTCTGTACACACACAGTCCCCCCCTGTCTGTACACACACAGTCCCCCCCTGTCTGTACACACACAGTCCCCCCCTGTCTGTACACACACAGTCCCCCCCTGTCTGTACACACACAGTCCCCCCCTGTCTGTACACACACAGTCCCCCCCTGTCTGTACACACACAGTCCCCCCCCTGTCTGTACACACACAGTCCCCCCCCTGTCTGTACACACACAGTCCCCCCCCTGTCTGTACACACACAGTCCCCCCCCTGTCTGTACACACACAGTCCCCCCCCTGTCTGTACACACACAGTCCCCCCCCTGTCTGTACACACACAGTCCCCCCCCTGTCTGTACACACACAGTCCCCCCCCTGTCTGTACACACACAGTCCCCCCCCCTGTCTGTACACACACAGTCCCCCCCCTGTCTGTACACACACAGTCCCCCCTGTCTGTACACACACAGTCCCCCCTGTCTGTACACACACAGTCCCCCCTGTCTGTACACACACAGTCCCCCCTGTCTGTACACACACAGTCCCCCCTGTCTGTACACACACGCACTGACCCCCAACCCTCCTGTCTGTACACACAGTCCCCCCTGTCTGTACACACACGCACTGACCCCCAGCCCCCCTGTCTGTACACACACAGTCCCCCCTGTCTGTATACACACAGTCCCCCCTGTCTGTATACACACAGTCCCCCCTGTCTGTACACACACTGCCACTACCCTCTGCCTGTGTGTGTACACACACAAACACTGCCCCCTCCTGCCTCTACACATACTAATGTCTCACTACCGCACCCTGGAGAAGCCGAAGAGACGTCACCTCCACTGTACACAGTGGGAGGATATAGACGTGATAGCACAAGAGCAGGACCCTGCCGCCGCCCGCAGTAACACACAGCCGCCATCCTCTCCTCCCCTCCCTCAGACCGGCTCCCCCATACACAGCCCCGGCCTCAACCGTCACTATACACTTACCTGTAGCAGGTTAGCGTCCTAGTTTCGTTTTCCAAGATGGCGGCCACAGGAGTCGCGCTGGTGACGTCACCACAGTTTTGGCCGCATGAGGAAGTGCGTCACACGTGACCTGAAGGCAGACATGCATCACTTCCGGGGCGGCGCCCGCGCGCTCACAATATGCAGCACTGGTTGTTCTGGTTTTGTTTGTCTTTTTTTTAAATATCTGTAGAAATAACTGTCTATATATATATATATATATATATATATATATATATATATATATATATGTGTCTACACGGACATGAGTACGGCTGTAAACATGTCGACTTCTATATAAAGTGCAAGTTTATACGTTTTTAACCTCTTCACGAGCGGACAATTTTTGGTTTTATGTTTTAGCTTTTTCTGTCAATATATAAACAAGATGAAGCCCCCAATTGGGAGGGCGGGGACGTCACAATGGCGGTAGTTTCTTTGGCGCTGGGGCGGCAGCTGTCCTTCTCCCTGTGCGCTCTCCCTACAGTGCGCTCTCTCTTCCCCCTGTGTGCTCTCTCCCTACTATGCAGTGTCTCTCCCCCCGTGAGCTCTCCCTACTGTGCACTATCTCTCCCCCTGTGCTCTCTCTTTTCCCCCTGTGCGTTCTCCCTCCCTGTTCACTCCCCCTCCCTGTTTACTCCCTGCTGTCCGCTCTCTCCCCTCCGTGCGTTCTCTCTGCCCCCTGTGCGGTCTCTGTACTCCACTGTGCAGTCTCTGTGCCCCCTGTGTGCTCTCTGCCCCACCCCCCTACCCCCATGAGCGTCATGGGTGTCTGAAGATGGCAGCGGCATGAGGAAGTGTGCATGGCCAGCGTCAATGCCCACTTACGCAGGCTGCCACCATCTTTGGGCACCCATGCCCAGTTCACGCAGGCACACTTATTGAGGCGCCAGTGAGGTGCGTCACAGGCGGCAGGAGTAGCAGCGAAGATGTGTCCATTGGTTTGTCCAGTACTGCCAGTTGGCGCCATATTAGCACATCTATCACTTGGGTGTGCAAATATGGCTGCCGCAGCGCTTAATGGTAGGACATTGAGATGAAAGTGGATGACGAACCCCACAAGGTATTTATATAGACATATCAGGCCTTGTTTTTTGTGGGTGAAGTTGTACTTCTGAATGACATAATTTCACCACAGTACTTTAAAACGGAAAAAAATCCAAAATCTGGAGAATTCTGACATGTTTTTGTGACTTTTTCTTTTACAGTGCACATTTTGTGGTAAAAGTGACCTCACAATATGATTCTTCTCGTCAGTATGATTATGGCAATACCAAACGTCCAGATTTTTTTTATTATTTTAGTGGTGAAAAAAATTTGACTTTTGCCCTCTCAATTTGGGTGGTTGTCACCATTTTGCAAGGCCCGTAATGTTTTAATTTTTTAGTCAATGGAGCCATGTGATGGTTTATTATTTGCTGGGCAAGGAAACGTTTTTATTGGTATCATGGTAGTATAGATATGACATTTTGATCACTTATTGCAGCATTTTTTTTTTGTATTGTAGCAACCAAAAAGCGTAATTTTGGCATTTTGAATTTTGTTTGTTTGCAGTGTTTACCATTCAGATTAATTGTCTTTGACAACTAAGACTTTTCTGTATGCAGCAATTTTACATGTGTATTTCTTGTGTTATTATCATTATTAACTTTATTTTTAATGGGGCAAAAGGGGGGTAATTTGAACTTTTTGTTTTTTTATTTTTTTCATATTTTTTAAAACTTTTTTTTTTTTTACTCTTTACTGTTTTTAATAGTTACAACCTGTGATCGTCTGATTGCTTGTGCTATACACAGCACTGCTGTAACATTGCTATATATAGCAGAAATCACGGTCTCCTTTGAACCACAGGCAGGTTTCAGAGGAGTGCTGCTGTGACAATTAGGCTGGAAAAAACACTATGCGAGATGAATGCGAGATACTCGCATGAGTCACGCATGACTCAACCGGAACGGCCGCGGTCTCTGGAGAGGAGCGTGTCAGCTGCTTGTGTTTCTATGGAGTTGACACGCTCCAGTTCAGATAGGCAGAGGCTGTTCCGGGTGAGTTATGCGTGACTAATGCAAGTATCTTGCATAGCATCTCACCGGCCTTGCAGGGATCTTCAGCAGACCCCCTGCTGTCATGGCAACTCATCCAACCAACCTGCAATCATGTCACCATCACAGGCGCTGGAAATGGTGCGCCCCTATGCCGGAGCGTGTTTAATCCCGCTGTCAGAATTTGACAATGGGATTTAACAAGTGTGAGACAGTGCGGGGGATCATATGTGAGGGGAGCTATGTTTTCCCCAGAATGTGCACTGTCACGTATTGAACCCGGTACGGAGTGTAGGATAGGGGGACGGTCCACTCCGCTCCGGGTCTTGTAGGTTTGCCCCAGAGGGAGGCACAGGGTTAAAAGCTAGGTTAGGAGACAGGGCAGCGTTCTCTATAGAGAGCTTCGGCCTGAGCTGAGGCAGAAGGCTACTGAGCGGTCAGGTCAAGATTGTCAGAGGCTGTGTGCTGTTACAACACGACCTAGCCCGGGAGGGCTGGAGCTCGGTGCGACCTAGACCGGCAAGAACCTATAACATAGAGGGACCGTGTTACTATATGGTGGATGTATGCAGTGTACCCGGCTGCGTCCCAGAACCCGGCGACTTGTGCCACATCTGTGCTTCATCAATAAACCCGGGTACTGTGTGAACTAATACCAGGCTCACTACCTTTTGTCTTGCAATCCCAGCGCTACCTCACACAGTTTAACAATTGTGGATGAATCTCCACAGCACCCAACATTGTTGGAGCAGCTCCTGGCTGTAATACACAGCCATTAACTGCCGAGTATGGGGCTAGCTCACCCCATGACCCGCTTTTGACATGCACAATACGTATCGTACAGTGAATGATGTCATTAATAACTACAATTTGTCATGCAGAAACAAGCCATTATACAGCTACGCTGATGGAAAAAAATAAAAAGTTATAGCTCTTGGAAGAAAAGGAGGAAAAAATGAAAATTGGCTGTGTCAATAAGGGGATAAAGGGTCAAAACTACATACGTGGTTTCTTTTGAGAGATTATCTCTGGGATATTTATTGGTGCATGAGTCCCTTAACCCATCTCCTTACTGTGCTGTATGAGACACTTGCAAAAATGGTGTGTAATCATCTTGCAGTGATGACCAAGGGTTGGCATCGATGGCTAAGTCTGGGATTTGAGGTAAATCAGATTGTCATCCACAAATTAATTGTGGTGTGCTGATGTGTGACATGGCAGCTGGGGCCGAAAATGAAGGTGTCACATCCACACCACAGTCTGCTCCTACAACATCTGGTTCTGTCTCCAGGCACTGTGGCATTCACTCTGTAGGGGGTGCTGGTGCACAGTCTGATAGAGTGGATGTTGTGACGACATGGACTCTTTTAATGTATAACAAAAGATGGTTTCTTATGTAGCCAGACAATATTTTTATTTTGTTTGCTACCTTGTGATAAGTCACTCATTGTTTCTACAAGACTTGTAGGAGCCTGCTAGTGTTTAAAGTTTGTAATGTAATTATCTCACCCCTTTGTCAGGAAAGGTCAGAGACTCAAAGAAGGATAAGGATATGAACCTTTTATTCTCCAAAGATCTGTATTGCTGATTCTATGTAAATTACTTCAGCCACCATTGTTTGTTGTTATGGATGGCAGACTGGATGGGCTTCGCTTTGACCCCTCTCTGCCCACATCATTTAATTGAACATTGTCCAGGCAGCTTGAAATCTAGCCAATTAGAGCACAGTCTTATTCCACCAATCGTGAAGTCCCCAATATCCTGCAATGAGTGCTCAGGTATATAAGAAGGACTATTTATTTAACCAAGAGATTTATCTACGGATAAGATCCGTAAATAAATCTCTTGGCACTTCAGTGCCGACCAAGGGGATCAGAACCTGGATTATATTACCACATGGATTTCAGCATCAAATGCAGGGGCGTAACTAGAACTGGCAGGGCCCCATAGCAAACTTTTAAACGGGGCCCCCTCCAAGACACGCCCCCAATGACATGTCCCCTCCAAGACACGCCCCTTCAAGACACATCCCCTTACAGGCCCCAGCAGTATATACAGCAGCCCCAGTGGTATACCGCAGCCTCTCCAGTGGTATATACAGGCCCCAGCAGTATTACAGCAGCCCCAGTGGTATACAGCAGCCTCCTCAGTGGTATATACAGGCCCCAGCAGTATTACAGCAGCCTCCGCAGTGGTGGTATATACAGGGCCCCTGGTGGTGGTATATACAGGGCCCCTGGTGGTGGTATATACAGGGCCCTGGTGGTGGTATATACAGGCCCCTGGTGGTGGTATATACAGGCCCCTGGTGGTGGTATATACAGGCCCCTGGTGGTGGTATATACAGGCCCCTGGTGGTGGTATACAGGGCCCCTGGTGGTGGTATATACAGGCCCCTGGTGGTGGTATACAGGCCCCTAGTGGTGGTATATACAGGCCCCTGGTGGTGGTATATACAGAGCCCCTGGTGGTAGTATACACAGCCCCTGGTGGTAGTATACAGAGCCCATGGTGGTAGTATACAGAGCCCCTGGTGGTGGTATATACAGGCCCCTGGTGGTAGTATACAGAGCCCCTGGTGGTGGTATATTCAGGCCTCTTGTGGTAGTATACAGAGCCCCTGGTGGTGGTATATTCAGGCCCCTGGTGGTAGTATACAGAGCCCCTGGTGGTGGTATATTCAGGCCCCTGGTGGTAGTATACAGAGCCCCTGGAGGTGGTATATACAGGCCCCTGGTGGTAGTATACAGAGCCCCTGGTGGTGGTATATACAGGCCCCTGGTGGTGGTATATACAGGCCCCTGGTGGTAGTATACAGAGCCCCTGGTGGTGGTATATACAGGCCCCTGGTGGTAGTATACAGAGCCCCTGGTGGTTATATACAGGCCCCTGGTGGTGGTATACAGAGCCCCTGGTGGGTATATACAGGCCCCCCGTTGACACCGCACTATGTAAGTACCACAACCTTCCTGCAAGCCCTTGTAAGTTCCACCACCACCTACCTGCAGCCCCATGTAAATACCACCATCCCTTTTCCTGCAGTCCAAAGTGCCACCACCCACCCTGCAGACACATGTAAGTACCACCACCCCCACCCTGCAGCCCCATGTAAATACCACCATCCCCTCTCTTCAGCCCCATGTAATTGCCACTACCCTCCCTGCAGCCCCACGCAAGAACCCCTTCCTACAGCCCCATTTAACCTTCCTAGCGTTATTCCCGAGCCTGACTCGGGGTTAACATTCACTACCAGAAGCGTTAACCCCGAGTCAGGCTCGGGCTTACCCGCGTTCGCGGCAGATGCAGTAAAAAAAACCGCATCTGCCGCACTTGCCGCACTTGCGGCGCGGTTGCGGCGCGGTTGCGGTAATCTGCATAGTAAAGGGAACCAACCACCTCGGATGACCCTCATACACTGATAATATGTGCCCCTGCAGCCTAGTAAACCATTAGCAGCACTGTTTTTGTGTGATCTTATAAACTTACATGCCTGCGTACTTGAGGGCGTCTCCCTGTGTGTGCTGGCACTTGTGAGCTGTGCTCATCATGTCTGCTCTCCTCCTCCCTTATGCACGCCCCCTCTCAGCCTGCTATAGTGATGTGAGGCTGATTGCGTCATAAAGGGGCGGGGCTACCGGGATGCGCGATTTAGCCCCGCCCCTTTATGACGCAATCAGCCTCACATCACTATAGCAGGCTGAGAGGGGGCGTGCATAAGGGAGGGGAGAGCAGACATGACGAGCACAGCTCACAAGTGCCAGCACACACAGGGAGACGCCCTCAAGTACGCAGGCATGTAAGTTTATAAGATCACACAAAAACAGTGCTGCTAATGGTTTACTAGGCTGCAGGGGCACATATTATCAGTGTATGAGGGTCATCCGAGGTGGTTGGTTCCCTTTACTATGCAGATTACCGCAACCGCACCGCAACCGCGCCGCAAGTGCGGCGCAAGTGCGGCAAGTGTGGCAGATGCGGTTTTTTTACCGCATCTGCCGCGAACGCGGGTAAGCCCGCTTTTAGCAAAAAATTCAAGACCTAAACAGACCGCCAGGGAGGCTATGTACCACCACTTCCTCCTTGCAGCCCCATGTAAGTACCACCAACCCACCCCGCAGCTCCATGTAAGTGCCATTACTCTCCCTGCAGTCCCATGTAAGTACCACCACCCCATGTAAGTGCCATCGCTGCCTGCAGCCTCATGTAAGTACTTCCACTACTCCCTGCATCCACATGTAAGTGCCACCACCTCTTCCTGCGTCCCCATGTAAGTACCACCACTCCCTCCTTGAAGCCCCATGTAAACTCACCTGTAGCCTCCCTGTAGCCCCCATTATCACATCCCGCCCCAGACAATTAGCAGCAGCGGCTCGCTAGTCACGTGATCCTCCCCTCGGAGCCATAGAAGGAGCTGCACGCGAGACTGAAGAGGCCCCGCCCCTCCGGTGACGTCACAGCACAAGCGCCACTCAGAACTGAGGAGGCCTCACAGTTTCCGGTGACGTCACTGCCGCACGTGTAGGGGCGTGTCCTCCTCGCGGTCGCCATCGTTATTTGTCGCTCGTTCTCGTCAGTGCCAGGGGCCCCGAGGATAGCGTGTGGGGGCAGCGGTCAGGGGCCCCCTTGTATGACATGTGGTGTGGGGGCGCTCAGGGGACCAATGGGCCCCCCCTTTCCGTCCGGGCCCCCCCCTACAGCACCCAGGGGGGAATGGGGGCGGGACTTAGTGGGCGTGGCCCCAAAGTGTCGGGGCCCGCCGGGCCACTCCGCCCCTGTAATGAATCGCAGGCGCAGCTGCCGGTATAGCAGCGGCTGCGTAGCGGCGCTGGGTCCGGGCCCCCCACAAGCACCGGGCCCCAAAGCGACCGCTACGGCTGCTATGCCGGTAGTTACGCCACTGATCAAATGTTAGGATTCGGCTGGGATATCAAAGACTACATAAGGAACAAACCAAGGTTGGGACAATCCAGTCACCTGGCTAAAGAAAAAGAATTGCGCTCTTGTTGCCATTTTCCACGCCCCTTAGCATCCTAATTTTTCGGGATCTGGGGCTGTATGATGGCTTATTTTGTGTGGCTTGAGCTGATGTTTCTAATTAAAACATTTTTGGGTAGGTGTGATGTTTTGATCGCCCGCATCATCATTTTATTGCAATGTTGCGGCCACCAAAAAAATTTAATTTTGGTGTTTGGACTTTTTTCCGTTACGCAGTTTACAGATCTGATTAATTGATTTTATATTTTGGTAAATCGGGCATTTTTGAATGCGGTGATATCAAATATGTGTATTTTTTTAATAGTTTTATTTCCAATGAGGCAAAAGGGGAGTGATTTTAACATTTAGTGTTTTTTTCATATTTGTAAAAAAAAAGTTTAAAATTTTTTGTTTATTTTACTTGGCCCCTAGGAATCTTCAGTGCTCCACCGTCTCATCGCTTCTCTTATGTTCCGATGAGCTGACGCAGCATTGGAACACAGGAGAAGTGATCACTTTCTGCTGGTGACCTCACTGGAAGATCGCCAGCAGGAAGTGATTGCAGGCAGATTCCGGGTCATCAGAGGACCCCGGGCTGTTCAGGTAACAGCCAGAGGTCTGTGATGAGATCATGGTGGGGAACAATGCGATCCGGGCCACGGGGCTTTGGATCACGCTGGCTATCCTTTGGTGGTTGTGAAAGACACAGCCTCTACATACGCGTATGACAGCTGCTGCGAAACCACATGGAAAGATGCATGGCAAGAAAATTGGGTAAAAATCTGCGCTGTTGTAATATCCACAAATACACGTTCAGATTAGTCCATAAAGATACAGATGATTTCTTGTATCAACACCATTTCAGAGCCACCTCGGGCTCCTTCTCAGGACAAATCATATAGCTATGATCTGAGGGCTGATCTGAAAAAGTATTTGTGGATATAATAGCAGGATGCGTTATACCCAATTTCGTAACCCTGTACCGACTAGGATTTTGACAGACGTCCAGAAAAGCATCCCGAGTCAACCCATGATCTCTTGAGTTTCCCAATGGATTACAGGTTTATTGTTTAATTAACCATGACAGGCCCAACACCAACTTTGCAGGTAGAGAAGGAAAAACCATGAATTAAATGGTTTCAGTATGTAACACTTCAACCTTCATACATGTATTCTCGACATAATAATGTGACTTTGTGAAAGGGGAGAGTAGTCAATTACCGAAATTTGAATGGGAAGGCTGAGAGAAGATAAATCATATCTGCACTTTATAGCAAAATCACAATCAATTAGATTCAAGGAGGAATCGGAATCCACAGATGCAGGTGTAAAATAAAGCCAGGCAATCTCCAAGAATACCTGTAAGAAATAAATAGATGGTTGTTTGAGAGACAATCTCAGACTCTTGGAACCTGCATCTTTACATTTAATAGTCCCCCTCCTTTGGTGTTGCGCTTTTCCCCTTGGATTATGGAGGAATGGACACTGCAAAGACTGCTGTCCCTGCCTAATGGATTGTTATTAATATAGAATTCCATGCCCCTTTCTGCCCCTATGAACTGCCCCGTTTGTTTTAGGACTATGCCCCTGTTTCCTATGGATTTTCCCTCTCTCTTTTATACTCTGGCAGCCGATTATGATGAATTTGTGGAGTGCGGTATTCAAAGTAAAGAGGTGGAGAAAACCCATTAAGTTAGTCAGACCCTTTTAAAATCTTTATAGAAGTAAATTTAAAATCCACAGAAAAATTGTGAACCTCCAAACGGACGTTCGTGTGACTTTTCAGTGCTTGTTAAAAACATTCGACGAGATGTGCCTGGAATGGATACAGATGGTAACTTGAGCTTCTTGTGTTTATTTCTGTACGTTTTTGAGGGTGTGAACTCCCGGACTAAAATCGCCTCCACAGAATTAATGAGCCCCTTGACATTTTCTTTCTATGTACGATAATATTTTATGTCTGTAAGGAATAAGGCATATTCTGACCTATTCCTACAGCAGCCATTTTTGTTCAAATTCCACCATATTTTCCCCTACTCCAAGGAGAGAGAGCCCCCACCTTTTACCTGGGGCTTAATCATTCTCCTGGAATATGTTAATGAACCTGAGGAAATCATCTTCCTGGCCAAGGCCACACAATGGAGGCTTCCTGGTAAGTGCAAGTGGATGACACTTTTGTAACCAGAGGCAATCATGCAGAGGAAGACCCCCCCATCACGCTGCAGAGAAGTGTAAAAACTAATCTCACTCTACCTGCAAACTGAAAAGAAGAGTCACATTCAGCCCAGACACATGGAGCCAAGGAATAAATCTTATTATTTCACGACCCTTCACTCCTCTAAAGATTATAATTATAAAAATGACAATATAGAGAAACACACATTTTTGCATATTTTGGCGAACTTCATAAGTACCCCACACCTGATATTGGCTGGTGGGATTACTGCAAAGGTGTGGTGTGTCCCATCATTGGAAAGCTAAAATCATAACCAAAACATGAGGGCATTATCTTCCGCCTACGACGCTCCCAGGCAAAGTTATAACCCATAATAGCTTTTGAATATCTCATATCACAGCCCAGGGGGCGGGAACTGCAGGTCAGCCCATGGGCAGGAGAGGGGCAGGCATTTTACAGTATAAGAATTCCGACCTCAGCTGAATATTGGTATTCTTCTAAAGAGGCATTATTTCATCGCAAACCAGAGTATACCCAATATACCCCGTGTCCCTTGTAGCACCACTAACACCAAGGAACCAGTAACTGATCACGTGTCTGTAATTCTGTGTGTATCCCATTTATCTTTTATTTGCATAACTGACTGTAATATCTGTAATATCCTTATAATACCTGTAAATATTAATATCTAGCGTGCCCCTAAGGCGATTAAATATATAATTTTAATCTTGAGTTGCTCTTTATCTTGATCATGAATCCCCACGACTGTGTGCTCATTTAACATTAACGCTACCTGGGTTGGTTTCTGACCTAATATAAGCCCAATCATGGACCAGACTTATATCAAACGAGATACTGGTGGCAGCAATTGGTGCTTGTTTATTCAGGGCCTCTATCAGTAATGGGGTGACAGTTATATGTGCTTCTGGTCATGGACTGGAAGGCATACATCACACTCACTGAGGGGCGCCTTGATAAACCAGCGCTGACAGGGAAGCTGCAGTCCTTCCTTTATCCTCAGGCAGTTCTCTGACCAGCCTGAGTTTAATAAGAGGTGCTATAGAGCTGCCAGATTGGTGGCAAATTCATCACAATGTCTTTAGTAATGTAAGAGTTGAATATTGAATATGTGAAACGTGTTATAATGATGTGTTATGTGGATAATTACGTAACCAATGATGAGGTTGACAAGCATACACTTACAGGTCACTTCGTCGAGGACAACCAAGGTTGAAGAGAGGGGGAGATGCAAGTGGTCTACGGTTCTGCCCCTCCTTCTTGCTCTGGAGAGCACAGTGTATACGTGTTATGTGTTTTAATGTTATGCATTTATGTGTAAGGTTGAATAGTGTAATTACATGTTTAGGTCACAGAAGAACAAAACTCCTAAAAATGTAAAGACTTTATTATGTAGATATATTAAAACACCATCTGTTATGATAGAAAGATATTAAAAGGACAAAAGGATTAATATATATATATATTGTGAGGCAGTGACCGGAATGACGGCTGGTATGTGCCTCACAGAATGGGGTCCATATCCCTATTTGAGCCCTCCACTCCGGGTCTTGGAGGATTCCCCAGGTGTAGGCACGGGGTTAAAGGCTGGGCTGGAATACAGGCTAGGGTTCTCTTGTGGAGGCTCTTTCTGAGTGGACGCTCATGAAGCTAGTGAGCGGACGGTAAAGAGAACAGAGGCTGTGTGCTGAGATAACACAGCCTAGCCAGGAGGGCTTGGTCTTGCGTGGGACCTAGCCGAGGGAGAACCCGTGAGAAGGGACAGAGTGTCTATTTCGGCTATTGTGACTGTATGAAGTGTACCCGGCTGCGCCACGGAACCTGGAGGTGTGTACTGTTGTGGACTGTGCCAATCAAACTGTGTGCTGTGTAATCCAGTGCCTGGGTACCTGTCTCCTGACTTGTTAACCAACGTCGCTAACTCACATATGGTGGAGAATGCGGGCAGTGAAGCCCAGTGAGGTGTAGCAATCCGGTCGCCAGTGGCAACGACCCGGTGAAACCCCACCAGGCATACCCAGTGGCACATGTCCGTGGTCCAACCAGCTAAGCTCTGGTATACCCCTGCTGCAACCATGGAGGACGTCCTAAAACAGTTGGCTCTGGCTAATGCCCAGCAACAGCAGGCTAATGTGCAGCAGCAACAGATCAATGCACACCTGTTCCAGTCATTGGATTGTCAGCAGCGACAGTTAGAACGTCTGACGGAGGCGGTCCGTGCAACGGCTGCTGGCTCATCTCCCGGACAAGACGATAACTCCAGCGTCCGAAAAGCGGTAAGGCAAGCCGTACAAAAGATGACCCCGGGGGATGATGTAGAGTCGTTCCTGGCAGTGTTCGAGAGGGTCGCAGAGCGGGAGAGACTTCCCCCAGAGCAGTGGGCAAAGGTGTTGGCCCCGTATTTGACAGGCGAGCCCCAAAAAGCCTACCTGGATCTCTGCACCGAGGACACCATGGACTACAGGACTTTGAAAGGTGAGATCCTGGACCATACGGGGGTCAATACATACGTAAGGGCACAGCGGGTAAGCAAATGGTCCTATGAGGAGGGTAAACCCGTACGGTCTCAGGCATATGACTTGTTGCACCTGGTGAAGAAGTGGCTACAACCTGAGACTTTTAGCCCTGCGCAGATGATAGAGCGGGTGGTGGTTGACCGGTTTGTGCGCACGCTGCCCGTCCCCATTCAACGGTGGGTGGGACAAGGTGACCCGGGTACACTAGATCAGGTAGTGAGTGTGGTGGAGCGCCATGTGGCTACACAAGACTTGATTCAGGACTCTGGGACAGTGCGTGCATTCCGCTGGGCCGTGGCCGCCACACCAGATGCTAGGGACCCCCAACTCGGCTATATGGTGGGCTCAACCCCCCCAGGCAGAGATTGAGCACCCCCATGAAGTGAGTCAGAGACCCAGGCCTCCTAAGCCAGGTACCAGGTATCATGTTGTCCCCGCGATCAGGTGTTGGAGATGCCAAGAGTCGGGACACTCAATGGCGCGGTGTCCCCTTAACCCAGAGCCTATGGATTGTGGATATACCCGTCGGATGTCCGTGTTCGCCCAATCTGCTGGGGCAGGACGCTATGTGTCTAGGGGTAAAGGGAGTGTTTTGAGCCAGGTATGGCTTAATGGACATAAGGTGACAGCCCTGTTGGACTCGGGGAGTAATGTGACCCTTGTGAGTGCCTCGTTAGTCTCGGGAACCAAGCCCGCCAGCCGTAAAGTGCAAGTGCTTGGTGTCCATGGGGACCTCCTTACGTATCCGACAAGGATGGTCACATTCAATACCCCGTCCGGACAAGTCCAACATGAAGCTGGGGTGGTGAAGACACTTCCCTTCGATGTGATTTTTGGGTGGGATGTGCCTTTGTTTGGGACTTTGTGGAAGAGGCAATCTCTGGTATTGGACAGTCCGGGCCTTGTACCCGAAGATCCCAACTCAGGGGTACCTGCCGTAGGGGTCACCAATGGAGGGATAGAGTGTAAACCCGATAGAGGTCCCCTAGAGATAAAGGCAGGAAGACTCAGAGCATCCGGCCCTCGCTTGCAGGGACGCAAACGGCCGTTCGGGGGATGCCTCCTATGCCCCACAGTGTGGGGGGCGACTGCCGACAGCGTCCTCCTACGACCCGTGGTTGTATCCCGCGTAGGGTCGATGACATAGCATCGGGACGTCCTATTGTCAGGGGGTTGGGTGGATTGCGCTGCTGCAGGCCCTTGGGGGAGGGGTGGCCTCCCACATGCTGGTGCTTGGGATCGTTGGTGACGGACGGGGACTCCGTGGCGATGGCGGTCGCTCCTCGTCGGCTCAGCCAATCCCCGTGACTGGTGGGGACCCTGTCTCGAAGGCCCGGGTTATGGGCCTGTGTTCAACCCCACAAGCTTGAACGGGGGGTATGTGAGGCAGTGACCGGGATGACGGCCGGTATGTGCCTCACAGACTGGGCTCCATATCCCTATAGGAGCCCTCCACTCCGCGTCTTGGAGGATTCCCCAGGTGTAGGCACGGGGTTAAAGGCTGGGCTTGAATACAGGGTGGGGTTCTCTTGTGGAGGCTCTTTCTGAGTGGACACTCATGAAGGTAGTGAACGGACGGTAAAGAGAGAGCAGAGGCTATGTGCTGAGATAACACAGCCTAGCCAGGAGGGCTTGGTCTTGCGTGGGACCTAGCCGAGGGAGAACCCGTGAGAAGGGACAAAGTGTCTATATCGGATATTTTGACTGTATGAAGTGTACCCGGCTGCGCCCGGAACCTGGAGGTGTGGACTGTGCCAAATAAACTGTGTGCTGTGTAATCCAGTGCCTGGGTACCTGTCTCCTGACTTGTTAACCAACGTCGCTACCTCACAATATATATATATATATGACAATACAGACAAAAGGTATATGTGCAGTGCTGTGCAAATTAATTGGGTCAAAGCAAGTTTTTCTTGCATTAGTTTTACTATTTCTGATTCTGATAAGTGTTTTATCAGTTCTTGGGGTCGTTTTCCTTTTTCTTTCACATTTCCCTTTTCATTTTGGAGAAAACGATCCAGTTTCATTGTGTGTGCGAATTATTCTTGAAACGGCAGATTTTCCAATACCAACGATGGAAGCGATTTCTCTTACAGTCAGACTTGTATGTTCATTAAGAGTAATAATTCTAGACCTCTTCCGTGGAGTAACATCCATTTTTACAGGCACGAATCACACTGAGAGAAAAAGTACACTAAACCACTCCTCACAGAAACAAGCTCTCAACTGAAGCTGAGGGGGCAGCTAGCTGTTATTTTCTGACTAAAACCAGTCAAACCACATTTTGATACTCAACGTTGTACACTCACACCTGTTCAAAGCAGTTAAAACTGGTTTGAATCACTGACTGGTAACCCCAACTTATGATTTTACTTACAAAAATGCTTTGTCCCAATTAATTTGCACAGCACTGTAACATACAAAAACACCTACTCCTGTTACAAAAATATCTCTATAGTTATAAGATATGATGGTGAATGGGACAAATCTACAATAGGATGCAAAAATGGAGGGGATATAAGAACCAGGACTTCACACACAGGACATAGTCCCTACTCTAGATGTGGTATGATTGTGATTATCCCACTGTCAAAAGGTCTCAGTCAAACATTATCTCTTTATCCACAATATGTCATATAGGGAATCAAATTCTGCTTTGTAAAGTGAGGGTCTCAGTATTCAGTCCTGGGTAGGAGTATGAATATCCCAAATAGTCTGACATGACATTATAATATATATATATATATATATATTAGTTACTCCAGTATAGAATGTTGAAAGGAATCCAGTAGAATATCCCTCACAAGAACATCATGAAACAAGTGACCGTGCCTCGTCCGTGTTTACCGAGTGTCACGTGTTAACTGCTCCGCAGTCCACATGAATAGCTCTGCTACAGTTTAAACCAGTTTATTTCCTTTGGTTCAGTTGAGGTTAATTCTAAAGTTGTTGTTGCTGTCTATGTGTGGTGTGCGTCTCTGCAGGTGGAGGTATATGTTATCAGGTAACCACATCTCTAGCCTTTAAATAGCCTCCCCTTCCTCCAGATGACGTCGCTGATAGAGTTTTTCTGCATCTGACTAAGTAAGCTGTAGACATCTCTGCACTCCTGAAGATTCTTTGTGCCTTTCCTTTTGAAGTTGCTGTTAACCCCTGTCCGTGCTGGGAGGTGAGAGGGAGTAGCACAGGCCTGGTTGAGGAGTAGAGGGCAAGGGTGATGGCCCAGACCTCTTCGCCACTTGAGGTACCTCTGGGTACAGGGCTAGCCAGGGACCCCAGTTCAGGGCCAGACTAGCTACCCAGGTTTCCTTGCATATCATACTATCCTTCATCCTTTCCCTCATCCGCTACACATGTGACACCGAGGATGCACACGAGGAAGCTCACTTATGTGACAACGGGTCTGGTGTCGGCAAGGCCCTCTGAACCCACAAGCCTAGTCACAATTGTTACTCCCTCATGTACATTCGTGGTAACCATTGTGTTGCTTCCCCATTACCCACCGTTGTAAACATGACATTCATTGTTTTACAAATAAGCAAAATTCTTGTTGTTCGAGTGACTTGATGTGTATGCCAGTGTAAGCGCCATCATTATCTCCAGCATATCGCCCCGTGTAAACAGGAGATGTGCAGCCGATAAAACAATGCTGTATATGGAGGTAGAATTTTCAGAAAACTGGTTAAAAATACCAATGAGCCTGGTCGGCTTGTGAATCATTGATCGGCGGTCATTTAATGGCCTGAATTGACAAATGTAAACGCAACCCAAGACCTGGACAACCCCTTTAATTATATGACAACGCAGTGGCAGAGAGGGTTAAACCAAGTCCTAGATACAAGGGTTCATATGACTTTATCAAGTGCACTTAATAGCTATAAAATCATTGTGTCATCAGAGCTGACGCTCAAATAAAATGACCTTTGTTCGGTTCAGCTCAACAGTAGAATTCATTATTCTCCGAAGATGGACACAGACTGTAAGAGTCCAGGACGTGACTGTATATGTATATACTGAATATTACAGGCAATGAGGTGTACATATACATGACTGAGCTTCATTTTTTTCCTTGCAGCTAACTGGTCTCCGGTTCCAATATTCTTCTGGTTTGTAATAAGCATTGCTTCACTGGTTTTAGGTAAGAAAAAGTAGATGTAAGATAATCTATGTATGATGATTTCTTTTTCTGTTTATTTTATTCCAATATTATATTACTTGTTAAGGGTTGATATTTGTTTTCTTAGGGCCGCTTCACACTGTGGCGTGATCCGGTCCGCTGCTGTCCGGGATGACCCAGACAGCCGCGGACTGGATCAGCACACAGGACTGGGGGGCTATTATGCCGCCCGGGCCGGTGTGCAACGCACGCAGTTCCCACTGCTGATAAGTCAGGATCGCGGGCACCGCTGCACACTGGACCGGGGGCATAATAGCCCCCCAGTCCTGTGTGCTGATCCGGTCCGCGGCTGTCTGGGTTATCCCGGACAGCATCGGACCGGATTACGCCGCAGTGTGAAGCCGGCCTTAGTACTTCCTAAGTGGAGGAGAGCCAAAACCATCTTTATTTTTTTTCTTATTCCATTTTTCTCTTTGTTTTCTGTATCCTTCCTTTAAGAACCATATTTTTTGTTTTCCATTGACATAGAAGGGATTTTTTGCACTTTTTTTTGTCCTGCTGCTTCTCACTGTAACCATCACTTTATGATGTACTATTACATCATGTGGAGGGTGCAGGTGTGTGGAGAGGGCTGACACAGGACAGATGGCAGCTGTGCTCTACAGCTCACACCTTTCTCTAATAGCAGCAATCCCAGATAGCTCAGATCAATGCTGATAATCAATGGAATCTATATGCATCAGAAGAAGAAAAGAGCAGCACACACCGGGTTTGCTGGTGAACTTCTTCTGTATTTCAGCATGTTACACACATGAAAACAAAGACAAGTAACAGAAGGAGGATGGGAACTACAGCCATTTCACCCTGAGCTGAAACAGCCGTAGTTCCCATCCTCCCTCCTGTTCTTTGTCTCCGTTTTCATGTGTGCAGTATGCTGAAATACAGAAGTTCACCAGCAAACTCGGTGTGTGCTGCTCTTTTCTTCTGATGCATATAATTATGGCCTGCGTTCTGTGAGTATGCACAGTGGAGCATAAGTGCGGCTTCTGGAAGCTAATAACAGCAGTGTCAATTGATCCCGATATAAGTGCCTGATTACGGTGGTGCCCAACCTTTTCATTTATTGTTTCTTAAAGGGAATCTGTCAGCAAAATATTATATGTGCAGGTCTTTCAAATATAAATACAAGTCCAGCAATACCTTCACATAGCCAGTCTGTTCCACTATTGCTGCAAAATCAGCGTTTTAATTGATGGGTATGGTAGATCTAAAGCCTCTGTAACTCCAGCTATATTCCCTGCCCAGCTATGAAGTGTTTTGTATAGACCGTAGCATGTGTTCACTTGAAGGTGCTGCTCAGAGAGAGAAAGAGAGAGGGAGCTGCATGTGGCAGCTGGGAAAGTATGAGAGGAAGTGGCACTTGGCAGCTGGGAGAGACTTTAAGAGGAAGATGCACGTGGCAGCTGGGAGAGAGTCTCTCTGAGAGGAAGCTGCACGTGGCAGCTGGGAGAGAGTCTGAGAGGAAGTGGCATGTGGCAGCTGGGAGAGAGTCTGAGAGGAAGTGGCATGTGGCAGCTGGGAGAGAGTCTGAGAGGAAGTGCATGTGGCAGCTGGGAGAGAGTCTCTCTGAGGAGGCTGCATGTGGCAGCTGGGAGAGAGTCTGAGAGGAAGTCATGTGGCAGCTGGGAGAGACTTTGTCTGAGAGGAAGATGCAGTAGCAGCTGGGCGAGAGTCTCTCTGAGAGGAGCTGCACGTGGCAGCTGGGAGAGAGTCTCTCCTGAGAGGAAGCTGCATGTGACAGCTGGGAGAGAGTCTCCCTGGGAGGAAGCTGCGCGTGGCAGCTGGGAGAGAGTCTCTCTGAGAGGAGGCTGAACGTGGCAGCTGGGAGAGAGTCTCCCTGAGAGGAAGCTGCATGTGGCAGCTGGGAGAGAGTCTCTCTGAGAGTAAGCTGCATGTGGCAGCTGGGAGAGAGCCTCTCTGAGGCAAAGCTGCATGTGGCAGCTGGGAGAGAGTCTCCCTGAGAGGAAGCTGCATGTGGCAGCTGGGAGAGAGCCTCTCTGAAGCAAAGCTGCATGTGGCAGCTGGGAGAGAGTCTCCCTGAGAGGAAGCTGCATGTGGCAGCTGGGAGAGAGCCTCTCTGAGGCAAAGCTGCATGTGGTAGCTGGGAGAGAGTCTCCCTAAGAGGAAGCTGCATGTGGCAGCTGGAAGAGAGTCTCTCTGAGAGGAAGCTGCACTTGGCAGAGAGAGGAAACTGCACGCTGCAGCCGGGAGAGAGCCTCTCTGAGAGTGAGCTGCATGTGACAGCTGGGAGAGAGCCTCTCTGAGAGTGAGCTGCATGTGACAGCTGGGAGAGAGCCCATCTGACAGGAAGCTGCATGTGGCAGCTAGAGAGAGCCTCTCTGACATTAAGCTGCACATGGCAGCTGAGAGACCCTGAAAGGAAGCTGCATGTGGCAACTGAGATAGAGCCTCTCTGACAGGAAGCTGCATGTGGCAACTAAGATAGAGCTTCTCTGACAGAAAGCTGCATGTGGCAACTGAGATAGAGCCTCTCTGACAGGAAGCTGCATGTGGCAACTGAGATAGAGCCTCTGACAGAAAGCTGCATGTGGCAACTGAGATAGAGCCTCTCTGACAGGAAGCTGTATGTGGCAACTGAGATAGAGCCTCTCTGACAGAAAGCTGAATGTGGCAACTGAGATAGAGCCTCTCTGACAGGAAGCTGCATGTGGCAACTGAGATAGAGCCTCTCTGACAGAAAGCTGTATGTGGCAACTGAGATAGAGCCTCTCTGACAGGAAGCTGTATGTGGCAACTGAGATAGAGCCTCTCTGACAGAAAGCTGAATGTGGCAACTGAGATAGAGCCTCTCTGACAGGAAGCTGTATGTGGCAACTGAGATAGAGCCTCTCTGACAGAAAGCTGAATGTGGCAACTGAGATAGAGCCTCTCTGACAGGAAGCTGTATGTGGCAACTGAGATAGAGCCTCTCTGACAGGAAGCTGTAATGTGGCAACTGAGATAGAGCCTCTCTGACAGAAAGCTGAATGTGGCAACTGAGATAGAGCCTCTCTGACAGGAAGCTGCATGTGGCAACTAAGATAGAGCCTCTCTGACAGAAAGCTGCATGTGGCAGCTGGGCGAGAGTTTCTGAGAAGAAGCTGCATGTGGCACTTGAGAGATTGCACAAGTTAGCTGAGGAGCTGAGTAGTGTGGTGTTAGAGAGGACAAAAGGCCATTTAATGGTGGACAGTTGACCAGAGCCTGAGTGGTCTTGGAGATGGGGGAGAGATCAGCGAATGTAAAAGACACTGGTCCCTGCTGAGGAATCTAATCTGCTGACTGCCAGAAACTCACTGGGGATCCTGCAGTGAGAGCTGGACATTTATCTGAATGAGTATGGCTGTATATCCCCGCTTATGGGCTGATTATATTGTTCCTTTATAACACACACACATTTTATTCCTGGACTTTTTTCACTAATTAAGTTAAAAAAAATCTGATCAATTTTGGTATTGACAATATCTAACTAAGCCCAAAAAACTATCAGACTTGTTGAGTTTTTTCCCATATCTCTGCAGATTTTTTGCACATTTTTCAGTACATTAGTAAAATGAGATCATACAAATCTGCAACTCGTTTCCCCCCCAAAAAAGACCTCATATGACTATGATGATGTAAAAAAAATCAAATAAAAACACAGTTATGGCTATCATGATTAGTGCTTGGGGAACTTCCATTTACATAACCCCTTTAAATATTTGATGCAATAATAGTTAAAAAGAAGACAATGAGCCCTATGAATTTGGGAGCAGGTCCGGTGACCTCCTATCTAACTTAACAAAGTAAACAAAAAGACAGGGTTCCATTTCTCTGAGCTCTTCCCCCCCCCCCCCCCATCATGAGCTTAATGGCGACTGCTTCATGCTGAAAATATAAGACAAGGCATTGTAAAGTGAGTGAATACTGACGTCTTTGTACTCAATTCATTATTGCATTTATTAATTTTTTGACTTGTTTTCGGTGATTTTTCTTATTTTTCACCTACCTTTTTTAAAGTGTATTTTAAGACTTTCTATGTATACCCTTGTTGGCGGGCTTTAAGAATTTATACTCTTATTTGGCTGAAGAATCAATTTTAACTTTTTAAATAATTATCAAAAGTTGGCATATTTACACATCAGTTCCTCTCTGGGGTGACTTTATTTGCCTGTAACTTTGGCACAATTATTCTGATATTTTAGAAGAGCAAGCAACTTTATGAGCTAAAGAGTGTCAAAATAGGTTGAATGGGTTGTCTGGGCTCTTCCTAACATCTGTATGTGTATCCAGGCTGCCGAATTCTGACAGTTTGTAATTTACACTCTACTAGCATTTTGCAGAGTTACTAGATATCAGCATTCACAGAGGGGTGGCTTCAGCACAGTAATGCAGAGAGAAGGAGATGCACACTTCAGTGCAATGTGGTTCAATCAGTGTTTACATAGGTGAATAGATGTGGTCCTATTGGAGTCTGGGTAGGGTTTGTTGGAGTCTGGGTAGGGCTTTCTGGAGACTGGGGGTAATGTCCAGTGTTTTTTGTATTCTCTGTATTGCATTGTATTATAATATTGTATTGTATTATATTATTATATAGCATTGTATTGTATTCCTTCTGAACTGTAAAGCGCTGTGGAATATGTTGGCGCTATATAAATGAAATTATTATTATGATGTTACAACCAGGCTCCAAAGCAACACTGTATAAGATTAGGTTTCAGCTCACCTGACAGCTCTT
Source organism: Allobates femoralis (assembly GCA_033576535.1). Classification (NCBI taxonomy): domain Eukaryota; kingdom Metazoa; phylum Chordata; class Amphibia; order Anura; family Aromobatidae; genus Allobates; species Allobates femoralis. The sequence goes on from JARQOC010000010.1 coordinate 85,045,766, forward strand.
TGCTCATCCATCTGGGGCTCAGACACCGGCCTCACCTTGCATCAATGTTAATAGAAAAAATTGAAATACGGCTCAACAGGAACAGATTTTCTTTTTCTTTTATTTTTCAATAAAGATGGTGCATGCAAAAGAAAAAATGACGTGCTCGACATGACCCATTCCTGTTGAGCCGGATTCCAATATTTTCTATTAAATCCAAAACAACATACGTCTAGTCAGGGGTGAGCAGCTTCTCCATGTGTGGAATGCTGATATATAGGTAACCATGCAAAATGATGACAGGGTGTAAAGTACCAACTGTTAGCATTCGACAGCCTAAATATACTCACAGATTTTAGAAAAAGCCTGGACGACCCCATTAAAGACAAAAATAAAGAGTCATTTTGTGTTTGCACGAAATGTTTTAATTCATTTTGATGAATTTGGAGCAAAATCGTCTGCAATAATAAGACAAAAAAAAGAAAAGTGAGTTAAAAAAATAAATACTTACACTGTAACATGATGGCTAATCCTTTTGTCCTTCTATAGGTGTAATACACAAAGATGACTGTCCTTATCAGCCATATATACCAATATATATGATTGTCAGTGGTCTCGTCGAGGCGTTGGCTTGTCTTATTTTTCCTCTGAGGCGTTTCTGTAAAAAAGTGCACACTTATATGCAATGTGTCCTTCATCTCTTCTCTGTGTGCTGGCTCATCCCAGGTTAGTGTGCATTTTATGTTCATGATTTATCTAACACATCTACGCTTTGCTCAGGGTTAAAGGGAATGTTTACTCAGAAAATTGAGCAGATATTTATGCACCATGCATTTTTATTTCTAAATGGACAATGTTTTTTTTTCCATATAACAATCTTTATTAAAAATAAAACTTAATCTGGGATTTTGCAATTTTCAAAGAGGCAGCTTGGGTTTTTATTGATTCACACTTCCTGTTTCAGGAAACAATACATGTACCCAGCTACACTGACATTTGTACTAAATCTTCTAATGAGCATGTGCAAAAGCCATAGTGAAGTTAGGGGGAGTAGGGTCAGCTGTAACATCACCCATTGTAATTTCTAGATCCTGCCTAATGATATTGATGACATATTCATAGAAAGTGTCATCATTATAGGATCTGTGGAGAGGAGCAGACTGATAAGAGGAGGCAATTGTGTGTGGAGGAACAGTAGCTTAAAATAATGTTCAACTCCACCTGCTTTTGATGTGGTATTGGCCCTCTTTTGCTCCTGGGTCCCTGTGTGGAAGCACAGGTTGCACCAGTAATATGTTCGCTCCTGCCATGGAGTGCTGAGACTTGGCACCACCACTGATGTCTGCCTCTACTGTGAATGTACGATATTCGGCACCACAACTAAGGTCTGACCCTGCCGTGAAGGTCCAACACTCAGCACCATCACTGATGTCTGTCCCTGCCGAGGAGGTCCGACTCTCAGCACCACTACTGATGCCTGCCCCTGATGTGGAGGTCCGACACTCGGCACCACTACTGATGTCTGCTCCTGCCGTGGAGGTCCGACACTCAGCGCAACCAATGATGTTTGTGCCATGGAAGTCTGACTCCCGGCATCATCACTGATGCCTGGCTCAGCCGTGGAGATCCAACACTCGGCATCACCACTGATGTCTGACCCTGCTGAAGGTCCGACACTCAGCACCATCACTGATGTCTGCCCCTGATGTGGAGGTCCGACACTCAGCACCATCACTGATATCTGCTTCTGCCGTGGAGGTCCGACACTCGGCACCACTACTGATGTCTGCCCCTGACGTGGAGGTCTGACACTCGGCACCATCACTGATGTCTGCCCCTGCCATGAAGCTCCAACACCCGGCATCACCACTGATGTCTGCCCCTGCCATGGAGGTCTGACAATTGGCACAATCACTGATGTCTGTCAGTGCCATGGAGATCCAGCAATTGGCACCACCACTGATGTCTGCTCCTGCCATGGAGCTCCAACACCTGACACCACCACTGATGCCTACCCCTGCCATGAAGCTCCAACACACGGCACCATCACTGATGTCTGCCCCTGCAATGGAGGTGTGACTCCCGCAACCACCAATGATCAGCTGTTATAAGATTTGGCAGATTTAAAGAGTAAATGGAGCCAGAATTGCAAGGCTCTCGTCACTGTGTTATAGAATGGACTTTTTAATGTTCATTAAAGGGGTTGTCCAGAATGCTACAAACATATCTGATTTCCTTCAAAAACAGCACCAACCCTGTCTACAGGTTGTGTTTGATATTGCATCTCATGTCCATTTAAGTGAATGGGCCTGTGCTTTAAATACCACATGGAACCTGTAGACAGAGGTGGCGCTGTTTTTGAAAGAATGAAGTTTTATCAATCCTGGACATCCCCATTAAGTAATGATCTTTGTGGATAAAACTAGGGTGATTTTTGTACTTGTGATGCCAAGGTCATAAGGCCTTATTGCTACATCGTAGGTATTGATTGTAAATGTGAATTACTGCTGACAACATGATGCGTTGCCACATAGCTTTAATCTTACAGCACAATAATTGGGATTATTAGCACCTCCAACAACTTCTTCATTATTCTTGATCACGATAAATTCATTTTCTTATTGGAATTTGCCTTACTTGGAAAGAAAAGAAAAACTGATTCTTTTGCAATTACTCTTTTGTAGCAACATTTTTTTTTATTTTTTTAGGTGGCATCTGGATATTCCACATGTACGAAGTGAGCAGCGTTGATTGTCACCGAACAGTGTTTATAGTCACTGTTGCGATTATGATTGTTAAGTGCATCATTGTTGGCTGTTCCATAATTGCTGTCATTGTTGTTGTTGTATATAAAGCTTTTGCAGGTAATACAATTTCTAGATAACACCTTGACTATAGGTTATGTACTTACTCACTTACCATTGTTTTATAAGGGTTGTCCAGTATTTAAATCTTGACAGGCCATAGTTCGGAATGTCAATATCAGGTCAATGGGCAGCCAACACCCAACATTGTTGGTATTATTTACTATTATTATAGCACCCATTTATTCCATGGTGCTTTACATGTGAAAATAGAGACAAGTACAATATTCATAAACAATACAAGGCACAGACAGATACAGGGGGAGAAAAAGGACCCTGCCCACGAAAGCTCACAGTCTACAAGGGATGGGTGAGGATACAGTAGGGAAGGAGAGAGGACCTGCCCAGAGGGCTCACAGTCCACAAGGGATGGGTGAGGATACAGTAGGTTGAGGAGAGAGGACCCTGCCCATGAGGGCTCACAGTCTACAAAGGATGGGTGAGGATATAGTAGGTGAAGAGAGAGGACCCTGCCCATGAGGGCTCACAGTCTACAGGGATGGGTGAGGATACAGTAGTGAAGGAGAGAGGAACCTGCCCACGAGGGCTCACAGTCCACAAGGGATGGGTGAGGATACAGTAGGTGAGGAGAGAGGCCCTGCCATGAGGGCTCACAGTCTACAAAGGATGGGTGAGGATATAGTAGGTGAAGAGAGAGGACCCTGCCCATGAAGGCTCACAGTCTACAAGGGATGGGTGAGGATAAAGTAGTTGAGAGAAGGACTCCACCGCTGCTCCAAGAGAGGCATTACACTAGTCTACATAAGGATGGGTAGAGATTATATGTAGGGACACGACAGTCAGTGTTACCATATAGTACTGACCTAGGCATCACTGACACGAGCATGTACCATAGTATGACCAGCATCATACCATCAGTGTACATATAGACCAGGCAAAACAACATGTACCTATACTGACCCAAGATCAGTTACTTATGACGAGTCATACGACACTCAGTGTTACCATATAGTACTACGACATCCAGTCATTCATATCCGAGTCATACACATGTCAGTGTTACCATATAGTACTGACCGAGGCATCATACCGAACGTCAGTGTTACCATATAGTATGACTGAGATCATACCGACACGTCAGTGTTACCATATAGTACTACCAATCAACGACACGTCAGTGTTACCATATAGTACTGACCCAGCATCATACCGACATGTCATGTTACTCATATAGTACTGACCTCAGGTCATCATACCGACACGTCAGTGTTACCATATAGTACTGACCAGCATACACATCATAATACTGACACATCTTACAGGTGTTACCATATAGTACTTGACCCGAGGCATCATACCGACACTCAGTGTTACCATATAGTACTGACCCAGAGATCATAACCACTGTAGCCCACACTCGATCAGTGTTACCATATAGTACTGACCCGAGACATCATACCGAACATGTCAGTGTTACCATATAGTACTGACCCAGAGCATCATACCGACACGTCAGTGTTACCATATAGTACTGACCTGAGGCATCATACCGACACGTCAGTGTTACCATATAGTACTGACCCGAGGCATCATACCGACACTCAGTGTTACCATATAGTACTGACCCGAGCATCATACCGACACTCAGTGTTACCTTATAGTACTGACCCGAGACATCATACTGACAGTGTTACCATATAGTACTGACCCGAGACATCATACCGACAGTCAGTGTTACCATATAGTACTGACGAGGCATCATACCGACACTCAGTGTTACCATATAGTACTGACCCGAGACATCATACCGACACGTCAGTGTTACCATATAGTACTGACCGAGGTATCATACCGACACTCAGTTTACCTTATAGTACTGACCCAAGACATATACCGACACGTCAGTGTTACCTATAGTACTGACCTGAGCACCATACCGACATGTCAGTGTTACCATATAGTACTGACCCAGCTCATACCGACACGTCAGTGTTACCATATAGTACTGACTGAGGTCATACGACACTCAGTGTTCCATATAGTATGACCCGAGACATCAACCGACACGTCAGTGTTACCATATAGTACTGACCCGAGGCATCATACGACACGTCAGTTTACCTATAGTACTGACCCAGACATCATACCACACTCAGTGTTACATATAGTACTGACCGAGCATCATACCGACACCTCAGTGTTACCATATAGTACTGACCCAAGACATAATACCGACAGGTCAGTGTTACTATAGTACTGCCTGAGCACATACCGACAGTCAGTGTTACCATATAGTACTGACCAGACATCATACCACACGTCAGTGTTACCATATAGTACTGAACTGAGCATCATACCGACACTCATGTTACCATATAGTACTGACACAGACATCATACCACACGTCATGTTACCATATAGTACTGACCGAGACATATACCGACAGTCATGTTACCATATAGTACTGACCAAACTCATACACACGTCAGTGTTACCATAAGTATGACTGAGGATCATACCGACAATAGTTTCCATGTACTGACCCAGACATCAACCGACACGTCAATGTTACCATATAGTACTGACCCGAGGCATCATACCGACACGTCAGTGTTGCCATATAGTACTGATCTGAGGCATCATACCGACATGTCAGTGTTACTATATAGTACTGACCAGAGGCATCATACTGTCACGTCAGTGTTATCATATAATATTGATCCGAGGTATCATACCGACACGTCAGTGTTACCATATAGTACTTACCCAAGGCATCATACCGACACGTTAGTGTTACCATATAGTACTGACCCAAGGCATCATACCGACACATTCGTTTTACCTTATAGTACTGACCCAAGACATCATACCGACACGTCAATGTTACCATATAGTACTGACACGAGACATCATACCAACACGTCAATGTTACCATATAGTACTGACACGAGACATCATACCGACACGTCAGTGTTACCATATAGTACTGACCCGAGGTATCATACAGACACATTAGTTTGACCTTATAGTACTGACCCAAGACATCATACCGACACGTCAATGTTACCATATAGTACTGACACGAGACATACCGACACATCAGTGTTACCATATAGTACTGACCCGAGACATCATACCGACACGTCAATGTTACCATATAGTACCAAACCGTGGCATCATACCGATACGTCAGTGTTACCATATAGTACTTACCAGAGGCATCATACCGACACGTCAGTGTTACCATATAGTACTGACCAGAGGCATCATACTGTCACGTCAGTGTTATCATATAATACTGATCCGAGGTATCATATCGACACGTCAGTGTTACCATATAGTACCGACCCCAGACATCATACCGACACGTCAGTGTTACCATATAGTACTGACCCAAGGCATCATACCGACATGTCAGTGTTACCATATAGTACTGACCCGAGGCATCATACCGACACGTCAATGTTACCATATAGTACTGACCTGAGGCATCATACCGACATGTCAGTGTTACCATATAGCACTGACCCGAGGTGTCATACCGAAACGTCAGTGTTACCATATAGTACTGACCCCAGACATCATACCTACCCATCAGTGTTACCATATAGTACTGACCCCAGACATCATACCTACACAATCAGTGTTACCATATAGTACTGACCCGAGACATCATACCGACACATTAGTTTTACCTTATAGTACTGACCCTAGACATCATACCGACACGTCAATGTTACCATATAGTACCAAACCGAGGCATCATACCGATACGTCAGTGTTACCATATGGTACTGACCAGAGGCATCATACCGACACGTCCGTGTTACCATATAGTACTGACCAGAGGCATCATACTGTCACGTCAGTGTTATCATATAATACTGATCCGAGGTATCATACCGACACATCAGTGTTACCATATAGTACCGACCCGAAGCATCATACCGACACGTCAGTGTTACCATATAGTACCGACCTCAGACATCATACCAACACGTCAGTGTTACCATATAGTACTGACCTGAGGCATCATACTGACATGTCAGTGTTACATATGTACTGACTCGAGTATCATACGACACATAGTGTTACCATATAGTATTGACCCCAGACATCATACCGATACATTAGTTTTACCTTATAGTGAACATGGTGAACAAAAAACACAAAAAACAAACAAATGTGTAATTGCACTCTTTTTTGGCAATTCCCCTGCAATTAAAATTTTTTTCTCGTTTTCCAGTACACTATGGTAAAATAAATTATGTTGTCCCGCAAAAAAACAAGCCATATAGACTTATATTGAAGGAAAAATTAAAAAGTTTCGACTGTTGGAATAAGAGGAGTCAAAATCTGAAAACGAAACAATCGCCTGGGGGTGAAGGGGTTAAAGAGTGCAGATTTACAAACTTTGCAATTTGTGGAGGGAAGGGATACAAGAAACCTTCCTGCCGATGTGTGAAGTCTCTATCTTTGCCGAGCAGGACGCCAATCTAGCCAGGGTGGGCGCGTTCTATTGACGTGAGGCCATCACCGGGGCCATACTGCTCAGATGACGAATATATAATGAAAGAAGCATATGGCGGTTTTAGATCGTCATTTCTCCATTCTAGTAAAAGCAGCGATTACAAAATCACTGATCCAGATTTTGCTTTTTTGAAATTTGATGAATAAATTAAATGATTGTCGTTCAGCCATCAGTGATGGAAGTTCTAAATTATCATTGCACATGTCCTAGTTATGTATTTATTAACTGTGAACAAAACAGTAAATGCACTTTTATCTTTTAGAAAGGAAGACGACACCAGATCAATCTGAAGTCCCTGCCTGAAGACGTGGCTCTTGGTTTTGATACAAACACAAGTTGTGGCAGAAATCCTGGGGCCCCATAGCAGGAATTCTAAAAAATAAATTATATTTGTCTTGCTCCCATAAGAACAAATCTAACAAAGTAATTGTCCTCCTATTGAAGCCCATAGGTTCCTGTTTCATTGCAGCCATAAAGTGTGATGCCCCCCAAACACTGTATGATGACCCTACTGTACCCCCCTCAGCTACCCTGGCAATGAATGGTGACCCCAGAACAGTATAATCCCCAAATTTGACCCCCCGCACACAGCCTCCATACAGTACAATGGGCTTAAATGCAGTATAATGGCCTCCACACCTCCTCACACTGTATAAAAACCCCTACACAGTCCTCCACACAGTATGATGACTCTACTGTATGCTCCTGAACTACTCCGGCAATGAATGATGACTCCAACACAGTATAATCCTCAACTGTGACTACCACACTGCTCTCCAAACAGTCTAATGGCCCCCACACCTCTTCACACTGTATAATGGCCCCAAACATTACTCCAAATAGTATAATGGTCCCCACACAGTCTTACAAACAATGTAATGGCTATAACACTGGTGGGTTTGGACTAACAGGACCACTGGCCAGTCTTACCCTGGGGGGATACATGTAAGAAGGTGGCAAATGCCAGGAAAATTCCTACCCCTGAAAGTGCTTTTATATGCCCTTTTGTGTGATGTTCAATCCCCAGAAAGTGGGTGCAGTGTTGCCAGTCACCTCTAGATATCACCAGTGTAAGATTCACTGAATATAGGGGAGCCTAGGCTTTAGGCTGGAAACAAATTGTCCTGATATAGGAGTCACTAGGGAGTGTCGGATCATTAGCCCTGAACAACCTCTCCCTGTCAGCAACTCCAAACTCCCGTCCTGACAGGGAGAGGTGACTCGTATATCACACGGACAGTGTGTTTCCAGCCTTAAAGGGACGCTGTCAGGTCATTTTTCAGTATGATACTAATATTACCCTTGAATAGGGCCTGGGTAGCCCTTTTAAAACATGTAAATCATTATTGTACCATTTGTAGTTTCCATGTTATAAGCATTTTCAGACCCTGCAGGGAGCTGCTGCCTTAGTCCTCTCCATTATAAGCACAGACTATTAGTCCAGCTGTGTTTAGCTGTCATTTAATTATGCACTCCCTCCCAGCAGGTCTCTCCTCCCTCTCAACAGCTCTCTCATTCCTCCTCCATCTCAGCAGCTCTCTCCTCCCTCTCGGCAGCTCTCTCATCCCTTCTCCATCTCAGCAGCTGTCTCCTCCCACCTCTCTCCTCCCTTCTCTCCTCCCTCATCCTTCCTTTCCCCTTCCCTTGCCCTCAGTGCAGTGTCAGGTTTCAGTTTCCATTAGGAGCTTCTGTTGAGGACATGGAGGGAGAGAGCTATTGCAGGTCTGCCATACCCGATCTAGACTCTATTTGTTTCTCTAAGCAGGAATCCTGCTGTGCTGTGACAGATTCTGTGTTGTATTTGACCTCTTGGATTTGCTGCAAAGAAAGCAGAGAGAAGGATGCAGCCCCCCCACTGATCTCCTGTACAGTGATGTGAATATGGGACAAGAATATTCATCCTGTTGAGAATGGGCAGCAGAGAAGGAAGTGGATCATTCACTGTGATTGATAGATGGAATGAATCTCTTTATTTTGCAGTTTACAGAAGATAGGAGAGAATATAAATAATAGAAATACATAAATAGAGAGCGCTTAGAAGGAGGATTTAGAAATTGATAGCAGTTAGATGTGGATTTTTGACCTGACAGATTTCCTTTAACGGGTGACAGGGGTAGTTAATGTTGGAGCTGGCCCACAGTGAGGGGATATAAGGTGTGGTATTTCTTGCTTGGGGTAGGAGAAAAATGTGGGCAAAGTAAGAGCAGACATAAGCAGGGTGCCGATACAGTTGAATTGTGATGATGGGCCGGGGGTAGGGGATTCTGGTGCCGGCGCTGGCACCAGTTTCCCCTAACTCACAGACCTTATAGTGGTCTGCCGCCATTCAAAATAATTTATTAATCTGGAGTGAATCTAATAACATTTAAAATAAGGCCTCATTCATAAGTCCATGTTACACATATATGTTAATCCTCATGTTAAGACCCCATCAACACGAGCATTGATAGGTATTCAACATGAGCATTGATGGGGTCTCAACATGAGCATTGATGGGGTCTCAACATGCAGAATCAACGTGAGGATTGATGGGGGTCTCACACGATATTTTTGGCATCTCAACAGAGGATTAATGGGCTGTGAACTTAAGGATTGATGGGTTTCAACTGAAATTGATGGGGGTCTCAATGAAGATTGATGGTCTTACATGAAATTGGTGGGTCTCAACATAAGATTGATGGGGTCTCAACATGAAGATTAATGGGGTCACAACATAAGGATTGATGGTCTCAACATGCAGAATCAAGTGAGATTGATGGGGTCTCACACGAGATTTTGGCATCTCAACATGAGGATTAATGGGCTGTGAATAAGGATTGATGGGTTCAACATGAGAATTGATGGGGTCTCAAAATGAAGATTGATGGGGTCTCTACATGAGAATTGGTGGGGTCTCAACATAAGAATTGATGGGGGTCTCAACATGAAGATTAATGGGGGTCACAACATAAAGATTGATGGGGTCTCAACATGAGAATTGGTGGGGTCTCAACATGAAGACTGATGGGGTCTCAACATGAAGATTGATGGGAGTCTCAACATGAGGATTAATGGGGTCTCAACATGAGGATTGATGAGAGTCTCAACATGAGGATTAATAGGGTCTCAGCATGAGGATTGATGGGGCGCTCAATGGTCAATTCATCAGATGACACTAAGATGTTAAAAGTTTGCCGATCTTACTGGTGCATTTTAAAGGGAATCTATCATGGTCATTTTATACCTCAAACTACTGACATACAGTCCCTTTCATGCTGTTTGAATCAATACCCTGTTTGTAGAAATCCGTTTTACTGTTTCTAAGAAATCTATTCTGGAAATCGTATGCAAATGAGTTGCAAGTGCTTTGTGCAAGAACACTACACTTGCAGCTATTCTGCCCTCCTTCCCTATTCTCTGCCTGTTTCCTGTGTCTGACTAACAGGTCAGAGGAGGCAAGTCATTATTAAAAGATGGACCTGTTAATCAGACACAGGAGGCAGATGGGGAATAAAAGTTTTTTTTATCATACAAAAAACTTTTTGCACTTTTTTATCTATCCTGGTTGCAGTTGGGCCCATAGGGGTGCCATTCATCTAGTGGTGCAGAAGTATTGTACTGTGCAGCCCAATGCTCAGGCAGCAGAGCGGTCGGGTAGCTTTCAGACACTCTGCATCATATGTATCAGTGTGAATGGTGCCTTATGCGGGTCTATTGTATGCATGGCAGGTCACCTCACACACTTGGCTGGTTGAAGGTGATTTATTAGCCTGCACATGGGCTTGCTTCACAGTTGGGCTCTGACTGCATCCAGTAAGTGCACTTGGTTTCTGTTTTTGGCATGGATGGTAAGATTTTTGATGCTGCTTATTTTTCTAGTAGTTTTTGTGCAATTTAGATAGGACTGATGAGCATGGGAAGCCGTGACATGGATCATCAGCTTAAATATCTTGGCCAATACATGAACCAATATTCCATTTATAAAAGTTTTTTTTTTGATCATACAAAAAACTTTTTGCACTTTTTTATCTATCCTGGTTGCAGTTGGGCCCATAGGGGCGCCATTCATCTAGTGGTGCAGAAGTATTGTACTGTGCAGCCCAATGCTCAGGCAGCAGAGTGGTTGGGTGGCTTTCAGACACTCTGCATCATATGTATCAGTGGGAATGGTGCCCTATGCAGGTCCATTGTATGCATGGCAGGTTGCCTCCCACACTTGGCTGGTTGAAGGTGATTTATTAGCCTACACCTGGGCTTGCTTCACATTTGGGCTCTGACTGCATCCAGTAAGTGCACTTGGTTTCTGTTTTTGGCATGGATGGTAAGATTTTTGATGCTGCTTATTTTTCTAGTAGTTTTTGTGGAATAGGGAAGGAGGGCAGAATAGCTGCAAGTGCAGTCTCCCACCCCAAAGCACTTGCAGCTCATTTGCATAAGATTTTCACGGATTAATTGGTAACAGCAAAACAAATCTCTGCAATCAAGGTAAGGATATAATCCACCTCAAGGTTCCTATACATACAAGTCATTAGTTTGATACATAAACTCTGCATCGTAGGTTAATAATATTCTAATATTTAGAATTTCTTGAATTATTCAATCTGTGCTGTTTTTTTTCACCAGCTACAGGAGAATGTGGACGTCCTATGAGCCCTATTCCCCCTATGAGGGACTGAATTATTTAGCCTTGGTGTTATTACTTACTGTACTCTATTTATTGATTTCATAACAACCTTATCCATACTAGAACCATTGTCAGTCCCCAAAATGACTCAAAGTTTTAAGGTTCTGTTCAGAAGCACCTAATATGTGCTCAATGTTATATATGTAATATTGTAAAGAATTGTATCTGTCAGTGTCTATATGAATAATAAAATAATATTCCTCTTGTGGTGTTTATTGTTGTGAGGGCCACAATATTAAGAGTTTTCCGATTTTGGGAAACCTTTATCCTCCATCTGCACTTTGCTTTCTAAAAAAAAAAATAATATAAGCTGTGCTTTACTCCCCTTTCTGGGTCCAGTGCTGAGAATCCGCCACTGCAATCAGGGTCTGTTATTGGCTTCAGCGCTGATAATATGTCAACAGCACTGTAGCCAATCACTGAGGTCAGTGGCTTGGCCTGAGTAGAGGGCGCGAGCCGCTCAGAGTTACCAAGCTCACTGATTGGCAATGCATCAAGGCCTCGTGATTGCATCACAGGACGGCCAGTGCTGGCGGGGAATAGCGCATTCCCTTCTGTGATGCTTTAGGTCGCACTGTCAGTGATTGCGAGCGCGATATAAAGGGTTAACAGTGCCAATCAGATCACTGATCTGCTCGGTCCTGTTAGCTGCACATGTCAGCTGATCAGCTCACGTGTAGGTGATGATGCAAGCTCAGTGCTCGCATCAAAAGGAGGGAACACAGCCAAGGACATACAGGTGCATCTCAATCAGAATATCATCAAAAAGTTAATTTATTTCAGTAAATCAAAAAATAAAGTGAAACACATATATTATGTAGAGTCAATACACACAGAGGGATCTATTTTAGGTGTTTATCTCTGTTAATGTTGATGTTTATGGCTTACAGCCAATGAAAACCCAAAAGTCACTGCATAGTTACATTTCAGTTCCAGTTCACTTTTTGTTTCCTAACATTAAATTAGATAATGATCACTTTTAGGGAGCCAGAATATGATCACCCATAGGACATCACCCGGGTATCTCAGGAGGGGAGGCATGCTGAGTTATTGTCTCCTTCCAATACACGGTGCCCTTCGTTTTCCAGTGTTTCACAATAATAAATTGGCTCTTTTTGTTAGTTTTCAGACTTGAAATAAGGGAAGTAGATTATTACTTCATCTGTCCCCCCTGAAAATTACCGGATTGTTGCAATATATCTGCCATAAAGCTGTCGACTCATGTAAACCAAGTCTGTGGTTTACATTGCCAAGTGTTGCAAAATGTGCATGTTAAAAAAAGAAGGTTCTTTAAGTCATTTACAGCAAAATGTGAGAAACGATGTAAACAGCAGCCAGTATTCATCACATTGTAAAGACTAGAGGTTGACCGTGTAAAGGCTGATCATGTCATGGCCTGATGAGACCTCGGGGAGAAAATATGTATATGTCGCCCGATGTATATGATATTGCCCGATATCACTTCTCCCTTATGCCTCAAAACTGCTGGAACAGCATGTCCATCTTGAACTGTCCTCCCCCCTCTCCTCCTGCTCCCTCTCTGACTGGTTGCAATCAGGCTTCCAACCACATCACTTTAGTGAATGTGCCCTAGCTAAAGTTACCAATGACCTAATAACCACCAAGAGAAAGTGACACTACTCTGTCCTCCTCCACCTGGACCAGTCCTCCACCTTTGACACTGTAGACTGCTCCTTCCTATTACAGATTCTGTCATCTCTTGGCATCACAGATTTGGCCCTGTCCTGGATCTTATCATATCTAAGAGACCGGGCATTCAGTGTCTCCCTCTCCCACACCAACTCCTCACCTCACTCCCTGTCCATTGGTGTTCCCCAAGGTTCAGTTCTAGAACCCCTACATCTACATCTGCACCTTTGGCCTGGGTCAGCTCATAGAATACCATGGTTTGCAGTATCATCTCTATGCTGGTGACACGCAGATCTACCTCTTTGGACCTGACATCACCTTCTTACTGACCAAAATCCCACAATGTCTGTCCGCTATTTCATCTTTCGTTTCTGCTCAATTTCTAAAACTGAACATAGGGCAAAATAGAATTCATCCTCTTTCCTCCATCTCACTACCCCCTCCACCAGACCTATCCATCAAAGTCAATGGCTGCTCACTTTCCCCAATCCTGCATGCTCGGTGCCTTGGAGTGATCCTCGACTCTGCCCTCTCTTTCAAACCACATATCCAAGCCCTTGCCACCTCCTGTCGACTCCAACTCAGAAATATTGCCAGGATTCGTACATTCCTTGACCAAGAAACAGCAAAAACATTCATGCATGCCGTCATCATCTCACGCCTTGACTATTGCAACCTCCTACTCTCTGGTCTCCCCTCTTGCACCACTTCAATCTATCCTAAACTCTGCTGCCTGACTAATCCACCTGTCTCCCCATTATTCCCCAGCCTCTCCTCTCTGCCAAGCTCTTCACTAGCTTCCTATTGTCCAGAGGCTCCAGTTCAAAACCCTAACCATGACATACAAAGCCATTCACAACCTGTCTCCTCCATACATCTGTGACATGGTCTCCTGGTACTTACTTCCCACTCATCTCTTCTTCCCACAATCGTATTACAAGATTTCTCTCGTGCTTCCCCCATAGTCTGGAACTCTCTGCCTCAACACATCAGACTCTCGCCCACCGCGGAAACCTTCAAAAGGAACGTGAAGACCCACCTATTCTGACAAGCCTACAACCTGCATTGATCCTCAGTCTACTGAACCGCCGAACGACCAGCTCAATCCTCTCCTAGTGTATCCTCACCCATCCCTTGTAGACTGTGAGCCCTCGTGAGCAGGGTCCTCTCTCCTTCTGTACTTGTGTGTGCCTTGTATTGCTCATGCTTATAGTACTTGTCTATGTGTGCCCCTTTTCACATGTACAGCGACATGGAATAACTGGCGCTATAATGAATAATAATAATGTTCCTTCTGAAAATATGCATGCTATATTTGTGTGAGCAACAAATATTTTTAACTTTCCACTGGAGCCTGTCTGCTGATCTTCTCCAATTGATTTTTGGGAAATGCACTTGCCACAAGTGCATGTGGCACAGATTTGTGTCTCCCTTCCTACAGTCTCTGCATGGGGTCGTAGTTCTGAATGGAGGCATTCTTCCCTTCCTTAATTAACTTTCTTACCTCACCATCTGCCATTAAAACCATTTGTTGGTGTTTGACGCCATCCTGTTTCTGAATAAGATGAATTATAGGTCAATATATGGATAAAGAGATGTCTAAGGGTACCTTTACACGCGGCTACATTTCTAGGGTGGCTACAGGTAACTTACTGGTTGCAGTGAAATCATGGAGACATGGTTCTATCTTGTTGCTGTGTACAAATGGAATAATCTCTCCATGATTTCACTGCAACCAGTAAGTTACCTGGTGACAAGCTACAAATGTAGCCATGTGTAAAGGTACCCTTAAGGTACCTTTACACGCCGCGACGGCAGGCTGGATACATCCCGCTACTTCACGTGCACGAGCACGCTCAAACGGTCAACGCATCACCTTTACACGCCGCCACAAGATGCGCTACGCCACGCTACATCTATAGCTAGCTACATCGCCGGGTGTCTCAAGTAGCCAGCTGTAGCTCATTTACACACCGCTATAACCAGCTACTATGGGCGTACCTGGTGCAGCAGGGCCAGCACATAGGCGTGCTACAATTGTGGATTACGAGCCGTCCGTACGCTGATAGGACGAAGCAATAACATCCTGATTGGGCAGGCAACGCAGGAGGCTGAGTAATACAGCACGCTCGAGCAATTGTGTAGTGTGACTCGTCAGCTCCTTTAAATATGCCTCCCTATGCAGCGACTACCAATCGTCATGCAGCAGCTTCCACCAATGATCGCACATGGGGCGCGGTAACACGGAGCCAGGGTCACGCCTTAGCTACATTGCAGCTACATCGCAGGCTGTCCCGAGTTCCCTTCCGTTGCCTCTTTACACGCCGATACAGCTCGCTACCATCCCTACACTTCCCTAACACTCCACCCCCCAGGACCTATGATTGGCCCTCTGTTCTAGGTGATGCATGTAGGGTTGGATTTCTATGTTAACCGGATCATTGCTGAGTCAGAGAATATTGCGGCTGCATTTATGGCTGCAATACCCTCTTGTGACGCACTCGTTGCGGGGCGCCACACTCCCCCTTGGTTGAATACGCTTGTCCCCAAGCGTCACACTACCCACATTACAGAGGTTTTTATATTTTATAACAGGTAATACACTTTTATTAATGACAAGTCATTGTATGCATAAAAGTGAGGTAAATAACAGGTTAACACATTGCGCGGACCCGGCGGGCGGTCGGCTGTCCTTAGAATAAAAGTTCAGGCTGTAGCCGCCAAGTCGCGGTGTTATGGTGCAAACAGGTAGAAGTCTCTTTTTGCAAAAAGTTCAAACAACAAGTCACTCATGGAGGGCACTGTTCCGGACTCGTATAGCGAACCACCCGTACATGTCGCTCATAGGTTACTATGTCCCCTCTATACAAGTCTCGGTTTGGATGACCTCGCGGTAGGTGCGATTCCACATCACGACGCCCCACAAATACTTCGGTACTCACACCCTCCTCCCTTACGAATCCCCACCCGGTGGACAAGTTAAAGGTGCTTACCCGCCCGGTTTTACGGAATTGTTCAGGCAATGGAGATTGGCGGCGGGCCTCGGCGCGAGCCTGCATGTTGGCTTGCAGTCGAGTGTGCCACTCGCCTCTCCGGATACGACGTACCTCTTCATCGGAGTGGTGCGGCGTGTGGATAAAGTCACTACGGCGTGCTGGTTGTTGAACCGCTCGAGCTTGGTGGGCAGTCTGGAGTGGAGCCCGGTTTAACGGAACCAGAGAAGATGCTGTTGCGGCGGCACCCGACCAGTGCACCTGAGCTGTTCGCCCGGCAGAAGGATTCTTGGTGTCTCCCCAGGCGAACCCGGTGTAGAGATCCTCAGCTGGACTGTAGGTCTCGTCGTCATCCTCCTCGACCTCTCCTTCGATGACTACGTCGGGCTGCTCGGCTGACGAAGACGATGGAATGGAATCCTCTGGATCGATGGGTGGCTGTGCTGCAAAGTTCTCCTCGGGTCGTTGTGCAGGACTTCCAGGCTGCCTGCCTCTTCTTCTGTAGCAGCGGGAAGTGGTGTTTCGATCCCGGACACCAGGTAGGCCTCTGTAGTTGCAGAGGAGGCCTCCGGTTCAGGGAGAAAACAGGCGACAGTCTCGGTAGTGTAGAAACTAGTCGAGGGTTCCGCAGGTGGAACCAGGTAGGTGTGAGCTTCTTCATGGGAGCGTATTGGAAGCTCCGGCTCTGGAACGGGGCCGGCTGCGGTTTCAACCGCTGGAACGGGTCGAGCTGTGGTCCTCACAGGAATGATGCAGTCTATGGGCTCCGGTGACGAAGCAGGACAGGTGGTGGGCGACGGTGAGGTGGTTGAAAAGCTGGCGATGTCGTCTGGGCTTGGAGAAGCTGTACCCGGTCGGCTCTGCTGCATCGCATGATGGAGTCTTCTGCCTAGGGTCGCACTCCAGCTGCGAATCGTCCACTCCACTGTCTCGATTAGTCGCACCCGGAGGTCTTGTAGAGCCTCTAGCCAGAAGTCGGGGCTGCCGTCTACGGTAAGGGCAGGACCCGGACCCGGTTGGCCTATGGCTGCTCTGGCCTCTGCCTCGACCTCCCGCATTAGGTCTTGGAGTCTCATGCTGGCCATTCTCTTCTTGGAGGGAAACCACACCCGTTCAACCGGTAAACGTTCTGGTAGAGCTGGTGAAGAAGTCTGTCTGACACTCCCATTTCCTCTGGGCTTTTGTAGTCCAATCATGGGAAAAGTCTTTGGGGTCCGCCCCCATGGTTGATTCGAGCAATCAGGGCGGACAAAGAGTTTGGCGCCTTTTGTCTTTAGCCCTCCCACGATGAGGGGGGGTTGACTCACTCCTGGGCTTGCACGTGGCAGATTCTTGTGGCGGGAAGCCATCTTGGGCGCCATCTTGGCCCAATGGTGAAAAGGCGGGAAAGTTCTTTTAGGGACGAACAAAGTCCAAATTGTAGACAATAAAGTCCAGTTTAAGCACATTATACCCGTTGGATAACGGGCCTGCTCGTATCCTGTTCGTGACGCCATTTTCTGACTCACCGTGGCCGGGACTGCGGTTTAGACAGGCGATGCTTCCTTCCTCCTTGTCACGGGTGGACCGCGCCTGCCGGTAGTGGGGCCCGGTGTAGTGCAGATCAAAAGTGTTTGAAGACGTCTTGGTGGAACAGATTAAAGGGGTTTTTAATTTATTCGTGACGCCACCTATGAGTAGTTCGGTAAGGGCTACCGACGCTGCGAAACCTCCGGGGGATGGACAGCAGCTAGATGTTACGCTCCCCACAGGCTGAGCGGTGATCCCCGGAGGATGGAGCTGCTCAAGATGTTGTGCGGCAGATGCGGTTACCTTGTAGTGCGGACGGACAGTTCATAAGGAAGCACGGACACAGAAAGTCTCTGCAACGGGTCTTTACTGTAACCAGCAGGCAATACATGGCATACAGTGGTTGAGTAGTGGACCGGGTGGACTCAGCAGTGATGGTGTCCCTTAGAAATCCGCAGTGTTCCTCCATTCTAACTAATTGGTTGCCAGTGTCGCCCAGGAATACCAGGTCGGGTACGGGGAGGCTGCTTCAATGCCCTATCCATGATGTACGTTCTGGATGTTTTGGGGAGCCTTGGATCCCTCAGTGGGTACACCGCTGGTTAGACGACTGGAAGTTGGCTTGTGGTGGGGTGCTCCTGTGAAGCTGCTCCTCCACGCTTCTGGTTCGCGTAGCAGAGGTGAACTGCTGCCAGCTTCGGTACCAGTGAATCGGCTGTGAGTTGTGGGCACGGGAGTCTTTTGGAACCCGTGTAGATAATGCCCAGTCCCGGTAGTTAAGGCCTCAGGTGCTGACACCCGACCGGTGACGGCCCAGGGGCCCGCACGGGGTGCGGAGCCCCCGCTCCTCTCCAAGTTCTAGTCCTAGACCCTTCTTCTCCGAGTTCTAGACTATTCTCTCTCTGTTCTGTCTAGACTATATTGTGTGTTCTACTACACTTCCCTAACACTCCACCCCCCAGGACCTATGATTGGCCCTCTGTTCTAGGTGATGCATGTAGGGTTGGATTTCTATGTTAACCGGATCATTGCTGAGTCAGAGAATATTGCGGCTGCATTTATGGCTGCAATACCCTCTTGTGACGCACTCGTTGCGGGGCGCCACATTATACTATATGAAGGAATATGAGGCTGCATTTTGCTGTATGGAGGGCTTTGAGGCTGCATTATACTATATGGAGGGTGGATAATGGGGGTGCATTATAATAATTGGATGAGTATGGGGCTGGCTACCTTATGAATGGGGGACAATGGGATGCATTATAATACATAGAGGACTATGGGGTTATATTGTAATACATGGAGGATATGGGGATGCATTATAATAATTGGAGGACTATGGTGATAGGAGGAGGAAGTCTATATATACCAGGACGGGGGACATATATACCACGATAAGGGCCATATTCCAAGATGAGGGACATTTATACATAATGAAGGGGAGAGGGGTCAATTCTTGGGTCTTTATAGGATTTAGATTTGTGAAAATGGCGTGCACTCAAGCGTTGTTGATTGAGGTGCCAGTGAAGGAGTTGCAAGAACCTGTAGTCAATTCAAGAAGAGAACCACTGCACGCTCAGAGGTATTTTGATGGAAAAGTGAAAGTTTTTATTTTGTCATATACAACATGCGACCTGGCAGATGTTTCGGCCACCGCTTTGGGGCTCACACATGCCAGAGCGCAGGGCCAGGCACACAGCTGACAGATGCTGTTGCTTCCTTACACTTAATGTATGTAGCTCTTCCAGACGGACGCCGAGCTACCACTAGGCTTCTTTTCAGCACCCTAGGCTATTAACCATCCAAGCGACACTGTGAAAAAGGTCCAAAGCAGTGGCCGAAACGTCTGCCAGGTCACAGGTTATTCATGACAAAATAAAAACTTTCACTTTTGCATCAAAATACCTCTGAGTGTGCAGTGATTCTCTTCTTGAATTTATAGGATTTAGAACGCTAAACAGGGCCCATACAACTCACTAACGTGCGCGCAGGGGGCCCAGGTCTAAATTTCGCACCGGGACCCATTGGACTCTAGTTACGCCACTGCAGCAGAACATAGTTGACTAATGAAGGATCCATTAAAAAAAAATACAAAAGGACATAAATTCAGAACATCAATCAAAAAAAGCTTCAAGATGTCAAAAAAAGCTTACCAAAAGTCAACTATCCATTGCACTCAGCAGGACACAGTAGGCCCAGTGATGAAGGCAACCAAGTGCATAATACCGGTGTAACAGGCCACATTAACCCCCTGCCCAGAATATACCCGGGGTTAAAGTGGCCTAGGCCAGATTATACCCTGGTACCATTGAGTGATATACTCAATAACGGGGCCCCAGTCACTGCACAGGGGCTCCAGGCAGCACACAGGGGCCCCGGTCAGCGCACAGGAGGGCAGAGACAGAATACGAGGCCCCAGGCAGCTCACAGAGCCCCAGGGACGTGGAGGGAAGCCTGCCCTCTCCATGGGGAAGGCACCTGTCCCTCTGACGAGTATGGAGACATTGGCTGGACCGAGAGGTTGGTAGAGCACTTGAGCATATGGGGTCTTGGCTGAACCTGTAGGGTGCTCGTTCGGACGTGTGGTGCAGCTATTGATCATGGAGGTCTGGGCCGGGGATGGCAGACTTGGAGGTGGCTGGCAACCTGAAGAGCACGTGGTGAGGAGACCTTGGGGACACCTTGATTACCCGGTAGCTCAGGTAGCCTAGAACCTGGTCTGTGTCGTGTATGGCTGTGTGAGTACCATGAAGAGAAACGGGGAAGGATCCATGTGAATATGGTTGGGAATGATCCCTGTGAATATGGTGGGGAATGATCCCTGTGAATATGGTTGGGAATGATCCCTGTGGATATGGTGGGGAATGATCCCTGTGGATATGGTGGGGAATGATCCCTGTGAATATGGTGGGGAATGATCCCTGTGGATATGGTGGGGAATGATCCCTGTGGATATGGTGGGGAATGATCCCTGTGAATACGGTGGGGAATGATCCCTGTGAATATGGGGGGAATGATCCCTGTGAATATGGTGGGGAATGATCCCTGTGAATATGGTGGGGAATGATCCCTGTGAATAGTGCCAGGCGGGCATAGCCCCGTTTGGGACCAACTAGAAATTCACAAAGGTCCCGGGGATAAACGTGTGAATCATAATGGTTTATGTGAAAGTGCCAGGTATGATGCAAATGTGGCGCCCCTGCGGGTATTAGCCACAGTATAAGATCATAATAGTTGCACTCACTTAGAAAGCCATGCCACTGCACTACCACCTTTGGCCAGTAGGGGAGCTCCAGAGACACCAGAGACTTCCCTAGAGATAAAACACTGGTTTGAGGTAAATTTTCAGACAGTTGGAGCCAGGAGCTCAGAGTGACAGGAGCTGCATTGAGTTCCTGAGGACTGACTGACAATTTTCCAGGGCCAAGCCATCGGTCTGAGGAGGAGAAAACTGATAAGAGGAACACTTTCAGAATCGGGTAGCATCATTATCTACCCTAGATAAAAAGCGCAGATACGGATACCGGATCCGTGGCTGCATTAGTTATATACAATACAGCAACCGGAAAAAAACGTGAGGTAACAACAAGCTTCACAGGGCCAGACACAGCAACATACTAAGAGTTCAGCAGTACTCCTGGAGGGGTAAGCAGAGAGAGACAAAGGACTCAAGTTGCCTGTTGAGTGGGACCCAGAGAGGACAGATTTGGGCCGGCAGCGAGTTCACACACGGCAGCAGGGCCACATAGACAGCGCAAGCAGGAGGTAAAGGACCCGGTGGGGCCTGAGCAACTGAACCCCGATTGCAGACTCCGGAGACGGGACTTGTTGTATTATAGTTTGGTTGAAAGTAAACCAGTTAAACCTCATCTGTGCCTCAGCCTCTGATTTAACAGCTACCATCTATCCAGGATTGGGACCATCACCGCTAAGAGAATTTGCTGTGAATCAAGTAAGTGTCTGTGTCCTTAACATCTCCTCACCATACTTCCATCTTCATCCATCATTAACTTTAACATCACCTGTCCAGGGGACCCTACAGCCCTACCCGGAAAAGGGCTATACCATCTCAGCTGCCTCTCACCATCATCCCCTGGCCAGTACAAGACAGCGGTGGCCATATATAGCCACATTATTCCGGGTGGCGTCACGACAATAACATCTACAAACTTTATAAATTATATAAACTTCTAAATCCCCTGTAAATACCCCCTTTTAGGAGTGTGCCAGCCTGGGGCCACGGCCTGGGTCCAGCCACCAGTGACTCCCCCAAGGAAAGGGACCCTGCGCCGGGTATCCCGGTCCCCTAAGCTGGGCGGCACATCTCTCTTTGGCGTCACGAACAGGATTTACCGTGCCTGGTTAAATCGGGTACTGTGTGCCGTGATTAATGCCGAAAATTGTGAGAAAATCCGAGAAAAATTGACTTTTTTATCAAAAAGTGATTTTCCCATTGGAAACCATTGAAATAGACTTTTCCCCATTGACTAACATTGAAACAAAATGGCCGCCAGGCTCTGAGGTAAAATTGCATCATCACTAATTACCTCATAACTGCCACAGCACGAGACTGCTATTTGAACTGTGTCATAGCCCTGAGCTCTGATCTGACTGAAAAATTTCAGATTCCGCCATTACTGAGCTCACGGCGAGCAGAAGCAGCAGGGGACGTGTCTTTGTGGGCGGCACCAAGCTGAGAGCTCTGACGTCGGCAAAAGGGGAAAACCAATCCTGCTGCACAGCGGAACGATTATACGCCATCCCGACGGAAGCAGAGGACCGGAAGGGTCCGGATTAACTAAGGGGGCGCAACATGTCGCAGCACGGAGACGCCGAAACACCCGGCGACACATATGCAGCTGAATCACAGAACAGAGCGCTCGGCAGCACAGCGGCGCAAGGTGCAGCGCCTATTATGCCGATGTTGATGCCATATACCCCAGGTGCTCCATGGCTTCCAGTGTATGAAGGTAAGCCTAATACTTTTGATGATTTTAAAGAAAAACTGCTGGCCTATTTAAACATGTTTCCAATGGCAGAAGCTCAGCGTGTCGGTTTGCTGATGGCACAGTTAAGTGGTAATGCCAAGCGAGAAGTCACAGCATGGTCCGCTGATCTAAAAGACACTGCTGAGCATATTCTAGCTGGATTAAAGGCAGTATTTGAAACTACTGCTGGTAGCAAAGCAAAGACCAAATTCTTCAATTGCAAACAAAAGGCCAATGAGAGTGTGAGAGACTTTGCCCTGAATTTACAAGAGGCCCTTAAAGCGCTTACACTGGCTGAACCAATGTTTAACACTGGCGCTGATAAATTGTTAAAAGATCAATTCATTGAGGGACTATTAACCCCTTCTCATCGAGGGCATGCGAGTATGCTGACTTTCAAGGACCCTGAAGTGACATTTGCCCAGTTAAAGGAGAGCACTATTCGTCTCCAGCAGGCAGAGGCACTTTGGGATCAGGATCCTGAGCAATCCATTACAGAAACCCCTCAACAACAGAGAGTGCCAGTGACATCAGTTAAGCCCCTGGAGGCCAGTGCTAATGATGCTTTCCAGCAAAAGCTTGACTCTCTAACAGACATTGTCACCTCAATGGCTAAAACCATGCAGGAAATGAGAGAATCACAGGCTACACCCAAGATGGAGTTGGCGAACCGCAGAGAGGATATTCCCTGGATGAGACCCCAGAGATACCCAGCGTGGAGAGGACGACCCAACGACCGTTACCAGCCGGATGGACAGCCTATTTGCCGTCGTTGCCGGAAGCCAGGCCACATCGCCCGCAATTGTGATTTAAACAAGGATCCCCTGGGAATGCGGGCCGCTTCGCAGGAGTGAACTTTCAAGGCCCAACATCCTGGCACGATAAGTACGTCGGAGGACGTCCCATTATTCCCATCGTGCTGGACGGTATTCCATCAATGCCTTGTTGGACACTGGTTCCCAGATTTCATCTATACCACATATCCTTTATAAGAGGTACTGGGCAGATTCAGACATTGATAAAAGACCATCTAATGTTGAGCTAAGTATATATGCTAGTAATGGAAAATTGGTACCACAAGTAGGATTTAGAGAGATGACCATTAAGATTGGTAGAGCAGAATTAAAAAATCAGGGTATCATAATTGTTGATGTTAACCGACGGGAACCTTCTGTATTGATAGGTATGAATGTTTTAGAAAATTGTTTTTCCGAGGTTATTACTATTTTACAGCAATTTGCGGAAACTGCCCAATCCTGCCAGCAGAGAATTATCCGGAGAGAGATAAAAGCATTGGTGCTGAAGCAACAAGTAGAGGTTGCAGGTGGAGAAATCGGCAGTGTGAGGGTAAGTGACCCAACTCCTATAGTAATACCTCCAAAAACTGAAATGCTGGTATGGTGTAGAGCAGCCATTGGTATTAAAGGACGAGATTACCAAGCCTTGGTAGAGCCTGTGTACACTGATAGTAGACCCACGATATTAACGGCTAGAGGAATAGTCGAGGTACACAGGGGAAGAGTGCCCATACGTCTTTTGAATTGTGGAGAGGAAGAGGTCACTTTACCAAGGTACGCTACAATGGCCAAGCTATACACTGTTGACAACAATGCCATCATAGCCATTGGGCCCTTGAATCCGTCATGTCAGGCGGACGACAATGGTTCAAGTGGAGAATTAGAAGATTGGTGTCAGCAGCTGCATATAGGTACAGATTCAACACCTACCCACCAAAAACAAGGGGTGTACCGACTAGTAGAAGAATATGAACGGGTCTTCAGTAAACACCCATTAGACTTCGGACAGATTAAAGGGGTAGAACATACAATTCCTACCGGTAACCACCCACCAATAAAAGAGAGATATAGACCCATACCGCCCGCTCATTATCAATGTGCTAAAGACATGCTGAGAGAGATGAAACAGGCCTGGGTAATTAGAGACAGTTGTAGCCCCTGGGCAGCCCCTCTGGTAATAGTTAAAAAGAAAGACGGAACCATGAGAATGTGCGTAGACTACCGGCAGATTAATCACATTACCCATAAAGACGCCTACCCCTTACCTAGAATTGAAGAGTCATTAGCCGCTTTAAGATCTGCTAACTATTTTTCCACCTTAGACTTAACAAGTGGGTATTGGCAAGTCCCTGTGGCTGAGGAAGATAAAGAGAAGACAGCGTTTACCACACCGATGGGTCTCTGTGAATTTAATTGTATGCCGTTCGGACTCTGCAACGCACCCGGTACCTTTCAGCGATTGATGGAATGCTGTCTCGGACACAAGAACTTTGAAACCATCCTTCTGTACCTAGATGATGTAATAGTCTACTCAAAGACTTACGAACAACATCTACAAGACCTGGCAGAAGTGTTCGAGGCCTTATCCCGGTATGGTATGAAGATCAAGCCATCAAAATGTCACCTTCTAAAGCCAAAGGTACAATACCTGGGACACGTTGTGAGTTCAGAAGGAGTAGCACCGGATCCCGAGAAAGTAACCGCAATAAGGGATTGGCCAAGACCTACCAGCGTGAAACAAGTGAGGCAATTCCTGGGACTGGTGGGCTACTATCGTAGATTCATCCAAGGGTTCACCAAGCTAGCAGCACCTCTACAAGACATCCTGGTAGGGCAGTCGAAGAAGCCTTCAAACCGCAATCCTCCTTTCCAGTGGAGTGATGAGAGGGAAGATTCCTTTGAAAAGTTGAAGAAGGCATTGACCGGAGAAGAAGTTCTGGCATACCCCGATTACCATCAACCTTTCATCCTTTACACAGATGCCAGTAATGTGGGACTGGGAGCAGTACTATCTCAGAAGCAAGGAGGCAAGGAGAAAGTCATCGCCTTTGCAAGTAGAAAGCTCCGGCCTACTGAAAGAAATCCTGAAAATTACAGCTCCTTCAAGTTAGAACTACTGGCAGTAGTCTGGGCTGTGACTGAGCGTTTCAAACACTACTTGGCAGCTGCAGAATTCACCGTCTATACTGATAACAACCCATTGACCCACCTGGATACAGCCAAGCTAGGTGCGCTGGAACAGCGATGGATAGCCCGGCTGTCTAATTACAACTTCGTGATCAAGTATAGAGCAGGCCGAAAGAATGGAAATGCAGACGCCTTATCCCGGATGCCGCACTTGAGAGACGTGGAAGAAGAACCGGTAGAACTTGAAGAAATTGAACTACCCGCCTTCCATCGTCCCAAGGTAGGACAGTATCAATCCAGTGCCTACCAGAAACATCAACAGGTGAATCTCAACCCATTAGCACACCACAGATGGACTGACACTCAAGACAGCAATCCAGCTGTGAAGTTGGTGAAAGAACTGCTGACTGAGCAAAGTGCGTATCCCAATGAAAATGCACCGAAAGAGGCACATCAACTCTGGAAAGAGAGAGGCAAAATGTTCCTGTACCAAGGAAAGCTGTGCAGAAGATATACCAATCCAAAGACGCATGAGCTAGTATGGCAGATCATTGTGCCTAAACAAGATGTAAAAATGGTCCTAGAAGCTTATCACAATGGTGCTGGTCACTTCGGGTGGAAAAAGCTAGAAGTACTTTTAAGAGAAAGATTCTACTGGGTTGGAATGAGAAGATCAATTGAAGAATGGTGCAGAAACTGTGGTCCGTGCAACCTCAGAAGAAAAGATCTAAAAAACCAAAGAGCACCACTCCAGCCAATAGTTACCAAGCAACCACTTGAGCTCGTAGCAATAGACCACGTGAAATTGACACCAAGCCGGTCCGGCTATGTCTATGCTTTAACCATAGTGGACCATTACTCACGTTTCTTGGTAGTAGTGCCCGTGAAAGATCTCACTGCAAAGACAGCAGCTAAGGCGTTCCAGACATACTTTTGCAGACCCCATGGATATCCGGAACAAGTACTCGCAGACCAAGGCACAGCATTTGAATCAGAGATCTTCAGAGAATTTTGCAATATGTATGGCTGCAAGAAGATCCGTACAACAGCCTATCATCCGCAAACAAATGGCTTATGCGAAAAAATGAACCATATTGTAATCGATCTCTTAAAGACTTTACCAGAGACAGAGAGAAACCTATGGCCAGAGAAATTGCCTGACATGGTAGACCTCTATAACAATGTCCCGGTAAGCTCCACAAACTGTACCCCAGCTTACCTTATGCGTGCAAGACCTGGCAAGCTACCAATAGATCTAGAAATGGGCATCGTAAAACCTGACGCAGAAGTGCAGGATTCCAACTGGGACTCCCTACGCCAACAACAATATCGCCAAGTGCAAGAATGCGTAGAAAGGAATCTCCAGAAAACTAGAGAAAGACAAGAGCAATACTTCAACCAGAATGCTCTAGCAACCCCATTAAAACCTGGTGTCAAGTGCTCAAGAGAAACCGTCGCATTAATAAACTGGACAATCAGTGGGAATCCGTCCCATATACAGTTTTACCAATGAGAGTGAACAATCCTAAAATGTGTCTTATAAGTAAAGATGGTGGATTAACATCAGTACTAGTGTCAAGAGACAATCTAAAACTATGTCCAGAGACATTGAAAGAAAAAGAAGTCATTCAACCTGAACCAGAAGTTATTCAACCAGTACCGGTTCAACCTGTTGACGAAAAAGAAGAAGATGGAGTATATCACACCTATTTAGGAGACTTTCCTAAAACCTGGCCAACCTACAATGGTGCAGTAGTAGTTCCCATGATGGCCTTCTATCAAACACCAGAGCCTGTAATACCAGAAGCCCCAAGACCAATAGAATTAGAAGCAGACCCTGTACCACAAGACGTTCCAAGACAGGAAGAAGAAATTCCTAGTAATAATAGTCCTGGACACGGTGGAATTGCCAATCCCACAAATGTGGAATTATCCCTAGCAGAACCAGAAGTACTTACTAGGTATACATCCACTCACACCATCACATTGAGTACACCCAGTACACAAGCGTTACGCAGATCACAGCGTAGTACTCAGGGTCAATTACCAGCAAGATATGCAGACTACCAAATGTAAATAGATTTCATGTCCATTGTCTATATGTTAAAGTTATGTAATTGAATAGAATCCTAAAAGGTATGATGTAAAGTGGCAGTCACGAAGAGTTAAAACTTGGCCTCATATGCGGTGACCCGAGGGCCTTGAGGCCTACTGCACTTACAACCCGAAATATCTGAAAGGAACTTGTTTAGTTGTTAATTAGTAGTTATTAGATGTAACGTTAAAAAGCTCAGTACCTACAGAGACTATCCTGTATGAACTACTTGCATATTCTTGAACTCTTTTCTTCATTTATCAGCCCGGAGGCGGTAAATTAAAGCTCCGGAAAGACTGTTTTTTGAACATTCTTAATATATTCATAAACTTTGTTGGAAAAATGGACGCTAATTGCAGTGCCTTTCCTAACAAATATATAGCCCTCAAGGACAGAGCTGTATTAATGGACGCTATTTGAAGTGACTTTTTACAAGACTCTATTTTTTAAACTTGAGTGGTTTTTGTAACTTTTTATTTTTTTTTAAGACTCTATAAATATTATCTGTTATATCTTATGTTTATTGTCCCACAGTCCCGGAGTACTGTTCTTAACTAAGGGGGAATGTGGCGCCCCTGCGGGTATTAGCCACAGTATAAGATCATAATAGTTGCACTCACTTAGAAAGCCATGCCACTGCACTACCACCTTTGGCCAGTAGGGGGAGCTCCAGAGACACCAGAGACTTCCCTAGAGATAAAACACTGGTTTGAGGTAAATTTTCAGACAGTTGGAGCCAGGAGCTCAGAGTGACAGGAGCTGCATTGAGTTCCTGAGGACTGACTGACAATTTTCCAGGGCCAAGCCATCGGTCTGAGGAGGAGAAAACTGATAAGAGGAACACTTTCAGAATCGGGTAGCATCATTATCTACCCTAGATAAAAAGCGCAGATACGGATACCGGATCCGTGGCTGCATTAGTTATATACAATACAGCAACCGGAAAAAAACGTGAGGTAACAACAAGCTTCACAGGGCCAGACACAGCAACATACTAAGAGTTCAGCAGTACTCCTGGAGGGGGTAAGCAGAGAGAGACAAAGGACTCAAGTTGCCTGTTGAGTGGGACCCAGAGAGGACAGATTTGGGCCGGCAGCGAGTTCACACACGGCAGCAGGGCCACATAGACAGCGCAAGCAGGAGGTAAAGGACCCGGTGGGGCCTGAGCAACTGAACCCCGATTGCAGACTCCGGAGACGGGACTTGTTGTATTATAGTTTGGTTGAAAGTAAACCAGTTAAACCTCATCTGTGCCTCAGCCTCTGATTTAACAGCTACCATCTATCCAGGATTGGGACCATCACCGCTAAGAGAATTTGCTGTGAATCAAGTAAGTGTCTGTGTCCTTAACATCTCCTCACCATACTTCCATCTTCATCCATCATTAACTTTAACATCACCTGTCCAGGGGACCCTACAGCCCTACCCGGAAAAGGGCTATACCATCTCAGCTGCCTCTCACCATCATCCCCTGGCCAGTACAAGACAGCGGTGGCCATATATAGCCACATTATTCCGGGTGGCGTCACGACAATAACATCTACAAACTTTATAAATTATATAAACTTCTAAATCCCCTGTAAATACCCCCTTTTAGGAGTGTGCCAGCCTGGGGCCACGGCCTGGGTCCAGCCACCAGTGACTCCCCAAGGAAAGGGACCCTGCGCGGGTATCCCGGTCCCCTAAGCTGGGCGGCACACATAAAAGTGTGAAAAATTCCGGGCGGGCATAGCCGCCATTGGGGACGGACTGTCATGTCTATAATGTTCCTGCTGATATGTGAATATGTAGTATATGTAAATGTAAAGAGTAAATAAGGCCAGGTGGCCGTAAGTGCCATAGGAGCTGTAGTTAGTGCTCCTGATGTTCTATGGAGCTGTAGTTAGCGCTCCTGATGTTCTATGGAGCTGTAGCTAGTGCTCCTTATGTTCTATGGAGCTGTAGTTAGTGCTCCTGATGTTCTATGGAGCTGTAGTTAGCGCTCCTGATGTTCTATGGAGCTGTAGTTAAGGCTCCTGATGTTCTATGGAGCTGTAGTTAGCGCTTCTGATGTTCTATGGAGCTGTAGTTAGTGCTCCTGATGTTCTATGGAGCTGTAGTTAGTGCTCCTGATGTTCTATGGAGCTGTAGTTAGTGCTCCTGATGTTCTATGGAGCTGCAGTTAGTGCTCTCGGTTGTATAAGACATGTAATTATGATAACGCCCTGTAATGTGTTTATGTGAGTAGAGTATTATATGTGAAATGTAATGTGTATTGAATGTTATCAGCAGGTTATGACAGTTTAATAAACTGCTGCATTGTGTTATCATTAAAAAACCATGGTTGTCGGTGTCATTCCGTTGCCAAGCGAGTCCCCTAGGTGAGTGCTACCTCACACTTCTCCTGAACCATGGGATCTGATCACTGAGTGACTTTAAAGAGGACCAGTCACCAACCACACATGGTGATTGTGGCACCCCAAGGGTTAATGTGCCACAGAAACATCAGCACAGGTTTACTCCCCACACAACACTACACTAGAAAGTGGGAGGAGCTTAGGTGGCACCTGCACTAGTGGGAGGAGCTAAGTTGTTTACCACAGAGCAAGAGTGACAGTTAGTTCAGTTTAGTCTGGAGCAGGAGCAGAGTCTAGTAGAAGTGGAGGTCCTGAGAGGTCTGAGGAGAGGAGACAGAGGAACAGAGGAACATACCCGGGATAAAGAGTTACCCCAAAAACTTGACCCGGA
Source organism: Allobates femoralis (assembly GCA_033576535.1). Classification (NCBI taxonomy): domain Eukaryota; kingdom Metazoa; phylum Chordata; class Amphibia; order Anura; family Aromobatidae; genus Allobates; species Allobates femoralis. Next base: position 85,076,650 of record JARQOC010000010.1, read on the forward strand.
GAGGCGCTTAAGGGCCCTTTCACATCAGCGGTATTTTCAAATCGCATAACTGCTACACTTGCTGCACATTTGCGGCAAGCCCCATGCAATGTCTATGGGGCTTGCGGTAAGGGTGCGGCAGGTGCGGTTTCTGTTTTTTCACCGCATCTGCCGCGATTTGAAAATACCGCTGATGTGAAAGGGCCCTAAGACGGATACCGGATCCGAGGCTGTGCCTGAGACAGACAGGACAGTAAACACCGGCATAGTGAAGGTCCACCATCTTCACAACACCATAGCAAAGCAACACGGAGGAGTCAGTGACACAGAGGACTCAAGTTGCCCAGCAGATTGGTACCCGTGAGCATAGACAGGGCCAGCAGTTCAGCTACAAGCAGCAGCAGGGCCACACACAGCGCTTAAGTAGGAAGCCAAGGACCCGGTCAGGGTGAGAGTAACCCGGTACAGACTCTGTGGACAATACTGTGTTATACCATCTGCAAGTAAAGACTTGGAAAACAACAGAAACCGTGAGTGTGTGTGATCCTTATACTGAAGCCCCACTTGCCCTCATATACTGCGATTACCTCTACTCTCATCATCTCTACTGCTACCCCTACTCTCCTGCAGCATCAATAACTATCCTCACAGACTTTAACTACTACTACCACTGCCCCGGGGAACCCAGTTCTGCCCACAGGAACTATTCTATCCAAGCTGTTATCCCATCATCCCCGGAGGTTCTGCAGCAGTGGCGGCCCCATTACTGGCCGCATATAGTGGGTGGCGTCACGAGTGACAAATCCCCTGTAAATAACCCCCATTTTATTGTGCGGGCCCAGGACACGGTCCGGACCAGAACCGCCGTTACATCCCCCAGCAGTACACCGGTCCGGCACCGAGTACCCCGTCCCAGTGGGCTCCACATGATCTGATTACAGAACTGAATGCAGCATGTCTGCTGCATCAAGGCAAGGGGTCCCCCAGCCCTTGAACCCCCCTGTACCCCGAGATAATGCACTCTGAAAACTTACATTGTGGAGCCAAATAGGAGGTGGCTTGTGGCTGGAGCCAAAGGCCAGATTCACACCCCTTTTATGTTTAATCTGCCCACCGCCACCTCCCTGATGCCAATCATTGTCTCCCTCGTCTGCAGCATAACACAAAGCTTATTCTAAAAATGGCCACTTAGCCCCGCACCCTGCGGTGACGTCACTGCTTATACCCGCCCTGCTCCATGTTAACCCATGGAGCAGGGCAGGGAAATGCGGTGACGTCACTGCAGGGGGCGGGGCTAAGTGGCCATTACTGAAATAAGCTCTGTGTTAGGCTGCCTTCACATTTGCATTTGTGTCTGCATGCAGAGGAGATGCAGACGCAAAAGCAGGCAAACGCAGCCCATAATAATGTGAACGCAGCGGAAAATCTCCGCATGCGTTCACATTACTATGTTGCCCCGGCAGCCAATCAGCTGTCTCTGGGGGCGGCCGGGAGGAGGAGATCAGCGGCAGAGATTTCCTTCTTCCGCCACAGCTGATCTCCCGCCGGTGTCAGCGGGGAGAAACAGCTGATCTGACAGCTGTTTAAATCTTCCGCGCTGACACCGAATAGGGTGATATCAGCACGAGAGATATGAAACAGCTGATCGCTGCTTCAAATCTCCGGCGCCGACATCACCTATTCAGTGTCAGCGCGAGAGATTTAAACAGCTGTCAGATCAGCTGTTTCTCCCCGCTGACACCGGCGGGAGAGCAGCGGCAGCTCTGCATGATCTCCCAGTGGCTGTTGCTGATCACTGGCGGCCACCGGGAGAGATTTCAATGCGATCTGCAGCGTTCTCCTGCGCTGTCATGCGGAGGACACTGCGGATCCATTGAAATCCATGCATTGTTTGTGCGCTTGCGGATAGCACAAGCGCCGCGAACGCACAAAAAAATGCTGCATGCTGCGTTTGGAGTGCGGTCGGAGGGTGTATAAATTATGCGCATCCGAACGCAAATGCGGCCAAATGCAGCCAAACGCAGGCACATGCGTTCCCATGTTAAACATAGGAACGCATGTGCGCAAGCGTTTGGCTGCGTTTGGTGCGCTGCGCTCCAAACGCAAATGTGAAGGCAGCCTTATACTGCAGACGAGGGAGACAATGATTGGCATCAGGGAGGCGGCAGGATTAAACATGCAGGGGGTGTGAATCTGCCCTTTGGCTCCAGCCACAAGCCACCTCCTATTTGGCACCACAATGTAAGTTTTAAGAGTGTATTATCTCGGGGTACAGGGCTGCTCAAGTGCTGGGGGACCCCTTGTCTGCATGCTGCAGACATGATGCATTCAGTGCTGTAATTAGATCACCATGCCTGGTTTGGCGACAGGTCCTCTTTAAATTAGCACAGTATAAAGAAACAGGCAAAAAAATAAATGGTATGATAAACTAAATCCCTCTTTGTTTTCTTTTTCACCAGTGTTCTCTGTTGCAGTGGCAATGCCCAATCAATTTTACTTGTGCCTACAGATACATCCCCCCCATCCCCCGCACACTGAGCATTCATGTCGGAACTTGCATGTGTTACGGGACCGGCCATACAGGGCTTTGGTAGTTGCGGGTGAGTCATGGCTTCGCTGCAGAGCACCTCTGGTTTTACAGTATGTGCCCCGGTTGGCTCCGCACGCTGAGGTGCTTACAACAGTGGTGAGAGAGAGACAGTACCAGGGAGACGCAGGAGGACAGGCACACCCCCGAGGATCCCTTATCTGCCACCCCCGTTCTAACAAAGACTGCACAGGCCGGAGCTTACCCAAGAGTGGGTAACATCGATGACCTGTTGTACTGGGAGTTTGCTCTGAGTAAAAGCAGGAACAGAATTGCACACCGGTGTGAGACTGTTATTTCCGCGGTAACATCCTGTGGAGGCCACTGAACGAGGTAACGAGGCCTGAGATAATCCGCTGCCCTGGGGACCTGCGCCGCCCATGGGGAGCCACTACATCCCAGCTACCCATCCATCGTCCCCAGAGGTTCTGCAGCAGCAGCGGCTAGCCATAGCCACAATCCACGGGTGGCATCACGAATAACTTTCCCTTTTCATCATCCCTTTCCCTGCACTAGCAAAGAACTGTCCCTTATACACTGAACCCAAGGTCACGACACCTGTGACTCCCCAGAAAGCCCGGTCCCGAGTGTCCCACGCCCCTGGGGTGCATCAGCATCATGTGTGTCTTTTTATATAGTGGATGTATACTTCTGGTTTAAACTGTATGTATAGACTAGGAAAATAGATTGGTTTGTTCTTTCTATCCCTCGGGGGCCTGTCAGATTACAACTATTTTAGAATATTCACTCGTTATATTCATGTCTAACACCACCTAGACTTCCACATGGACTGGAGTCAGGAAGGATCCATCTTACTATGTGGGGGTCAGAAATGTCATATTGTACTAATAGAAGTTCATATGTTGCAACGTCGGAGACTACTGGATTTCGTGAGATTCGTCTTTCACCCTCCTGAGGTTCTCAATGCTTTTACTTCCCATTTTACAACTTTTGCTGATGTCAGAGATATTATCTGGAGTCTTGCAAGTCACTCTGCAGACTGCGGACTTTAGGAGGTACGTGTGCCTAGATTATATCTATTTATTATCATTTATTATTATAGCACCATTTATTATGAAAGTTGTTCCTATATGTCTTGCTTTATATCATATTAATAATTGATAATAAACATGTTAAGAAAACAATATGTATAATTTTCAAAATTTAATATGTTGAAACTTTATCCATCTATTGTATCTATCTATGTATCTATCCTTTACATCTATCTACAGGGGCATCTAAATGAATATCATCAAAAAGTGACTTTATTTCAGTAATTCAATACATAAAGTGACACACATATATTATATAGAGTCATTACACACAGAGGGATCTATTTCATGTGTTTATTTCTGTTAATGTTGATGATTAATGAAAACCCAAAGGTCGTTATCTCAGAAAGTTAAAGTAGGGAGGATGAAGGGTTTGAGAGATAAAATATGACCTAAATAGGTATCAGAGGCTTCACCTTGTGTGGTTGTGAGAGTCACAACCACTATAAAAGCAGATCAAGGCTGCTGCAGTCCCCAGCATGGTGCATATAGAGGAGGGAGGATGAAGGGTAAACACTGCACTGCCGTATTCCACCAGACATCAAAGGGGGAATATAATATTAATTTATTAAGCAACGTGTTTCATGGCTCCCTGAAACATGGCAATATGACATTGATTTTTGATAATATTCTAATTCATTTAGATGCACTAGTATCTATCTGTCATCTATCTACCTGGTCTATCTATCTATCTATCTATCTATCTATCTATCTATCTACAAAACAGAAAAAAACTGCACAGCACTCACAGACATAATGTGAACTGGTGCCAGCAGGGACACTGGGTCAAACAACTAGAAAAAATTTCTCTGCAGCACTCAGCTACTACGGTACCAATGATGCACATATGCTAACAAGCGGTATACATTTGAGGAAAAAATGTAAAAACGTACGTTTTTTAAAAAAAACTCAAAAATCTTATTAAAATAAGATGTTTGAGTTTTTTGAAAAAAACGTAAGTTTTTAAATGTTTTCCTCAAATGTATACCGCTTGTTAGCATATGTGCATCATTGGTAGTAGCTGAGTGCTGCAGAGAATTTTTTTCTTTCTATCTATCTATCTATCTATCTATCTATCTATCTATCTATCTATCTATCTATCAACAAATAGAGCAGCACTGCCCAGTGGGTGCTAATCAGCTCAGCTGTCTTCCCAGCACGTGTATAGACTTGAAAAAATGCTGCAGCACTCCGTCATTAGATGTATCTTTATGCCTTTATTTCGGCCACAGGTACCATAGGGCAACGTATTGGGCACATGCGCAAGTGCCCAATACGTTGCCCTATGGTACCTGTGGCCGAAATAAAGGCATAAAGATACATCTAATGACGGAGTGCTGCAGCATTTTTTCAAGTATCTATCTATCTATCTATCTATCTATCTATCTATCTATCTATCTATCTATCTATCTATCATCTATCTACTCACATCATCTATCTATCTATCTGTCTACTCATATCATCTATCTACTCACATTATCTATCTATCTATCTATCTATCTATCTATCTATCTATCATATCTATCTATTGTATCTGTTAATCTATTGTACCAATCTAAGACATTTGTGTTTTGCAGACTGGAATAATGGAGCCTTCATGTACTTTATGTAAGTTTGCATTTATCTGAAACTTCTGTAGATGTCAGTGTTAGCCAAAACTATTGACACCCCTGCAATTCTGTCAGATAATACTCAGTTTCTTCCTGAAAATGATTGCAATCACAGATTCTTTGGTATTATTATCTTCATTTAATTTGTTTTCAATGAAAAAAAACATAAAAAGAATTGTCCTAAAGCCAAATTGGATCTAATTCCACACCAAACATAAAAAAGGGGGTGGACAAAAGTATTGACACTGTTAGAAAAATCATGTGATGCTTCTTTAATTTGTGTAATTAACAGCACCTGTAACTTACCTGTGGCACCTAACAGGTGTTGGCAATAACTAAATCACACTTGCAGCCAGTTGACATGGATTAAAGTTGACTCGACCTCTGTCCTGTGTCCTTATGTGTACCACATTGAGCATGGAGAAAAGAAAGAAGACCAAAGAACTGTCTGAGGACTTGAGAAACCAAATTGTGAGGAAGCATGAGCAATCTCAAGGCTATAAGTCCATCTCCAAAGACCTGAATGTTCCTGTGTCTACCGTGCGCAGTGTCATCAAGAGGTTTAAAGCCCATGGCACTGTGGCTAACCTCCCTAGATGTGGACGGAAAATAAAAATTGACAAGAGATTTCAATGCAAGATTGTGCAGATGGTGGATAAAGAACCTCGACTAACATCCAAACAAGTTCAAGCTGCCCTGCAGTCCGAGGGTACAACAGTGTCAACCCGTACTATCCGTCGGCGTCTGAATGAAAAGGGACTGTATGGTAGGAGACCCAGGAAGACCCCACTTCTTACCCCGAGACATAAAAAAGCCATGCTGGAGTTTGCCAAAACTTACCTGAAAAAACCTAAAACGTTTTGGAAGAATGTTCTCTGGTCAGATGAGACAAAAGTAGAGTTTTTGGGCAAAGGCATCAACATAGAGTTTACAGGAGAAAAAAAGAGGCATTCAAGGAAAAGAACACGGTCCCTACAGTCAAATATGGCGGAGGTTCCCTGATGTTTTGGGGTTGCTTTGCTGCCTCTGGCACTGGACTGCTTGACCGTGTGCATGGCATTATGAAGTCTGAAGACTACCAACAAATTTTGCAGCATAATGTGGGGCCCAGTGTGAGAAAGCTGGGTCTCCCTAAGAGGTCATGGGTCTTCCAGCAGAACAATGACCCAAAACAAACTTCAAAAAGCACTAGAAAATGGTTTGAGAGAAAGCACTGGAGACTTCTAAGGTGGCCAGCAATCAGTCCAGACCTGAATCCCATAGAACACCTGTGGAGAGATCTAAAACTGGCAGTTTGGAGAGCACCCTTCAAATATCAAGGACCTGGAGCAGTTTGCCAAAGAAGAATTGTCTAAAATTCCAGCAGAGCATTGTAAGAGACTCACTGATGGTTACCGGAAGCGGTTGATCGCAATTATTTTGGCTAAAGGTTGTGCAACCAAGTATTAGGCTGAGGGTGCCAATACTTTTGTCCGGGCCATTTTTGGAGTTATGTGTGAAATGATCAATGTTTTGCTTTTTGCTTCATTCTCTTTTGTGTTTTTTCAATGAAGACAAATTAAATGAAGATAATAATACCAAAAAATTTGTCATTGCAATCATTTTCAGGAAGAAACTGAGTATTATCTGACAGAATTGCAGGGGTGTCAATACTTTTGGCCAACACTGTAAATATTTAACATGTAATACAGTAATTACATTGATATTAAAGATTGGAGACATAAGAGGGGATTTGATCTCTGCTGCTTTTGTACAACTAATATAAACCAGGGCCATAAGGATAGCAGAGAAGTACTCCAGACTTGTGAATTCAGCATGCCATATTTATGTTACAGTTCATTTTGGCCACTATAGATGTCATTTCATTCCCCCTTTAAAATTTAATAGATTTTATTTCAGTAATATTTTACAAAAATATTGTTGATGGCTAAAATAAAAATGATGCATTAGATTAAATCAAGCACTTCTCTGTTTAGTTAGAGGTATTACAGTGGTGATTATTTTGCTATTATTGACTGCAAGAGAGAAAAGAAAGGGACTATGACGTCAAGTTTTCTGTTATTAAACTGTCGTCCGTCCATTAATTTCTCCTAATTAGGATCCAAACAATCTGTTCCGTGCGCTCCTGCATCCAAGCATACCGCTACAAATGATGTCTATTCACTGTTCTCCTACATGGCACTTGGTGCCTAAATATCTAACAGGACCAACATGGCTGCCTCCATAGAGCCGCTGACCTGGCTCCTCTACCTTTGATTGGTGAGCAGGGGTCGGTCTGGCCCACTGGATAGCGGGAAATCCCCTGGTGGTCCTCTTTGCAATTGTACATCACTTACCCCAAACATGATCAGTAGTTGGCACACTTGTTTCACTATGTAGAGATAAAGGAACCATGTAATTATTCATTTTACAAACTACCCAGTATATTATTATCTAGGAGCATAGTTACATTTGTGAATATAATATTTTCATGTAGTTGGTCAGTGGCCCCCAAAGTCAATGTTACTGGTGGCCCAGTTTGACAGTGTTCATGAGCAAGGTCAGCGGGCTCACAGCAGGTGCAGCACAAGAGAATGGGAGGTCTTGGAGTATCCAACCTGTAGAACTATTATCTAGCCTCTATCATCAGAGTTGGCTTCTAGACTCTTCCAACATGTGCTGGCTCAATATAGAACACTCAATTGCTAAAAATAAGAACCTGTTAGCTTTACTGTTGGCTCACTTGATGGATTCTTCTAAAATGGCCCCTGACCACCCCACTCTAAAGGCAGCGGAGACAACTTACTTCTTGTTCAAAAGTTTTTATTGATTTTACATGACAAAATAAACAAGATAAACATGCACTAAAATTAACATAGTCCGAGATGAGTACTAATCAGTAGAGATTAGGTGGAAGATTATAGTTCCAACCAACGGGACTTAAACTACGTCCACAACAATATAGGCTTAGAACTGACAGTTAATGATCATGAAGTAATTTCAGGACTGTGCAATATAAAACAGATAGTGCAATTCTAGAACATGGTTCAAAGGATAAAGGTAAGGCAGGGATAAAACAGGGGTAGGAGGGGGGGAGGGGGGTAACAGGGTTTGGTAGGGTGTAGAGTTTGCTTCGTCAGGAAGTGTTTTCTCAAGAGCTTTTGTGCCTAAGATTTCGAGGATGGGGCGTGTATGGAAGGGAAGAGTCTGTACCATGGCCCCCATTTCTTGTGGTATTTGCTTATTAATTTGTGCCTTAGCGCATAGGACAATTCGTATGCATTGTGTGCGGCCACTTTCTCTAGAAGGATAGAGAAGGAGGGTGCCTTGGTGTCCCTCCACATCGATGCAATGAGTGTTTTTGCAGTCAGGATAATGTGGGCAGTCAGGGGTCTAAATTGAGGGGGGATAGGTTCTATATCTAGGAGTAAGATGACAAGTTCCGGGGTAAGTATACAGCCGTTGTCTGTTACGTCTGTGAGAAGTAATTGAGTCTCATTCCAGAAAGTCTCTACAGGCTTTACAGTACCAAAAGATATGTGAGATGCTGCCTATCTCAAGAAGGCAACGCCAGCATAGTGGAGAATTTTTGTCACGGGTGGCACGGATGACAGGGTGGAGGCCACGCGCAGACGATCCCAGCGTTTGGCCCACCAGCCATAATGGTGGAGGATGGTCCGTCTCTTTCAGGGGGCATTCACCTTCTGTGTAGATGGAGAGAAGGTGTGATGAGATCTCTCTATTATAGGGAGACGGCTGTGGAGGTCTTGTGCTCGGTCTGGTTTTATCCACCAATGTTGTAGGTCACTAGGACCCAGCAGATTCCTTCCACCTTTATAAGGAGGTTCATTACCTTTCCTCAGTGCAGGTGATATTTCCTTGTGGACTCTTTATCCTGGCTCCAGCAGAAGCTGAGGTTGTGAGCTTGCTGTGGTCTGCTGAAAGATAAGTGTTTCCTTTCCCCAAATGTCTGTCTTCCCTGGTGTTTGTCTTTAGTTAATAGTGGAGGGGTCTAGTGCACCTCTCCATCTGATCCTTAGATAAGGTAGTGCTAGGATCAGAGAGGGACGAGGTTCGTGGTCGGCGACAGTTGCGGAGACTGTATAGGGACGTAAGGGCAGACAGGGTCAGCCCTAGTAAGTCTAGGGGTCACCGTCTCCTTCTTGTGCCCTTAGCAGTAGGGACCCCTTATTCCCCCCCCCCGTCGTTATCCTACGCTGGGTGTCTTCCCCACTCCCAGCGTGACAATTTTCTTCTTTGATTGAATGAAGTCTTTGTGGGGTAAAGTACCACCTAGTGAGCGTCTTATAATGGGTTTCTATCAGAGTTGAGCACAGAATCGCCTTCTGCAGCTTCGAAAGTGAGCAACTCAAGAGGTGGGGGTCGATCGTGATTCTTAGTTCTTTTTCCCAGGCAATTAAGTTGGAGGTTTTAGTGAGGGATGAGTCTGAATTCACAATTTTGTATATACTTTTGGTGGACCAGAAAGTGAGGGAGAGATTGTGTTTAAATAGTTGCGCTATAGAGAGGGGAAGCAGGAAGTTTGGTTTTTTCTTGTCTATGTAACTGTTAATCTTTTCCCATGTTAAGAGTTCGTTTCCTTGTAGATGGAAAGCTGATTGTAATTGGGCAAACGGGATTAGCTGATTGTTTCTATCAATGATGTCAGATATGAGGTTCACTCCTGAGCTTTTCCATAGGTCTAGGTTTACTTGCGGGATCAATACTTTTAAAGTTTCGATTGGAATCCATTCATGTGACAACAAAGAAGAGGTTTCCGTTGCTTTGGTAGCTAGGAGCTTCCATGCCTGAATTGTCGCTTTGGTTGTTAAATCCGATGGAAGCCTTTTTGCTTTTTCACATAGATGAGATAGAAGTAGGAGAGTGAGTTTGTGTTTAGGATGTTTGGATTCCTCTAAAGTAAGCCAGCTGGGTCTTAAAGTCTCACTCCACCAGGTTCTGCTCATAGTATTTATGGTTGAGGTATAGTACGCCATGAGATTGGGAATTGCCAGGCCTCCATTTGTTCTGCTCTTCTCCAAGGTATTCCGAGCGACCCTCGGTTTCTTTTGCCCCCATATGAAGGAGTAGAGTTGGGACTGGAGTTTCTTAATCCACGTTTGTTTTATTGGAATTATAAGGGAGCGAAAAACATAAAGTATCTTTGGCAGTGTAAACATCCTGTAAGATTCGATCCTTTCAATCCAAGACAAATCAACCATTGAGATATGTGTTAGATCCGACTGGATAGTTTTGATTAATGTCGTAAGGTTTTTGTCTATCAGGGTGGAGGTGTGACTACTAATTTGGATGCCTAGATAGTCTAATTCCTTCTTATCCCAAGCAAGGTTATGCTCAGCCTTAATAGCGGACAATGTTTCGGGGTCAAGATTGAAGTGTAGGACTTGAGTCTTAGTGAGGTTAATTTTGTATGAAGAAACTGCTGCAAATTCTTCAATGGTCGAAAACAGACTTCTAAGGGAGTTAATGGGGTCCGATAAGGTGAGAATGACGTCATCCGCAAACAGACTGATTTTATACTCTTTAGTCCTGGTGTGAATACCTTTTATGAGATGATTCATCCTAATTTTTTCCACAAGCGGTTCAATGTAGAGATCAAATAATGAGGGTGATAGGGGGCATCCCTGTCTAGTTCCATTTGATAGGGGGAAGGTATCTGAAAAGGTGTTGCTAGTTAAGATGCTAGCTGTTGGGTAAGAGTACAATGATTGGATTAAGTGGAGAATATTACCCCTAAAGCCGAATTTTTTCAGTGATTCGAAGAGAAAACCCCAATGGACCCTGTCGAATGCCTTTTCGGCGTCGACAGAGACGATAATTGCAGGGATTTTATGACTTTCGATATGAGATAGTAAGTTGATGATTCTTCTGGTTGCATCCGCTGAACCTCTGTTTTTGATGAATCCTACTTGATCGCTGTGTATTAGTTTCGGGGTGATCTTCTGTATTCTGGTGTTAATGGTTTTGGAAATTATTTTAAGGTCTGAATTTAAAAGTGAGATGGGTCTAAAATTTGATACGTTCTCTGGATCGCCTTTGTTTTTGGGTATCATGGTGATAATGGCCTGTAAGATTTCTTTAGGGGAATGTGCTTTGGGGTCAGTGAAGGAATTTAGAAGTCTGGTTAAGTAGGGTACTAATATTTCTTGATAAGTGGAGTAATATTCGTTTTGAAGGCCGTCAGGTCCAGGGGATTTAAGCTTTTTCAAAGACTTAATTGTGTCTAGAACTTCTCTTTTAGTGAATGGAGAGTTCAAGAATTTTTCGTCTTCTTCGGAGAGTGAGGGAAGATCTACTGAATCGAGAAAGGCGGTAATTTTGGAGTGGAGGGTAGTAGGGTCTGAGTGCGTTTGGTTCAGGTTGTATAGGGACTTATAATATTCGGCAAAGGTGTCCGAAATCTGTTGTGGTAGTTTTTGTGGGATACCATTATTGTTTTGTACTTGGGAAATGTTAGTTTTAGTTCTGCGGTGTTTTATAAGTGTAGCGAAAAGTTTGGTGGGTTTGTTCGAACAATTGTAAAATTTAGACTTGTTTAGACTAATCATTTTATCGTAATCAGATATCAACAATGATTTAAGTTCAATTCTCAAGTTGAGAATTTCTTTTAGAGTAGATTCATTAGGGTGAGTTGCTACTGATAATTCCAGGTCTCTAATTTTTTGAATCAGGGTATCTGTTGCTAAGGACAGGGATTTTCTGTATCTGGAGTTTAATTGTATTAGAAAACCTCTTATAACAGCTTTGTGAGCGGACCAAATGGTCGAGATTGAGGTGTCAGTGAGGTCGTTTTTGTTAAAATAAAATTTTAGGGTTTGTTCAATTTCTGCTTTTTAGTGCGGGTGAGTAAAGAGAAAGGAGTTTGCTCTCCAAATGTTTCTGTGGATTGGAGGGGATCCCTGTGATGTTACAAACAAGACTGGTGAGTGATCTGACCATGATCTGGGGAGGATATTGACTGATTTGATGCATCTAAGGGAGTAGATATCTGTAAGAATTAGATCGATGCAGGCTAGAGACTTATGGACGTTGGAGAAGTGGATGTATTCGATTGATGATGTGTTGAAACATCTAAAGGCGTCATATAGTTCTTCTTTTTTCAATATTGGATCCAATTGGGTGTTCTGGTTTCTACTTTTGTTAGAAGAATCTAAGTTGCTGTTAGGGACAGAATTAAAATCTCCGAATATGTACAGGATGCCATCTTGCTTTTCTCTGATTAGACGCATGAGTTTTTCCAAGAACGAGATTTGTCTGGAATTTGGGGCGTAAACATTAACTAGTGTGTGGGTGACGTCATTCAATTTGCACTTGAGGATGATGTATCTGCCTTCAGTGTCATTTGTTACTTCTTTTAGTTCAAATTTTACTGTTTCCTTAATTAGTATGGCTACGCCTGCTTTTTACTTTTTATTTGAGGAGAAAAAAATATGGGGAAAGTTCAGATTTGAAAATTTTGGCTGGTGTTCCGCACTAAACCTTGTTTCCTGTAGTCCAGCAATGTCTATGGCAAGTTTCTTTAGCTCCTTCCATACGTAAAAACGCTTTTGCGGCGAGTTGAGGCCATTTGTGTTCAATGATAGAAAATTGTGGGTCATAACTGTGTCGTAAAGTGTGGTTGGTCGGTTAGGTGAGGAATGACTACAGGGAGAAGTGAGGGGATGGGGGGGAATTGAGGGATTACAACAAAACCTTATCAACTGGAAAAGATTCTATTTCGAGAGAATTTAGGATACGTCAACTGTAACGTATCAATAAGTAACCTTTGAGGAAGGGTCAAGAGACCAGTGTTGTCCTTCCTTGTGGCTAATGTTTTGGCCAATGGTGCCTAAATTTGACTGTTTTAGTCTATAGGGTTAGAGGTGGGATCATCCCGGGACTCCAATGTGGAGGTCTTTCAGGATCTTGAGTCCTTCTCGGCATCTTCGAGATTGTAGGTCTTATCTTTCAGTGTGACGATGACGTTGGATGATGGGTGGCTCCATCTGTATAAGATTTGGTTAGCTCGCAGTGCGTCTGTGAGTGGTTTGAGTGACTTTCTCTTTATTAAGGTCTCTTTTGATATGTCCAAGAAAACTTTAATGTCGTGGTAAGGAGGTGGCAGGGCTTTGTTCCTCTTAATATATTCATTTATATGGTCTTTGGTGGGGAAAAAGGAGAATTTAGCTATGACGTCTCTCGGGATATTGTCTGGGAGTCGGGTTGGTTTGGGTAATCTATGGGCTCTCTCTATCGAGTATTCAATGTCTTGTTTCCCTGGTATGGTCTTCTTAGCCAGGTTTCTAATAAAGGTGGCAAGTTCTTTGGGTTTAACTGTTTCAGGAATGCCTCTGAATTTTAAATTAACTCTTCGGTCTCTATCTTCCCTGTCCGCTAACTTCTCTTTAAGAAATTTGATTTCTTCCTTCATTTTGGTGCAGTCATTCTTGACTAGTTTCGAATCTTTCCTGAGGTCGAAATGGTTTGATCATGCTCGTCGACCCTTGAGACTATCGTGGCTACAGTTGTTTTCATTTCATCTTGATGCGTGTTCAAATTATCTTTCATTTTAAGTTGGAAAGCCGTAAAAAGATTGATCATGAAGTCCTTATCTAGGGGTTGACCCTGAGTATAGTTAATGAGTGGGTCTGTTTCTGTGTTGTCCAGTTTTCAGTTTTTGCCTAGCCGGGCTTTTGATATTGGATTTTTGGTCTGTAGTCTGGCTAATTGTGGAAGAGGTCAGGAAGTCGGATTTAGAAGGAGTGCCCATCTCCTTCCGTTTGGAAGAATAGTACCGTATATACTCGTGTATAAGCCGACCCGTGTATAAGCCGACCCCCCTACTTTTGCCCCCAAAATCTGGGAAAACCTATTGACTCGTGTATAAGCCGAGGGTGGACCCCAGCACAGGTATACAGCCCCCAGCAGTGTGGTATACAGCAGCCCCAGAGGTATATACAGCAGCCCCAGTGGTAGTATACAGCAGCAGCCCCAGTGGTATATACAGCAGCAGGCCCAGTGGTTAGTATACAGCAGCCCCAGAGGTGTATACAGCAGCCCCAGTGGTAGTATACAGCAGCCCCAGAGGTATATACAGCCCCAGTGGTAGTATACAGCAGCCCAGTGGTAGTATACAGCAGCCCCAGAGGTAGTATACAGCAGCCCCAGAGGTATATACAGCCCCAGTGGTATATACAGAGCCCCAGTGGTAGTATACAGCAGCCCCAGTGGTAGTATACAGCAGCCCCAGTGGTAGTATACAGCAGCCCCAGAGGTATATACAGCCCCAGAGGTATATACAGCAGCCCTAGTGGTGTATACAGCAGCCCCAGTGGTAGTATACAGCAGCCCCAGAGGTAATACAGCAGCCCTTAGGTAGTATACAGCAGCCCCAGTGGTGTATACAGCAGCAGCCCCAGGGGTGTATACAGCAGCAGCCCCAGGGGTGTATAAGCAGCAGCCCCAAGGCTGTATACAGCAGCAGCCCCAGGGCTGTATACAGCAGCAGCCCCAGAGCGCGCCAGGGTGTATACAGCAGCAGCCCCGGAGGTATACAGGCCCCCCATCAAGGTCCAGGGCCCCCCCCCCTTGCGCGGCAAACCTGTAAAGTAAAATCATACTTATCAGTGTCCTGTCGCGCTGTCCCGCCGCTGCCATCACGATCCCGGGCTTCATTCCGCGTCTTCCGGCTTTCTGTGGTCGCGGGCAATGACGTATTGCCCGCGACCACAGGAAGGCGGAAGACGCGGAATGAAGCCCGGGATCGTGATGCAGCGGCGGGACAGCGCGACAGGACACTGATAAGTATGATTTTACTTTACAGGTTTGCCGCGCAAGGGGGGGGGGCCCTGGACCTTGATGGGGGGGCCTGTATACCTCCGGGGGGGCCGTCTGGTTCGGTATACTCGTGTATAAGTCCGAGGGGGGACTTTTCAGCCCAAATTTTGGGCTGAAAAACTCGGCTTATACGCGAGTATATACGGTAGCTGGTTTATCCATTGGGAATTCTGTTGGTTTCTCGGTGTAGTCTCCTTCTTTGCCTTTTGTGCTGGTGTAGGCGTTATGTGAAGGTGTGGGGATTCTACTTTTTAGTGGAGATTTCTGTAGATCTCCTGCAGATTGATCCCTTGTGGAGTTGAAGTAAGTTTGTTCTTCTTAGACATAATTCGGCTGGTCCTTGATTATTTTAATCAGGGGGAGTCTAGAGGAAGTCTGAGGTATGGGTGCTTCTATAGTAGTCTAGTAGTGGAGGAATTGTAGACAGTATGCAGTACGAGGCAGTGTCAGGTGAAGGATCTTGTCAGGTCTTGTGGGGTTGGGAGGCAGACTTAGATAAGTGATGGAGTCAGAATATATAAGTGTACATTTAGTTCTATGTCAGTTTAAAGTAGGAGTCTGCAGGTAGGCCCTGAAAGAAGATTTCCAGGCCACTCGCAAGAGTGAATCAGGAGCAATATGTACGTATACAAGAAATTGCGCGTCTCTTACTTGTTACTACTAGTCACTTAATTATCACAGAAGTAAAAACATCTAAATATACGTGCAATATATTTATCCCCTAGCCCCCTGGGCAAGGGGCCCAGATCAATATAAGAGGTAACAAGTGTGATTAATACGTGCTGAAATTGTAGAACGTGCTCCTCAATTCATATATTCCTGAGTTTCAGTACAGTAAGGCGTCAGACTGCTGTCTGATCATCGTAGGTTTGAAGCGAGAATCAACACAGGACTGGGCTATTATGCCTGATCGTGACCACGCAGTACACTGAAGTCGGACGGCGGCGTCTACGATTAGCATCAGATGCGTCCTCAGATGAGGATAAACATCTGTATTGCTCAACGGACAGCTACGATCGGATCAGACACCAGTCTAGCGCTTAGGGCAGACCATATGTCCCGTGGGTTACTAATGCAGTTAAGGTAATTAGATTAAACAAGCAGGTATAATATTGACAAACTATGCACGCTGCAAACAATGAGTATCTGATGTCTATATAGTAGGTGTAGCCAAGGCCATGTATTCAGATCAGTAATAGGGTTCAAAGAATTGGTGGTGGATCAATGCTGCATGCATCTGTCAGGTCCTCAGAGAGGCTGGTTGAAGCCTAGTTCAAGTATTAGCTGAGGTGAGAGAGATACAGGCAGATGCTAGCTGTAAAGTTACCTCTGTAATAAATGCACAAGATGTGTTGTGGAAAAGTTTCTGGGTCGCTTGTGGAGCCTTGTGAAGCTTGTAAACGTGGGGGTATCCAGGGGTGGGCACCCGCTTGCTTGTAGGGCTCTATCCTCTTCTTTGAGTCTAGATCCTGTGCTTGCGAAGCTCGGGTGCGGTGCAGGTCTTGTCCTGATCCTCCTCACTTCTCTTGCTGCTGGAACAGGTCTGTGACGCTAGATGGCGCTGGAGAGCTGTGGATGAGCCTGTGTGATATGCCAGGACTTGCTCTGCTCCAGGTCTGAGGGAGTAGAGAAAAACAAACAAACAAACAAAAAAAAAAGTTCCTCCAGTCTTCTCAACTCCGGTCTCCTCTGAAATGCAGATTACAGCTGCAGGGCTGGATGCAAATCCCCTCTCCAAATTCAGGGAGAGAGAGGTGTGAGGAGCAGGAGAGTCTGTGTTTGTAATGATGGTTCCCCTTGTTCCTTGTCCTTTGATTGCCAGCAGCAGGAAACCTCAGGTTAGGTCCTGCTTGCCCAGTGGAGGGTTAAAGCCTTCAGTGGGCACCTCAGAGGTTCCTGGGTGAGGACGGGGATGAGTCCTTGGGTGCAGGTGTCCTGTCTCTCCTCCTCAGCAAGATGGCACCTGAGGTAAACAGGGATCTGGCCCGGAGTTCAGAGAGGTCCTATGTGTAAACCTCTTACCGTGGCTTCATATAACTTGGTCTGGGTGGTCTCTGGGATGTAAGTGTTCAGTCAGCGTAGCTTGGGTGGGAAATTCTATCTATAACAGACTGAAAATCCCCGTCGCTTTGTGTCAGGCACCAGAGCTCTGTAGAGACAGTCTATTCCATAGAGCTGCAGGCCACGCCTCCTCACAACTTACTTCTAAAGCTGATAGATATTTCACCCCAACTAAGCTACAAAATATTCCCTTGGTAATATTGGAAATTTTATTACCACACCTAAATCTCTCGACATGGCTTGAAAAGGGTATACTGATGAGGGTCTCAGCTATGTTTCTCAAGTCCTTGAACCACTCCTAATCATACAGGCAAGCGTGCACGTCGCAAGTAATGACACGGACACAGAATCCGTTCCAAGTCTTGCTCCTGCCCAAGGCCATGAGAATAAGCACTGCGCAGGTTTATTGACACACACATATTTATACAGGAATGCAAGGGGTGTTAGTAGGCGGGTTAATACTGAAGTATTCTGTAAGATTATTAGTCTTTGATTGGTTGGTCCTTGCTGAGTTATTCTAATATCTGAATTCCTCCTCTTCAGGGTGTAGCCAGATCTTGGGCGTAGCACAGGGTACAGACGCCATCTTGGATGTTGTGTAGCAGGCAGCATGGCACATCACATGGTCACATCACATGACATATCTAGTCATTATTTTAACCCTATAAAGACATTTCATATCACTGCGATGGATACCTTGTTTGGGTACCAGGAAAAACTACCCTTGACCACCAGTCAATAGCAGCATTAAAGAAACATTACTTAGAGACGCTTCTAAGGGGCGCTTACATCATATTACACTAATTCAGCAACTTATTCTGAAAGAAAAGATTCAGTCAGATTCTACATAGTTAGAAGGGGTTAATCAGCATTTCAATTACAGTTACCAAGGTTAATATCTTGAGCACATTCTGTTAAAGCAAACAATGCTCTACACAGATTTAGAACAGTATATGACCTTGAGTATATGATCCTGATTAGGGAGAATCTCTGAACATTGTGAAATGGAGGGGAATCACAGGAAATAAGATGCTGTAAGTATTGTAAAATACTTAAATGGCTCTATAGGCTATATACGTTATTTAACTATTCATTGCCATAATGCCTCCATCCTCAACAATACTGTACCTTAATGACCTATCTTTGAAAACTCCTTGATCCCATTCTACACCCTGCAATGTAAATACTTTCTAGGGACGAAAGAACACGATGGAGACTCATAAAAGGATAGTTTGAAAAATCCCCTCTAAAATTCTCGCTCCCACAAATAATAGTGGATCTCTTAAATTCTCCACACAAGGCCTCTGTTTGGAAGACAAACGAACTCTACAAAATTATAAACGAGGAGATAGAACTCCCTAAACTACCTTTTTTGAGGTGTGAGAAAAAGAACTTAATATTCAAATTGACCTACAAAAAATGACTAAAACCCTAAACATGACTTACTCCCATACTGCCTGTGCCTCAACTCAAGAATCTTTTTACAAAACACTCTCCAGATGGTACTGGACTCCTGTAAAGCTACATCAGATCAACCCGACTTACCCATCTACCTGCTGGAGACACTTTAAAAACCCAGGCACTCTGCCGCACATTTTTTGGGCTTGCCCAAAGTTGCTAAATTTTTGGAATGGTATTAAGGTACTCATAACAGATATCACAGGATGGATAATAACACTGACTCCGCAACTAGTTCTATTATCAATAGGTATTGAAGACCTTCCTAAACAGCTTCGATTCATAATCTCGCACATACTTTTAACAGCAAAACCACCATAGCAGCTAGATGGAATAATATTGAACCGCCAACTCCAATGGAATTAATCGAAAGAGTAGTTCAACATAGTATCTTTGAATACAACAACTCTATTAGAAATAATACTTTTCTAAAGTTTTTAGAACACTGGAAACTATGGATAGTTAAATTTTCTCCCCTTTTAATGAACAAGGCCTAGTGACATTATTTAGTGAAACAATTGTGACATAACCGTTAAATGATTGTTTTTTTTACTTAGTATATTTCTAGCTTTATTGCGATTTCCTTTTTAAACTGTACCACTTGGTGTAGTGTGGTATTTAAAGGGAACCAAACACCTAAAAATACCTATCTAACCTATAAATATCTGTCCCTGGAGCCTAAAATTACTATTCTAACCATCCCTTACTGACTAAATCTACCTAACTAGATGCACAATAAATCACTTTTTATACCTACCAAATCCATGTCTGATGAGCGTTCCTCCAGGGCTTTTGACCGATAGGCGGGTCTCCTCACCGCGCTCGCACCCGCCTTGCTGCTGTCCATCTTCTTTCCAGGGCGGCATCTTCTTCCAGGAGGATTCAAATTACCCGCCCATTGCGTCCGCGTAATGAGCGGGTCATGTGCTGCAGGCCCTGCGTCACTTCCGAACGTCGCGTCACTGGTACACTCAGGCCGGCTTCAGAGCATGCGCTGAAGCCATCCTGGGCGCATCATAGACCCAGCAACGCAGCGGGCGGAAGTGACGCGAGGCCTGCAGCACGTGACCGGCTCATTGCGAGGACGCGATAGGCGGGTAATTTGAATCACAGAAGAAGATGGACAGCAGCGAGGCGGGTGCGAGCGCGGCGAGGAGAACCGCCTATCGGTCAAAAACCCTGGAGGAACGCCCATCAGACAAGGATTTGGTAAGTATAAAAAGTGATTTATTTTGCATCTAGTTAGGTAGATTTAGTCAGTCAGGGATGGTTAGAATAGTAATTTTAGGCTCCAGGGACAGATATTTATAAGTCAGATAGGTATTTTTAGGTGGTTGGTTCCCTTTACATTTTGTGGGATCGGTATCCCACATTTATTCTTCTGTATAATCAGGGGCTGACTGGCGACGCAAACCCTGGGTGCCAAATTTTTTCCGGCAGCCCTGACGACCGGGGGGGGGGGGGGGGTTGCTGTCGGTAATTTTCGACGGCCCGTCTCAGTCCCTCCAGCCCTTAGGTGAGGACCAGGGGGTGGGGGAGGGGGGAGTGCTGTCGGAAACTCTCGGCGGACCATCTCAGTCCCAGCCAGGCCCGTGTTTGGAGTTCCTGCCGCCCTAGGCACTGTCAGCGGTGCAACATCGCGCCACACCCCTCTGCAGACAGGAGTAGCTAAAAGGAGCCTAGAGGCTACCATTATGGTTGGAGTAGTGGATGGTTGCTAGATGACTGCCACCATGTCACAACAAGGTTGTGACATCAGCAAGGAGGTGGCAGTCAAGTTTTGGATCGTAATCATGTGGAGAGAGCTAGTTTGCCCCTATAGGGTCCATGAAGGCGTGAAAAGGACCACGGCAAAGTATATATACTTTTAGACTGACCACTTTTTTTCTTCGTACAAAATCATCTCCATGCATGACAATGCACCATCTCTTAGTACAGAGCATAGCCCTGAGTAATTGGCTGCTATGGACATAAAAGTAGAGAAAACCATGGTGTGGTTACCAGTCTCCCCTGATCTCAGCCCTATTGAGAAACTTGGAAGTACTATTAAGCAAAAAAAATCTAAGATGCTGTAAGACATTAACTGTCAAACCAGCAGCTCTGGGAGTCAATTCTGACATCCTGCAAAGAAATGCAATCAGAAAACATCCAAAACCTGACAAGTTCAATAAATACAAGAATTGTGAAGGTGATATCAAAGAAAGGCGATATACAATATGAGACATACTGGTAGGATGTTTTCATTGTGAGCTCAATGGGGTCAGTGTTGATGATGTATGTAAAGTGCTGTGGAGTTCATAGCGTAAAAAAATATTTCTTCATATGTCGTCACAATACCGGGATCTGAGGATCTTCTATTTCGAGGTCAGGGGCTCTCTGACGCCGTGTTGCTGCCTGTCTCGCTGTCTTCCTCGTTTGACACTGCAGTGCGGTGGACAAGAGAGCATTAACTGGTTAATAACAAGACGTATGGTGTGTACTAACTGAGCCATACACCCTCCCCATACCATGTCCAGCAGACATTGTAGGATTACGATATGGATTTTATTATTACGGCACGGACACACTGGCGTGAAACTCGGATAACTGCAATGTGTGATTTTATCGCAGTGCAGTCAGTTAATCAACGTCTGAAACACATTGGCGAGTGTCGGACGCTTTTTTCTCATCCAGATTCTGGATGGGAAAAAAGTCACAACATGCTGCGACAGTCTGCGATTCATGTGCGAGACTCGCCAATGCAAGTCTATGAGTCCGACAAAATCATGGACCACACACGGACCATCCGAGAGGCATCTGTTTTTTTCACTGATACATTATCATTCTTCAGCTGAGACAACTGTAAAATGCTCCTGTAAATGAGTCTACAGTAATAACTGCTGAGAAACAAAACAGATTGCACATGGATGTGATCTTAGAAAACTGTCAGACACTCGCACAGCATTTGGATGTCCCAGTGACCAGCTACACAGACAGCCCGCCACAGACACACACAGAGTCACAGCCACACACAGAGACACAGCCACACACAGAGCCACAGCCACACACAGAGCCACAGCCACACAAAAACAGCCAGCCACATAGACAGCCACACAGAGAGACACAGCCACATAGACAGCCACACATATAGCCACAGCCAGGCACACACAGAGCCACAGCAACATAGACAGCCATAGCCAGCCACACACAAGCATACACAGACACAGCCAGCCAAACACAGACACAGCCAGCTACACACACAATATCAGCCACACACACAATCAGCCACACACATACAGCCACACACATAGCTAGCCACACACAGCCAAAGCCAGCCAGCCACACATACAGCCATACACATACAGCCAGCCACATAGACAGCCCCACACACAGCCAAACCCAGCCACACACAAGCACACACAGACACAGCCAGCCAAACACAGACACAGCCAGCTACACACACAATATCAGCCACACACAATCAGCCACACACATAGCTAGCCACACACAGCCAAAGCCAGCCAGCCACACATACAGCCACACACATACAGCCAGCCACATAGACAGCCACACACACAGCCAAAGCCAGCCACACACAAGCACAGACAGACACAGCCAGCTACACACACAATATCAGCCACACACACAATCAGCCACACACATGCAGCCACACACATAGCTAGCCACACACAGCCAAAGCCAGCCAGCCAGCCACACATACAGCCACACACATACAGCCTGCCACATAGACAGCCACACACATAGCCAAAGCCAGCCACACACAGGCGCAGCTACCCACACACACAGACACAGCCAGCCACACACACAGCGAGCAATATAGACAGCCATAGCCAGCCACACACAGGCATACAGCCAACCACACAGCCAGCCACACACACACAGTCAGCCACACACAGCCAAGCAGCCCCAGCCACACACACACAGCAGCCTGCCCAGGCTCCCCGCCACATACAGCAGCCTGCCCCGGTCCTCGCCCCATACGTGCGCACACACACACACCAGCCAGCCCAGGCCCCACCACACATGCACAGCAGCCTACCAAGCCCCCTCACACACAGAAGCCTGCCACAGCCAACCCCCACACAGCAGCCTGCCCCTGCCCCCCCCACACACATACAGCAGCCTGCCTCAGCCCCCCCCACACACATACAGCAGCCTGCCCCAGCCCCCCACACACACATACAGCAGCCTGCCCAGGCCCCCCCACACACATACAGCAGCCTGCCCCAGGCCCCCCACACACATACAGCAGCCTGCCCCAGCCCCCCCCCCACACACACAAAGCAGCCTGCTCCAGTTCTCCCACACACACACACACAAAGCAGCCTGCTCCAGTTCTCCCCCCCACACACACAAAGCAGCCAGCTCCAGCACCCTCCCCATACGGTCACTTACTCACTGCTGCTGTGCACCTGCAGTGATGACTGTGCTGGCCTGGGAGTGAATGGAGAGCGAGCTGCTGCCTCTGGAAGTAGCGCCATGTGGTGGGGTGTGTGTGCGGTGTCCTTGGGTACGGCGCACAGGAGCAGCACTGGTTTGCAGGTGCCGGAAATGGAGTTTCATGGGCGGGACACAATTCAGGAGAGGCAAGCGCGCTCTCTCCTATCTCCACGACTCCACCCTCAAAGAATTTGCTGCTGTGCGATGCAGTGTCCCGGCAGCATAGCGATCACTTGTGCTTCGCAGCGCGGCTCACAGTAAGCCCAGACTGGCGGGCAGTAACGGCCAGTGGCGGCCAGAGGAGCAATTAAATGTAATGGCCAGCGGCCAGAGGAGCGGGCGCAGCAGCCCAAAGTACCGTGGACCATAGGGAAAAGTTGGGCGGCCCTGAACTGTTGATAATCCACCGGCTTGGGGGGCAAATGCCTCCCTGCAAGCCGGCCCAGTCCGCCCCTGTGTATAATGATTGTATTGGTTTATATTTCTATGTATAATAATATAATAGAAAAAATGACAGCAGCACTCCCTCATCTGGTTCTTCAGAAGCCTTTATTCAGGCCTTCATGGCAACCTTGCGACGTTTCAGTCACCAAGTGACTTTTGTCTAGCAGGAACATTTGGCAATAACCAAATTGGCAGGGGATGAGGATTTGGTTATATGCCAGGCAGATAAAGGGGGAGCCGTTGTGGTTTTAAGCAGGCAGATGTATTTGGATGAAGTGTTCAAACAACTCAATGACCCCAAGGTTTATAGAATAATTGAGAGAGATCCTAAGCACGAGATCCAGAGTAACATTTCTAGGATTTTAGGAAGAGCTGAATTGGGGGGGGGTGATAGATAGCGATATGGTGGATTTCTTGTTTATGGAACATCCGGTGACTCTGGTATTGTATACTATTCCCAAAGTACATAAGTCTATTGAGCAACCCCAGGAAGGCCTATTGTTGCTGGTATCAACTCGGTTTTTAACAATATAGGGATGTTTCTGGATAGGGTATTATTACCTTTTGCTATGGGAGCAGCATCCTATATTCAGGATACAAAGAGTTTTTTGAATAAATTAAGGGAGGTTGAGGTGAAAAATGGCTGTTTATTGGTGTCGTTTGATGTTACATCGCTATACCTCTATAGATCATACAAGAGGCCTGCAAGCTGTGGCTTTGAAGCTAGATACCACTACGTATACTCCCGAAGCCAAACAATTTATTTTAGATTTGTTGGAAATAGTCCTTAGACAAAATTATTTTATGTTTTGGGGACTCGTACTATTTTCAGGTGTCCGGTACCGCCATGGGTGCTAAAATGGGTTATTCTTACGCAAATACCATGATGACGGTATTGGAAGAGAAATTAATCTATCCCTCAAGACATTTTTGTAAGATCTCAAAATGGTGGAGGTATATAGATGATACATTTGTGATCTGGGAAGGCACAAGAGACGAATTAGATGTTTTCCATAATTTTCTCAATACAATCGATGAGTCGATCAAGTGTACGAAGGTGGTGTCAGATACAGAGATCCAATTTTTGGATGTATCGGTAAAATTGGTGATGCATAGATTGAAAACCACTTTATATACAAAGCCTAGTGACCGCAATATAAGCGGATTAATAGAATAGTGAGTGATGAACAGGATTTGGATGAAAAATTTGAAATCCTCATTAGGAAGTTCATCCAGAGAGGTTACCCTAGGAAGCTGTTACAGGAGTCCTTGAAAAAATTGAAGAATGAAAAAAGTGGGTCTGCTAGAAAGTGTGGTAACAGGATCCCTTGGTAATGAGGTATGGAGAGGAGTCTAGGGATATATCGAATATTGTCTGGAAACATTGGCCAATGTTGGGTAGATGTTGTCCCGACATAGAGGAATTTAAGTCAAAACCCTTGGTTTCGTTTCAGAGGGGAAAAAATGTAAAGGATAAGCTTTCTAGATCTGATTTCAGACCTTTAAAAGTGGTAAGGCAGACTACATTAACAAGAGGAGTGAAAGTGGGGTGTGTCCCCTGTGTTTCATGTGTGAATTGTTCACACATGCTGAGAAGATCTGAGTTTACCCACCCACAAACAGGAGAGGTTTTTAAGATGCGCCATTTCACAACCTGCGCGACAGACCATGTGATGTATTTACTGGAATGTCCGTGTAGGTTGTGGTACGTGGGTGAGACAACTCTTGAATGTAAAACACGGATTGTACAGCATAGATGCACAATACGCCAAAAGAGAAAGGATTTGCCCGTGCCAAAGCATTTTACAGATATGAAACATTCAGAGAAAGACCTCAAGTTTAGGATCATCGATGTGGTACCCCCGATGAGGAGAGGGGAGGATAGGGCCAGGTTGCTACATGAGTTGCAATGGCTCAGGCGTTTAAACACGTTAAAACCAAATGGTTTGAATGTAGATTATAGGTTGTCAGTCGCTTTATGATCTGGATTTGTTAGGAGATTAGTACTGTATATCATTAGTCACATTTATTGAATGCACTATTTTTAATAACCTTTTGGTTTCTTACAGCACCTGCACTGAATTGGGGATACTCACCAACCCCATGGGAGGACAGTAGTTACTCCACACAGCTGAGTCCGAGAGGTGCTCCTATTCTTGTATTATTGCCAAAAATGCCGAAATTTATGTTGATTAAAGTAGTTGTCTTAAAAAAATTGAGTTTGAAACAATTGGGCCAATATGTTGCCTTTTCGGTTTATTAAATATTGCAAATTAACCTATCTGTGGCGTTTTATATATCGGGTGAGCTGGGGGATATGTGTGAGTGACCCCCGTGGACCCCTGAGCCAAGAGGAGACATTTAGGCTTGTTGCTGTGGTCATCCATGTGGCTAAAAAGCGCCCATTCCTGTGTCCTTGGAAAAGGCGGGGGCATGGTGTGCCTATGGGAGAGGGGATCTGTATGATTTATAAATGCCCCTGGATTTACCTGGACTATGTCCGCAAATGCAAGAAAAACGCATGTAGGTAGAAAATAAATGAAGGTTTATACCATTGGTGACACAGTAGTAACGCTTGTCAGGTGGTTTGAATGACACCTGACAAGTAAACATAAAGTTTTCAGTTGCAGAACTATAATGGAGGCCGGGTGTAGGTTTTAAAGCATTGCGCCGGAGTGCGCATGCGCGGAGAGCACCAAGATGGCGCCCGCGGCGTTTCCTGTGTCCTATGGCAATGGGGAAGCCAGGCACATAGAGTATGACGCCACTTCCGGTGCGACGGCCTCAGAGCGGCAAAGAACGGCGTGTAGTGCAAATATGCAGTGTGGGGGTTTCACAGACTCATACAATGGCTGCTATGGTAGCGATCTTCGCCCCACCTGGGATGAGGACCCAATTAAGGCATTTTTAAAGGGTAATATCATCATATGAGTGATTTAAGTATACTGTATAAAGATGTAAAGGTATGAAGTCACAGATCACTATTATATGGGTTAGTGTGTGGGATTGTAGGAATGAAAAAAGGGCTGCTAGACAAGTCACTTGGTGACTGAAACGTCGCAAGGTCGCCATGAAGGACTGAATAAAGGCTTCTGAAGAACCAGATGAGGGAGTGCTGCTGTCATGTTTTTCTATTATATTGAAGCAAGAGTTGGTTTGCTGGACGGATATGCACCCTGATTTGTGTGGTGCTCAGAACTTTTTCTTATTATGTATAATAATAGGCATAACCTACTGTAAATTCCATATTTTTGTCATTTTTATCTTTTGTGTATGTGTATATCCCTTCCCCCCTCCCTTCTCCCTTCATTTATGTACCCTCCCTTCCCTCTTTCCCTATTTTATGAAAAATTTTCAATAAACATATTTGGAAACACAGCAGGTGCAGCAGTTGGTCCACACACACCCAATGAATCCCTTGACACCCAATAACAGAGAATAATTGTCACATCCCCAGAGTCAGCTCCTGCAACGTCTGTGTCTGCCACCAGGCGCCGCTGTGTTCACTCCAAAGGTGGGGCTGGTGATGTAGTAGCATGACTTATGGATGTGTTGTATGGCTGCCCAGCTGCTGTCATTTACTCTGACTTCAGCCAGTTAGGAAGTTCTGCAGCCTATTTGAATACTCTGTGTGTTTCTGCTAGTTCCCAGAAATATTCCATGGTTCATTTGTTATTATCCTGCTTACTATTATCAATTTTCCGGATTGACCTCTGCCTCAGTTTGTCCTAATGTATTCTCCAGCCTAATGATTTTGTACTTTTCTAACCTCTCGACTTTGACCCTGCCTGGCGATTGTTCTATTCCTGGACTGCAGCCCATCTATAGGCAGAAACCCCTCGGACCTTGTAGTAAAGCCAGATCTCTGTATAGGGGTTAAAGGGTGTCTGGGTATCTCAGGGTTCTGCCTTATGATGCGGTTTGCATTCAGTCTGTCCGGGATTCCTACTTTTACATGTAACCTGGACGCACTTTACAATAACGATACTTTTGTGATATGCTGGGATACAGGGGGCAGTAGTGCTGGGTGAGGTGCTGCTCCCTGGTGCCTCGACACAATACATTGAAGACGAGGTCCTGGTTGGGTGTTGGCGTTCGTATCGTAGGGGCGGTTATACCGGTGTAGGCCACATGCGATGGCTGGCCAGGACCCGGTGTTAACTCACTCTGGCGAGGAGACCACAACTTTTTTTTTTTCAAAAACAAAGTTTTACTTAACGTTGCCTCAGTGGCACCTTATACAGGAGATATCGGGCGCCTAATTCTCAGACATTTCAGTAATACAGAGCTTTCTCAGATACTCTTCACCCCTAGCTGGATTGTTCCTGTATTCACAGGCTCCACTCGTTTCAGCGTAAAAGCCATTCTCTTCTCTTGTACTAGTTCCGTCTGATTGTCCTCATAGAGGAGGGGTTTGCCTATATGGCCGGACACAAGCTTTAAAGAGTGTCGTAATTTTCATTTTTGTATTAAATATCATTCATTATTTTTAATACAAAATTAAATTCACTGTTGTAACTTTTTTATTAATAATTTTTTTTCTCCAGCCACTGTGTTTAAAAATAAAAAAAGCAAACCTTTTAAAGTATTTTTCATATTTTACTCCATTGTTTTGCAAGTAATATTTTTTTAAAAAAGTCAAACATTAATACTTTACATAGTTCAGTTGTTGAAAACATTGTTTATGGCACCTTCCCTTCAAGCTCTTAGACAATCAGAAAAAAACACCCGCCGAGAAACTCACTTGGTCTCACGCACTAGTCCTCTTGTCCCACGGCCCTAAGGAGCTGTAAGGGCAGCTTCACACTTGGGTCAGGTCCATTCCGGGGCTGTCAGTGATGAACCTGACAGCCCCGGACCGGATCTGAACACAGAACCCGAGGGCAATCTGGCCCCATAGACCCCCATGTTAGGGAGTGCTGGATTGCCCTGGATCCTCCCGGACAGATGGAAACCGGATGGCGGATAGCTGCCATCCAGCTTCATCCGGCCTCATAGGCATAGGATACTATGGGGCCAAAATCCGGTCCGGGGCTGTCCGGTTTACACCGCACAGCCCGGACCGGACCTGACCACTGCGTGAAGCCGCCCAAAGCTTGTTGGGGCCTGACTAGAAGCCGTCCTTCTTCCTGACTCCTTCCAGTTAGATCACTCTGATTGGGAGTTCATGCTATGTCTATTCTGGTCTCCTTTCTCCTGTTTGCATAGGTCACCCACTGACTGCGGCCTTAATGCCCTTTGAGACCATAGGTCTGCTCTAGTCATACTATGGGCCTTATCTGAAGCTCCACAAGAAACCGTCACTTTCCTTATGCTGTAACCCCTCCCACTATGGGCTAGTCTCACCTGTTAATTCACAACCGACGTGCTCCATACATAGAGCAGTGTCTGACCCCGCTCGAGCGCCACCTCCATAACTAAAACCCAAATGCTAGGAGGAATAAAGTTAATTTCTTCCCAGCAGAGGGGTTCAAGGTGCAGGCACTGAGCAGGTTCTGATGGTTATTAACCTGCAGATTAACCCCATATCTTCAGGTTAATAGCATTGTTGTATCCTACAGCCATTGAAGACAAACATGAAGACTAATGCACAACTAGTGTACAGCTGAGCAACAAAAGTCACATAGGATTAATGTACAAAATGGCTAAGGAGTGCAACAAATTTTGGTTAATTTTGTATTGTCAAGTGGAATACAAAAAGTAACAATTATAATCTGTTATATTTCTAGGTTTGCAAATAGTTTCTCTGACCTTTTGGATTGGGTTAAGCATAGCCATGATTGCAATTGGTAAGTGATGTGAAAAATGTCATTAGATGTTTAATTTGCTTTAATTTTGTTAAATCTAGGTCCCCTGCCCTCCTGTCTGATACTCACCATCCACTGTCTTAATCCTTTTCCAGCGTCGCTCCGGTCATTCTGCGGCAAAAAGTGACCAGCCGGCAGCTTAGGTTTTTTTTTTGAAGGGCGTCAGAGGTCACAACTGAATACAAGTCTATAGGAGCCTTGCTCTGGCTTCATAGACTTGTATTGGGAGCTTGTGATGTAACTTCTCACCTCCAGCCAGTCAGACGTTATAGGCACAAGATGGCGCCGTGTGACCAGAGTGATGCCAAAAAAGCATGAAAACACCAGAGAGTGAGTATAAGCCAGGGGGCCGGAGGCTTACATCTAAAGCACCACTACAGCATTAATATAAAAAACCTAAAATGTGCTGTGGTGGCACTTTAAGTATTGATGACCTATCCTTACACTAAATGCAGATGACTATTACTTTTTCTCATCCAAGAAAATCAGATCAATTATGCTAATAACACACAGATCATAGTTTTATCTGATTTTCTTGGATGTGGAGATGATAGAAAAAAAATTCTCCTTCTTCTACATTCTGTCAGTCTGTGAAAATTAGACCACACTCCGATGTCATCTAAGTGCCGTCCACTTTTTTCCTTGGACCCAATGACTTGTGTGGCTGAGTGCAAATCGATTTACGGAGTCAACTTGGACATGCTGTGATTATTCTCTCAGACAGACTCCTTCCAACCAAGAAAATGTCATGGTGTAGTGGGAATGCTGGTAAGGGAATAGTAGGTACGGGTAGGGTGACCAGGGAAAGCTAGTCTGTCCCTAGATTAGGAACCCTAAATAGCCCTGACCCTGAAAGTATCCCTGAAAGTGAGAAGGTTCGGGCCTCCATCCTTTCTCCAACTCCTTTACCAGGCCTGTGCTATTTCCCCTCACCTCCCTCTACTGAACCAAGGTACAGCTACTCCAAAGGAAAAGACTTCAGCAGCACAAACTATCAGGTCTGCACTGCACGGCTTCCAGGTATAGAGTGAAACTCTATCAGCAGCAACACCTGCTGGAAGGAGAGGCTACTTAAAGGCTGGGGGAGGAGACTCACACATTAACCTCACACCCACCAGGACACGGCAATAGAACTGGTATTAACTCATGCAGTACTAGAGGGAATTTCACACAGTTTTAAGTTACAGCAGCATCAAGAATAGACTGCAGAAATCAGCGCTAGACAGCGCGTGACAAAAAATCGGCCAAAAGAATAACATTGGCCTGAGTAATATCCATTGGTACTCAGACCACAAATATGGCTGTCTGCACCTATCTTTAGTATAGAACATCAATATGGTAAGGGTCCGACACCCTGCACTGCCAGTAAAGTGCAGACTAATGGTGTCCCAATGTTAGCAGTGTACGAAGTGGCACATCACAGCTTTGTACATTGTGTAGAGGACGTTAGCTAAACTGGCAGCTCAGATCCCAATCACGTTGTAAAATGGTCATAATGTTTTACAGAGGCATTCGCCTGCTGCAGTGTAAACCTGGAATAGTTTCTCTGGAACCTGTAAATCCATGAGCTCTTATTAATGCTACAGGGTTCACAGGATGGTCAGAAGTGATGGGAGGGACTGACCATCCAGATACCTCCCATGGGTGCGTCTCAGCATTTATCATGTGACTGTTCCTGGGTCAGATTGTCTCTGAGTTAAGCCAAGGGTGCAGGAAGGATATGGTGGAGAGACAACGAGTGTTTGGAGCGTCCCCAGAGTTCAGGGCAGGGTAACAGACTTGAAATCTGTCAGTGGACATTTATGTCTTGTTCAAAGACGAGGATAGGTTTATGTTTCCTTGTGGTTTATGGAGGATGAATAAAGCAAATTAATTTTAAATGAAGAGTGTTGATCTTGTTGCTACCTCAAGGATCGTTAAAAGTGAGTTAGTAGCCCTATTGTGATTGTTTTATCACAACCTCTATGGGAGCTGAGCTGCAGTACCCAAGAGGATAGTCAGCACCGTTTAAGTTCTGGTCATCCCTGGGAATGAGGGAAGGTATGAATGCTAGAACCAAGTCAAACTAGAAACACTCCAAATCATACATATTTGTTTCTCCCCATGTAATTGCCTATTTATAACATCATCAGTGTTCTTTTTGCATTCTATCAGTTTGTTATCCTCTTTTAAAGATTTTTCCGTGTTAGGTTAAGGAGTTCAGGAAAACAAGCTACGGTATAAAAAATGAGGGATAATCCTGTGCCATGATAATAAGTGGGTGTGGAAGTGTGTTAGCCCTCCTTACTATGAAGAGTACTCTGTACCCATGGGAGTTGTAGCAGTAGCATAACTGTATATAGTATGTATAAGAATCCCGGGCACTAGTGGCGCTTTATTTAGCTCTTCGCCAGCTTCTGCTCTAGGGTGTTGCTCAAGTCTTAAATATAGCAAGTTATTTATCATAAATGATAAGAGAAAAGACGGCACTCACCCTGTTTTTCCTTGCAGGTGAATTTTCTTTATTCCATTTACATGGAGTGGTTTACAAGAGGTTAGGGAGGGAGGGGGGTGCGGTGGAGGACAACGGGCGCACCGTCTCTTATCATTTATAATAAATAACTGTACATAGTACATTAGTGTAACACTGTAACTTTTAAGGTACTGTCACACCTGGCCATATCGGTGGCGATTTCATAGGCGACGCAGGGGCGCGGCCAATCGCCCCCGACATTGCCGGGGTGTCGCCTAGTGTAAAGAGGCAATGTCGGCGCTAACAATCGCCTTAGAGTGGTCGCCTGGTTTCTCAGCAGTGCTCTGAAACCAAGCAAGCACTCTGGGGCGATGTGTACACATCGCCCCATGTAACATGCCGATCGCCGATCTTACAGGCGATGGGAGCCATAGGCTCCCATGTTACAGCATCGCCGCTGGGGTTTGTGTTCACCCCAGCGGCGATGGCGCCTGTGACATCGCCGATGCGTTGCCGGAGGCATCGCCGCATGTGAACATGTGACGGCAATGCTGGCGGGGCACCAAAAACATGCGCGCCCCCGTGCGTCGCCGGCGATATCTCCGCCGATATGGCCAGGTGTGACGGTACCCTTAAGGAATGAGCCCGTGTTTTACGACACTTTGTGAGTAAATATCTCTTGTTGAACATAATTGACCCTCATCAAGGGTAACAACATACTTCACTTTTCAGTCGGGGAGCCTTCCGAGGTGCGCAGAGCTCGGGCCCAGACTCGAGCCTGACTGCCCGGCCCCTGAATCACTGGCACCATGACACTAGTAGAGTGCAGACAGGAATCCTCAGTGGATTCTCGCTGTACAGTTATGACTCTCTATGGTCTGTAGAATTATCAAATGTCAATTAACTAACCTGTTCTCTTACACAGGAGCCATATACAAAGGCGATTGCCCTGTCCAGCCGTACATACCCATCTTTCTTTTGGTCTCTGGAGTCACACACCTGCTGGCAGTTTTAATATTGTTTCTTAGAGGTGTGCTGGAAACATGCAGCTTAATTCTCGAAGGATTGATTGGAACTTTCACCTTTGGTTGGTTCATAACAGGTGGGTACTTCTGATAGGACAAAAATCCAGCTTCACAGTGTGTGAATGAAATAGAAATGTAATGAAAGTCCATCCAAAAGGTGAAATAAAGAAACGTCATTTACACTGATATCTTTATTTAATCTTTGGATGGACTTTCATTAAATTTCTATTTTATCCACATACCATGAAGATGGATTTTAGTCCTTTCAAGACTTTATCTATATTAACCATTGGTTCCTTTGCTCAAAAGTGCTAGTTTGAAGGAGAACTGGATCCTTTCTTTCTTTTCTTTTCTCTCCTTCCTTCCTTCCTTCCTTCCTCTCCTTCCTTCCTCTCCTTCCTCTCCTTCCTCTCCTTCCTCTCCTTCCTCTCACTCCTTCCTCTCCTTCCTTCCTTCCTTCCTTCCTATGAATTGAAAGTGCATGAAGTTGTCATCAAGACCTTAATTTTAGCCAAAACGCTTTTAAATATAGATGTGGTTGTTTAATTAAATAAAGCTGGCTGCCAAAAGTTTTGTATATACTATTAATTGATCACAACATAGGGAGTAATTCATTGTTTACATTGCCATAACTTATTTTTTTAAGCATACCTTTTGCTTTAGTGACTGCACTCCACCGACCGGGCATTGAATACCCTAGTGCAGATGCGTGGAACTCCAAACCTCGAAGGTCGCCAACAGGTCATGTTTTCAGGATTTCCTTAGTATTGTACAGTTAATAATATAATCACCTGCACTGGTGTTGGGTCCAACCCCCGTGCAATGCTAAGGTAATCCTGAAAACCTGCACTAGGGTATTCAAGATACGTTGAGAGATCTTGCTCTATTACATTTGCAAATCTGCTAACAATTCCTCTTTATTACTCTGGGTACAGGCCCCAACTTGTCACCCTCATTCATCCCAAAAGTTCTCTGTAGGGTGTAAATCAGGTGATTGGCTTGGCCATCACTACAGGCGAACATTTTTCTTAGCTAAGTAGTTTTTGACTAAACTGGAGATGTGCTTAGGAGAATTGTTTTGCTGGAATTTCCAGCCCCTGGCTACTTTGGTTTTACCATCATTTTCCAGTATATCCTTGTATATGGTAGTGTTCATATTTCCATCAATTCTATGCAGAGGGCCAATTGCAGATGCAGAAAAGCAGCCCCAAACCATGACATTGCCACCACTATGTTTCACTGTAGGTGTTTGGTACCTTCCATCACTCATTTTCCAATTGGGCCATATATATAGTGCTGCCATCAATACCAAACAGATTGAACCTGTATTCATCTGACCACAACACCTTACACTAACCTGGTTCTTCCCATTGTTCTTTGGTAAACTCAAGTTGGAGCTTCCGGTTCCCTGCAGAGATGAACGGCTTCTTGACTGGAACTCGTGCATTCAACCCTACCGCTCTTAGCCGTCGCTCCACAGTTTGGCCACTCACTTTGAACCCATATTTTTCATACATTTCATGCAAAATCTGTACAGAACTTTTATGGACATCAAATACTGACTTTTTCTTAATTCCGTATTTTTTGCTTTCTAAGACATACCAGATTACAAGACGCACCCCCAAATTTGGTGAAAGAAAGGAGAGAAAAAATAATTTTTAATGTTAAATGGGGTCTGTCTTATAATGCCAGTGTCCAACTTACCATCAGTATATATGTTCCCCATCCTAGTATATATGCCCCCCTTCCTTCTATATATGTCCCTCAGCCTTGTACATGGACCCCCATCCTAGTATATATGTTCCTCAGTCTTGTACATGACCCCTCATCCTGGTATATATGTCCCTCAGTCTTGTACATATTCCCCATCCTAGTATATATGTCCCTCAGTCTTGTACATTTCCTTCCATCCTGGTATATATGTCCCTAAGTCTTGTACATGCCCCCCACAATCCTGGTATATATGTCCCTCACTCTTGTACATATTCCCCATCCTGGTATATATGTCCCTCAGTCTTGTATGTGGCCCATATCCTGGTATATATGTCCCTCAGTCTTGTACATGCCCCCCACAATCCTGGTATATATGTCCCTCAGTCTTGTACATGGTCCCCATCCTGGTATATATGTCCCTCAGTCTTGTATATGGCCCATATCCTGGTATATATGTCCGTCAGTCTTGTACATGGTCCCCATCCTGGTATATATGTCCCTCAGTCTTGTACATGCCGCTCCCCATCCTGGTATTTATGTCCCTCAGTCTTGTACATTGCCCCCATCCTGGCATATATGTCCCTCAGTCTTGTACATGGCCCCCCATCCTGGCATATATGTCCCTCAGTCTTGTACATGCCCCCCCCATACTGGTATATATGTCCCTAAGTCTTGTACATGGTTCCCCATCCTGGTATATATGTCCCTCAGCTATGTACATGCCCCTGCCATCCTGGTGTTTATGTCCCTCAGTCTTGTACATGGCCCCCCATCCTGGTATATATGTCCCTCAGTCTTGTACATGGCCCCACATCCTAGTATATATGTCCCTCAGTCTTGTACATGGCCCCCATCCTGGTATATATGTCCCTCAGTCTTGTACATGTTCCCCCATTGTGGTATATATGTCCCTTAGTCTTGTACATGGCCCCCCATCCTGGTGTATATGTACCTCAGTCTTGTATATGGCCCCCCCATCCTGGTATATATGTTCCACAGTCTTGTACTTGGCCCCCCATCCTGGTATATATGTCCCTCAGTCTTGTACATGGTCCTCCATCGTGGTATATATGTCCCTCAGTCTTGTACATGTTCCCCTATCCTTTTATATATGTCCCTCAGTCTTGTACATGGTCCCCCATACTTTTATATATGTCCCTCAGTCTTGTACATGGTCCCTTATCCTGGTGTATATGTCCCTCAGTCTTGTATATGGCCCCCCATCTGGTATATATGTCCCTCAGTCTTGTACATGGTCCCCCATACTTTATATATGTCCCTCAGTCTTGTACATGGTCCCTTATCCTGGTGTATATGTCCCTCAGTCTTGTATATGGCCCCCCATCCTGGTATATATGTCCCTCAGTCTTGTACATGGTCCTGTATCGTAGAATATATGTTCCTCAGTCTTGTACATGTTCCCCTATCCTTTTATATATGCCCCTCAGTCTTGTTCATGGTCCCCCATCCTTTTATATATGTCCCTCAGTCTTGTACATGGTCCCTTATCCTGGTGTATATGTCCCACATTCTTGTACATGGCCCCCAATCCTGAACCACAATGGCTTTCCGAGGGAGGGTTGCAGTGGTGGAGTGGAGGTAAAGGAGACAGGATCCATGGACCATGGGGGCAAAGCTGCGGGCCCAGAGCTGTGGGGGTGTTTTGGTGGTGTGCATTGGCGGACGCCATTTTCCATGTACCAGCATGCATTAGCAAACTGCGCCTCGGCCTCTACTGTCCAGGACTTTCAGAGAATGTCTGCAGAGGCAGAGCATGCGCGGATCGAATTCCGCAGCCATATTCTGGAAGTCCTGGACAGTAGAGGTCAAGGCGCAGTTTGCCAATGCATGCCGGTACATGGAAAATGGTGTCCGCCACTGCACACCGCCGCAACACCCTGCCTCCTGCATCTCCGCTCCACCATCGCAACCCCCCAGTTTGTAAAATAAAATGCGTCTTATAAACTGAAAAATACGGTAATTCTTAATGTTGGGATCAAGTTTGGTGAACATTTGCCGTGGTTGTCCACTTCTAGGTTTGTCAACTGTTCCATAACCTTCTTTTTCTTTTATTCTCTGAGAATAGATGGATTCCTCTTTTTGACTTCCCGACATCTGGTGATAAATGTGGCTTTGTCTTTGCCATATTTTAACTGAAAAACACACAACAAAAAATATTTTTAGTTAAAATGAGAGTACCCATGATAATATATGCAAAACATTTGGCCCAGCAAATGTGGAAACCTAACACATAAAGGGGTAAAACAATTACAGACACGATTTTCATCCTTGGAGCTGACGACCATTTGCTTCCAGTTTACTAAAATCACCAGGAAAATGGCAACAACCAGGCAGAAGTCATCACACTTTAAAAAGAATGTAAAACTTTTGGCCTCCGCTGTATGTCCATAAATCAGATTAATATACATGGCAAAGCTGTTGAATCCAACTCCTCTATAAATACAGTATATCACTGTATAGAAAAAATGATTACGTTTTCCTGAAAAAATTGGAGAATATCCATAGCTCTGAAAACAGTTTTTTTTTCTATGCCCCTATATTTACACTGGATCTTGTGTTTTTGCTCCCATTTTTCATAAGCTGAACGGATCTATGTATACAAAGGGCCTTTTTCTCTCAGATATTATTCACAAATTTGTCTAAATCTGTGTTAGTGATCACTTCACCTTTGTCGAGATAATTCATCGACCTCACAGATGTGGCTTATCAAGATGCTGATTAGACAGCATGATTATTGCACAGGTGCACCTTAGGCTGAGTAGACAGCATGATTATTGCACAGGTGCGCCTTAGGCTGAGTAGACAGCATTGATACATTGCACAGGTGCGCCTTAGGCTGAGTAGACAGCATGATTATTGAACAGGAAACACCTTATACTAAGTAGACAGCATGATTATTGCACAAGTGCATCTTAGGCTGCGTAGACAGCATGATTATTGCACAAGTGCATCTTAGGCTGAGTAGACAGCATGATTATTGCACAGCTGCGCCTTAGGCTGAGTAGTCAGCATGATTATTGAACAGGAACACCTTATACTAAGTAGACAGCTGATTATTGCACACGGGCGCACCTTATACTGAGTAGACAGCATGATTATTGCACAGGTGCACCGTAGGCTGAGTAGACAGCATGATTATTGAACAGACGCACCTTATACTAAGTAGATAGCATGATTATTGCACAAGTGCATCTTAGGCTGAGTAGACAGCATGATTATTGCACAAGTGCATCTTAGGCTGAGTAGACAGCATGATTATTGCACAGGCGCACCTTATACTGAGTAGACAGCATGATTATTGCACAGGTGCACCGTAGGCTGAGTAGACAGCATGATTATTGCACAGCTGCGCCTTAGGCTGAGTAGACAGCATGATTATTGAAGAGGAACACTTATACTAAGTAGACAGCATGATTATTGCACAGGCGGCACAGTAGGCTGAGTAGACAGCATGATTATTGCACAAGTGCATCTTAGGCTGAGTAGACAGCATGATTATTGCACAGGTGCACCTCATTATTGCACAGGTGCACCTTAGATGAGTAGATAGCATGATTATTGCACAGTGTGCCTTAGGCTGAGGTAGAAAGCATGATTATTAAACACAGGTGTGCCTTAGGCTGACTAGGAAGCATGATTATTGCACAGGTGTGCCTTAGGCTGAGTTGACAGCATGATTATTGCACAGGTGCGCCTTAGGCTGAGTAGACAAAATAATTATTGCACAGGTGCAGCTTAGGCTGAGTGGACAGCATGATTATTGCACAGGTATGCCTTAGGCTGAGTAGACAGCATGATTATTGCACAGGTGCGCCATAGGCTGAGTAGATGGCATGATTATTGCACAGGTGCACTTTAGGCTGGGTAGATAGCATGATTATTGCACAGGAACACCTTAGGCTGAATAGACAGCATGATTATTGCACAGGTGCACTTTAGGCTGGGTAGACAGCATGATTATTGCACAGGAACACCTTAGGCTGAATAGACAGCATGATTATTGCACAGGTGCGCCTTAGGTTGGATAGACAGCATGATTATTGCACAAGAACACCTTAGGCTGAATAGACAGTATGAATATTGCACAAGTGCTCCTTAGACTAAGTAGACAACATGATTATTGCACAGGTGCGCCTTTTTGTTGCACTGCTGCCCGGATCGTTTTTTAGTGCGTGACTGATGTAATTTACCAGTGAAATGAATTTCATATTATATTTTTGTTTCTCCATTTTAGGGAGTGTTTGGGTCTTTAGTCTGTACAGTAAGAATAAAGGACCGGACCTGTGTAATGAGAACCTTTACTACTTTGCTTTTGGGGTCTTGATATTTGAATACGTTATCATTGGCCTTAGCTTGATACTTCCATGTATTGGTTGCTCATTGAAGATATGTCTTTATGAGAGGTGAGTTGTTTTTACTGATTTTACTTTTCATTTTTCTTTTTTTGGGGTATTGTAAAATGTATATGATATTTGGGCTTAAACAAATAAATTACGGTATACATTCTGATCCTGGAGTTTTATAAAGCAATGCCGCAAATGTAAATAAGATATTCAAACATATATAGTAATGGTCCAAAATATAAATGAAAAATTGGACGGCAGCACTTCCTTTAAAACAGTGTATAGTGGATTTTATTCCCTCAGGACCGCAACATTTCAGCTCACAAGACGCCTTTATCAAGCAGTACGGAATGGTCCAAGAAAGAAAATAAACACTATCTGGCATATTACTTACATTATTATTTTTATAATATGTCCAATGGTTTCCATATTAGGATAACATGAGGTAATTAATTTTATATTAAAGCCAATCTGACACCAGATTCTACAACATAAAGTGCTTAATTGAATACTAACAGCTGAGCCAGAGCACAATGTGAACAGGTCTGTAGAACCGTGGTGATGTGAACACGGTTCAACAGACCTGTTCACATTGTGCTCTGGCTCAGCTGTTAGTATTCAATTAGTCTCTTGTTATGCAAGATGGGAATCGCCCCACCCTTTCCTCACTGTGACAGACACAAAAGTGCCGTTTCTGCCCTGTGCCGATATTGGACTCTGGCCCTGCTGCATCCTGCATCTAAGAGATGTGTTCAGATTAGATCAGGTTTTAAATACGTTAGTTTAGGGACCATTCTGATAAGGGTCACCTTGGCGTTAGTAGAACCGCTTCCGTACATTTTTTGCAAAAAACGTATTAACTAAGTACCTTGTTATTGACACTGTTTTGCACCTGCTTTTTACATTTACTTATATAGCAGAGTATTTTTATACGTTTTTTTATACTGTCTTTTGTGGTAAACATAAAGTGCTTACATAATTAATTAGATCACTTAGACCAGATGAGGATGCTGTATGTACTTGGTAGATCCATGTCAGTATGGTTTTATAATCCTTTATGAAAGTTTAACTCAACTTCTTACCACCTAGTCAAGTTGAAAAATAAAAAGGAGACAGGGAGCACCACATGAGAAGCACCTGTTGGTCCAGTGGGTTGTGTTATAAGGGGGCCAAAGAGCCACTCACCTCTTAGGGTTGTGCACCCCTGCACAACCCCAGTTACTAGAGTGGAAGTGAGGTCGCTGTCACCGCCGTTCCGTGCGGCTCTTCCTGGTTCGTCTCTGTAAGGAATAAAGCAATATTCCAATAGCAGCCATCTTGTCCAGGTGCCGCCATATCTCACTACTAGGAAATAGCCTCAACCTTATGGGCCTAAGGCATATTCAATTTCCTGGAGTGTGTTAGTTAACCTGAGGATTCTAATTTCCAAGCCAACTGGCCACACAATAGAGCTTCCAAGGGAATAAGAGCTAGGTGACAATGAAATCTCCCTGCCAATTATACAAAGGAAGACCCCCCAGCCAGCTATAAGAATTTATCTCCTTTTTGCCTTACAATTGAAAGGAAGTTCTTTCACAAAGCCCAGATTGAGAGGTGCCGAAAAATAACTCTTAATATTTCATGGCCCTTTGCTCCTTTAAATATGTCAAGCATAATAAACACACCTAGAGACATAGATGGTCATTGCACATATTTTTACATAAGTGTGCGATGATCGTAAGTACCCTTAACTTGATATTGGCCAGTGGGATACCGGCAGAGGGGTCATGTGTCCCACCAGCTAAAAGCTAAAATTAGAACTGAAAATATGAGAGCATTGTATTCCACCTAGAATGCTCCCAGGCAAAGTTATGACCCATAATAGCTTTTGAATAGTTCATATCACAACCCAGGGGGTTGGAACTTCAGGACGGCCCTCTGGCTGAGAGATAGGCAGCAGAGGGGCACGCCTCGTACAGTATAAGAATGGACCACCTCTTCTCCATCTTTGTATTCTTCTGAGGAGGCATAATTTCATTAGGCCAGAGTATACCCAGGAACTTGGTTGGCACCCCGCTGCCCCTTGTGGTGCCACCAGCATTAAGGTAACTGAGCACATCTGTCTGTAATTCTGTGTGTATCCCAATTATCTTTTATTTGCATAACTGACTGTAATATTTGTAATATCTAGTAATATCTGTATATTAATCTCTAGTGTGCCAATAGGGCAATTAAATATATAAATTTAATCTTGAGTTGTTCTTTTATCTTGATCACGAATCCCCACGAATATTATTCCATGCCCTAGCACTCCTTAGACCACTCTTATTTCCTTCCACACCTAGTCAGATTGACAGTGTCACTCAGTGTCCCTCTTCCCTGCTGAGATCTTTCACTGCTCAGTGCAATCTGCAGCTGTCAATTAGGCTGGGTGGGTCGAGACTGAATACACTCAGAATCATGAAATCTATCACCCTTTGCGCATGTTCATAATTGGAGAATTTGGAGAGTTTTTTACCTCAAAATTTGTAGCCAAAACCAGGAGTGGGTGATAAATACTGAAGTAAAAAAGTCACCAAATGCTCAACGTGTGTACGAAGCCTTTAGATGAAGTTTAGAGCCATTCTCACATGCATTTTCAGAATAAGTACAACAGTCTCATCATTTCGATGAAATAAATGTAGAGATGAACAAATAAACTAAATTGGAATTGAATGCTACTCTAATTTTACACATATT
This sequence comes from Allobates femoralis, assembly GCA_033576535.1. Classification (NCBI taxonomy): domain Eukaryota; kingdom Metazoa; phylum Chordata; class Amphibia; order Anura; family Aromobatidae; genus Allobates; species Allobates femoralis. The sequence goes on from JARQOC010000010.1 coordinate 85,118,176, forward strand.
CACATTTCCCAAAATATCAATTTTTGTAATTTGCTTCTGCATGGATTCAGCAAAATGGCAGCTACTGGTTGTTATTTTTCTGTTCCATTAAAGAACATCAACTTGTAAGAAATTAAAAAAATCCTTATACTGACTCTTCCGCTCACCTCTCCGGCCCCTCCGATCCTCATTGTCAACCTTTCAGTCCTCGCCATCTCTTCAAATTGCACTAAAAATCCCTGACATGTGCACACAAGGTTGCGATGTCATGACCTTATGTGAGGTGAGCTGTAAGGTGAGTCCAAGGATTATTCTTTACTTTTTATTCTGAGATCTCGAGAGGCCCCAGAACATAATAAGGGACCATACATTTATGGAGAATAAGTTTTCTGTTATTCAAATTTCACAATTAGTGATGAGCAAGCTTTACCATGCTTGGGTTCTGGGCACTCGTAACGAGTACTTGGATGCTCGGATGGGAGCGAATCGGGAACCAAAGAATAATGGAACTTAATGGGGAACTCAAGAATTTTCTCTAAAATTGACTCGGGTAGTTGCGCCCATCCGAGCATCCAACTGCTCATTACGAGACCCGAACATGGTAGTGCTCGCACATCACTAATCATAGTAGATCGTGCTGGGCTATATAAATTTGACATTTTTTTGCTTCCTTCCTAGATGCATTAAAAGTAGGGATGGGTAAACCGGCACTGTAAAGTTCAGGGACCGTACCGAACACCTATGTTTGGGCATAAATCCCGAACATGGACTCCACTGAGAAGTCCGTGTTACTGTTTGGGTTCAGTTCGGGGGCTGGAGGACTGTAAAAACAGACAAAACATTGATCAAACATCAGCTCATACTTACCAGGTCCGCGCTCACTTTTACTTCCGGGGCCACTCATGAACGTCCTGTTTATTCACTGCAGTAACCTGGAAACAGTCCATACATTCTAGGATCTAGATGCTAGAATGTATGGGCTCTTTCCAGGTTACTGCACTGACTCAATAGTCAATCACAGGCACCCACTCTCTGTGACAGCATGTGATTGGCTGTTACGCCCCTAAACCCATTGTACTGGCGTCTGTGGTTGGTTGCCATAGGAAACAAACTGATGTCATAGTAGTGTAAAACTAAATACATAATTGAAAAAAATATGTAGGGCTTTGCTCTATTTCTAATTTTCAGCACAGATGAAGTGAACACTACAGGCTCCCACCCCCAGCTGCCTGTGTTTACATTGACTGGCCATCAAAATACAAGGAAGCCTATTATTTTTTTTTTAGCATTTAAATAAATAATTAAAAAAAATATGTGTGGGCTTACCCCTATTTTTGATTGCCAGCCAAGGTAAAACCAGCAAGCTGGGGGCTGGTATACTCAGCATTCATTAGGGGCACCAATTTCTGGCGCTTTACCCGGCTCTTCCCGATGCCCTGATGTGGTGGCATCAGGGTGATAGAAGGGGTTAATGACAGCTGATGATTGTCATCTAGATGCCAGAATGTATGGGCTTTTTCCAGGTTACTGCAGTGAATAATTAGGAATTACAAGTCCGAACCCGGGTAAGTATGAGCTGATGTTTATTCAATGTCTTGAACAGCTCTCCAGCCCCATTTTCATAAATTTAAAGTCTGAGTTCAGGGTTCGGTCTCAAGTTCGAGTCAAGTCCGGTCTTGAACCTGGACCTTAAAAGAAAGTCCTTTCAAGATTGTCAAACTTTGGCTGGGTTCGCCCATCACTAATTAAAAGTAATCTTTTGCTAATGATGTATTTTTTTCTCATTGTGGTTTAGGCTTGAGTGACAAATCGCATATCGAAGAGAACGCAAAGCAGCAATTAGCAGAAAATCAACAGCCGTATAGGGAAATGGAGACGGAATTCAAGAATGTGAAAACATCAGAGAAACTTGTAACAAAGTCAACTCAATCCTGCAAAAATCAATTTTTTTCAGAACAAACACAAAAGTTGTGCTTGCAGAACAGATTATGCTGGATCCGATCCATCAGACGATCACTGGATGTGTGAACTCGGCCTTTCTCTAATAAAACTTTTCAGATCATTTGTTTTAATCATTTGCTTTTTTATTGGGAAGAACAAAAATTTTTGTATTATTTATTATTATTATTCATTATTATAACATCATAATATTCCAAATTCATAAATACTTAAATACCGTATTTTTCGGATTTTAAGATGCACTTTTGTTTTGCTCAAATTGGGGTCGAATGTGGGTGTGTCTTAAAACCCGAATTTAAAAAAGAATTCTAAAAGAAAAAAATCTTACCGAGGTAGGGGGGAAGGGTGTTGTGGGGGTGCACGGCTTCACGGGGGATGGGGGCAAAGCCCGGAGCTGAGGGGAAGTCACGGTAGTCTTCCGGTGGGTGCCGCCATTATTATTTCCCAGCATGCATTGCCAAGAGGCATTGCATGCGCGCTCGTTCCAGACTTCAAGAAAATGGCCGCGCGTCACGGTCTGCGCATGCGCCGCCTCCGTGGCCATGTTCTGGCAGTCTGAACACAAGAGCGAGCAAGCCTCTTGGCAATGCATGCTGGGAAATAATAATGGTGGCACCCACTGGAAAACTGCCGCGACTCCCCCACAGCTCCGGGCTTTGCCCCCATCCCCCGCGTGGACCCGTGAAGCCATCACCTGCATCCCCGCAACATCCCCCTCAGTAAGGCATGGAGGGCTATGTGCACAAATGGGGGAATATATGTACCAGGATGGGGGGACACAGCGTGTATATATGTCCCTTATTCTGGTATATATGTCCCCATTATCTTATGTCTGTGCCCCATTCTGGTATATACACTGTATGCCCCCATCCTGGTATATATACCAGGATGGGGGACATATATATCAGGAGGGTGCACTTTATATATACCAGTATGGGGGGCATACAATGTATATACCAGAATGGGGCATAGACATAACAGAATGGGGTCATATATACCAGAATGAGGGCCATATATACCAGGATAGTAGACATACAGTATATGCCAAGATGGGGACATATGTACCAGCATGAGGGGTTATGTACAAGGATGAGGGGCATATATACTGATGAAAAGACGGACACTGGCATTTTAAGATGGAGCCCATTTAACATTAAAAAATTATTTTTCACCAAATTTGGGGGGCGTTTTATAATCAGGTGCGTCTTATAAAGCATGGTAAATGTATTAGAAAAAATAATATACAGCTGTATCTCAATGAATTAGAATATCATCAAAAAGTGACTTTATTTCAGTAATTCAATACATAAAGTGACACACATATATTATATAGAGTCATTACACACAGAGGGATCTATTTCATGTGTTTATTTCTGTTAATGTTGATGATTCATGAAAACCCAAAGGTCATTATCACAGAAAAGTAAACTAGGGAGGATGAAGGGTCTGAGAGATAAAATATGACCTAAATAGGTATCAGAGGCTTCACCTTGTGTGGTTGTGAGAGTCACAACCACTATATAAGCAGATCATGGTCCCCAGCGTGGTGCATATAGAATAGGGAGGATGAAGGGTTAAATACCCCGCTGCCTGTATTCCACCAGACATCCAAGGGTGAATATAATATTGATCTATTATCCAACGCGTTTCAGGGCTTCCTGGCCCCTTCCTCAGGACAAATCAATATCTTAATGTCATGTTTCTTGGAGCCCTGAAACATGTTGACTAATAAATCAATATTATATCCACCCTTTGATGTCTCGTGGAATACGGCAGTGTAGTTTTTAACCCTTCATCCTCCCTACTTTAATTTCCTGAGATAATGATGACTCACCGTGGCCGGGGACTCCGGTTTAGACAGGCGAACGCTTCTTCCTCCTTGTCACGGGTGGACTGCGCCTGCCGGTAGTGGGGCCCGGTTGAGTGCAGATCAAAAGTGAAGACGTCTTGTGGGAACAGATAAAGGGGTTAATTTGTCGTGACGCCACCTATGAATGTTTCGGTAAGTCTTACCGACGCTGCTGGGCCTCCGGGGGATGGAATGTAGCAAGATGGTACGCTCCCCACAGGCTGAGCGGTGATCCCCGAAGGCTGGAGCTGCTTAAGATGTTGTGCGGCAGCTGCGGTTACCTTATGGTGCGGATAAACAGTTCATAAGAAAGCACGGACACTGTAAGTCTCTGTAACAGGTTGTTTACTGTAACCAGCAAGCAATACATGGTATACAGTTGTAGGTAGCAGACCGGGTGGACTCAGCAGTGATAGGTGTCCCTCAGAGATCCGCGGTGTTCCTCCATTCTATCTAAGTACTATGCCGTTGTCGCCCAGGAATACCAGGTCGGGTACAGGGAGGCTGCTTGAATGCCCTATCTGGGGTATACGTTCCGGATGCTTTGGGGAGCCTTGTGTCCCTTGGTGGGTACACCGCTGGATAGACGACTGGATTTGGTGGTGGTGGGGTGCTCCTGTAAAGCGGTCCCTCCACTCCTCTGGTTCGCATAGCAGAGCTGAACTGCTGCTAGCTTCGGTACCAGCAAACCGGCTGTAGATGGGCACGGGATGATTTTGAGCCCGCATTTTGATGCCCGTAGTTCGGTTGGTAATGCACTGGGAGTAATGGTGCTCAACCGTGGTGACGGTAGGGAGATGGCCGGTAGAAGATGGCCAGGGGGCCGCACGAGACTGTGCAACCCCTCTCCTAGGTTGCAGAGCTGACGATCTTGCTCCCTCTCCTACGTTGCTTTCAGAGAGACTCTTGCAGACTCTTCTGCACTAAACTTTCCACTACACACTACCCTTGCACTCCGCCCACCAGGACCTGATTGGCCCTCTATTCTAAGTGATGCATGCAGGGTATGGATCTCTGAGTTAACCGTGTGACTGCTGGGTCAGAGAATATTGCTGCTGCATTTATGGCTGCAATACCCTCCTGTGATGCACTTGTTGCGGGGCGCCACAATGACCTTTGGGTTTTCATGAATCATCAACATTAACAGAAATAAACACATGAAATATATCCCTCTGTGTGTAATGACTCTATATAACATATGTGTGTCACTTTATGTATTGAATTACTGAAATAAAGTAACTTTTTGATGACTCTAATTCATTGAGATGCTCCTGTATACAGTATAGCCACAACAACATAAACCCATTTATCTCAATCTTTCAATCTTTTCAGTTTAATGCAAATTATAATGGGCAAAGCTCAATAATCAGCGAACAATTGTCAGGAACACCAAAGCTTCTGGGAAATTTTAAGAGTGATCAAAATTTCTGTTCACATATACCGTAATGTTAGAATAAGAGTCCGGATTGGTTTAAGACGATAAATCGCTTCCCTCCACATGATAATTCACATGAAGGGTTCCTATTAGCAAGAACATACTCTCAATAACATGAAAAACAGGAGAAACTATAGAGAATCATGCAAAAACATGCAAATTTATACTGGACAATGATCGTGACAATACAAGGACGGAATGAAAATTACATAAATAGAAAGTGGTCACTTATGTTCCTTTCACATATATAAAGTGTCAGGGTAATGTTTACATCAACATCTTAATAGGGTTCATTCAGGGGCGCAACTACAATAGGTGCAGGGGTTGCGATCGCACCCGGGCCCTGCAGCCTAGGGGGGCCCCAAAAGTCCCTTTGGCCAATAGAAAAAGACTAATACTATTAAAGATTTGCAGTAATTAGGGGCCTCACTGGAGCTTCCGCACCGGGGCCCATGGGTCTGAAGTCACGCCACTGGGTTCATTCATACATAATAAATACACAGTCCAGTGCATATAGCAAATACCACATACAGGTAGTACCTCTGGACTTAGTTCATGGATATGTCATGCTCCAGGCCGTGGGGTACTCGGGTATCAGGCGGCAAGGGGTTAACTTTGTCACGGGGAGTGGCGGCCGCGCCTGATCCCGTGTCCTGGGGTACTATTCTTTTAAAAGGGAGGTGATATTTACAGGGGATTATATACAAGTTTGTTGTCGAGACGCCACCTGCAGTTTCTGGTGAAGTAGCACCAGCGCTGCCACAGTCCGCCGGAGGTCGGTGGAATTGTGGCTGAGATGGTATAGTCCTCCGCAGGTAGGACTTGGACCTCCGGGGCAGCAATCCTGTGAATAACAAGTTCATGCAAAAGAAGATGCAGCAGAGTCGAATTCACTTCACTCCGGGTACTTTACTGGAAACTTTAACAGCGTTGCTGAACTGAGAAGTGTAATTAAGATGTTCAATGACAAGTAGCTAATGAGTGGCTGCAAGCGGATCCAAGTGGTAGGATGGAACCCTTAGTGTGTTCCTTCTCTCCGTCAATTCTTCCCTGCTCCCCAGTAGTTTGTGTGAAGTCTGACCCCATAAAGCGGATCTGGCCTCCTGCTATCTCTCACTCTCCTCGCTCCTGTCGGGTTACCTTCTGCTGGCCACCGCCTGCTCCTTCAGCGGTGCCTGGTACCCTCTTTCGGTTTCTTAAGAGTCTGGGCAGTATATAGATATACCCCTCAGATAGCCGGATTTTCTGTGGTCCTTGGAGGATCCCACAGGTGCGGGCTCCGGTGCCCGGTTAGCTATTGGGGTTAGACCTTCTCTAGTCCTTTCCTTCCCCAACTCGCTGTCTTCTCCTGGAATAGCTTTCCTTCCTCCATTCTCCTGGTCCCTCAGCCGAGAGACCTCCTTGTTCCCTTAGGCTCACTGCCTGAACTCCAACTACTCTCTAACTCCAACTCCTCTACGCCCCGTAGAGGTGATTTTATTCCCTTCTGGGTACCTCCCACTGTGTGATCTAGTGTGGGAGTGCTGTTGCATGGGTTCCACCCACCATCCTAGAATCTCCTTGCAGCTTAGTGTGGCGCCCCGCAACGAGTGCGTCACAAGAGGGTATTGCAGCCATAAATGCAGCCGCAATATTCTCTGACACAGCAGTGACCTGGTTAATTTAGAAATCCAACCCTGCATGCATCACCTAGAACAGAGGGCCAATCATAGGTCCTGGTGGGCGGAGTGCTAGGGTAGTGTGTAGGAGAACACAACACAATAGCAACACAGAACAGAAGAGTCTAGATCAGAGTCTAGAACAGAGAACTTGAACTTGGAGAGGAGCGGGGGCTCCGCACCCCGTGCAGCCCCCGGGCCGTCACCGGTCGGGTGTCAGCACCTGAGGCCTTACCAACCGGGATTGGGCATCATTCACACGGGTTCCCAAAAGTCTCCCGTGCCCACAACTCACAGCCGGTTCACTGGTACCGAAGCTGGCAGCAGTTCACCTCTGCTACGCGAACCAGAAAGCGTGGAGGAGCAGCTTTACAGGAGCACCCCACCACCAGCCAACTTCCAGTCGTCTAACCAGCGGTGTACCCACTGAGGGATCCAAGGCTCCCCAAAACATCCAGAACGTACATCATGGATAGGGCATTGAAGCAGCCTCCCCGTACCTGACCTGGTATTCCTGGGCGACACTGGCAATCACTTAGTTAGAATAGAGGAACACTGCGGATTTGTAAGGGACACCATCACTGCTGAGTCCACCCGGTCCACTACCCGTAATCTGTATGCCATGTACTGCCTGCTGGTTACAGTAAAGACCCTTTGCAGAGACTTTCTGTGTCCGTGCTTCCTTATGAACTGTCCGTCCGCACTACAAGGTAACCGCAGCTGCCGCACAACATCTTAAGCAGCTCCAGCCTCCGGGGATCACCGCTCAGCCTGTGGGGAGCGTTCCATCTTGCTGCTATCCATCCCCCGGAGGTTCCGCAGCGTCGGTAGTCCTTACCGAAACTACTCATAGGTGGCGTCACGAATAAATTAAAAACCCCTTTAATCTGTTCCCACAAGACGTCTTCAACTTTTGATCTGCACTACACCGGGCCCCACTACCGGCAGGCGCGGTCCACCCGTGACAAGGAGGAAGGAAGCATCGCCTGTCTAAACCGGAGTCCCGGCCACGGTGAGTCATTAGTATCTGCACCGCTTTTATGGGTGCAGTATCCCTCTGTGACGCCTGCGTATCGGGGTGCCACAAACCTGCCAATGTTCTAATGTGCTCGTGTCACGCTGGGTGTAGGGAGACACATAGCGCAGGACGTTGAGGGAGGGAAAGGAGTCCCTGATGTTAAGGCCAAAAGGGGAGATGATGACCCCTAGATAAACTAGCGCTGACCATCTGGCTCCCCTAACGTCCCTATACAGTTTCCACAACCATCACCGAACGGGATACCTGCCCTAACTGTTCCTGAACTACCACTTCACAGGGATCAGAGCGGGTGATCACTAGTCAGCCTGGCTAGCAACTAAAGAAACACACAAGGGAAACAAACAAAGAGTGAAGAGATACACTTAGCTTGAGTAGATCCAAGCAGCAAACCAACAAACTCCAGGAAACACTGCTTTGAGCTAGGATGCAACCAGAAACACAAAAACAGCTATCACCAGCAGTGCATCCTGGGAGTCAAGATGTATAAGTAGGCAACTGAAGAGAAGATCCGCTGGGTCCTAGTGACCTCCATCCATCACTAGGACAGAGATGCCTCTTAAAGGGACAGAGACATTATTTAGGATTTTGACTGTTTGGCCAAAAGCTGCGACCTTCTGCGAGTGACCTCAACAGCCTCATCCGTGTCTCCAGAAACACACGTGACAGCTAGTGCCTAAATAAGTTAGTCCCCTTTTAATACCAGGGATAGTATTAGTAAACACTGGCACTTCAGAGCCATGTCCTGATAGATTTTTTATCAGACATGATCAGATAGCATGTAAAAAGACCTTTCATGTATTCTTTCATACAGTTGTGGCCAAAAGTATTGACACCCCTGCAATTCTGTCAGATAAGGCTACTTTCACATTATGATTTAAAGGGAGCCGATGCTGTCCGATATAATTCGGACAGCATCGGCTCCCTTCTGATGCCTGGAATTGGGTGCCAAATAGGCAGCCGATTCCGGCATAAATTCGGAGTGAAAAAAAGAAAAAAAAAGTTCATGCTCACCTCCCCCCGAGCCCCCGCCATCTTCTTGGAGGCTCCCAGTGGCTCCCGCAGGCTCCCGGTGGCTGCAGAGGTCTTCCTCTGCTGTTCAGGACCTGCGGTGATGTCACAATCACGTGACCGCGGGTTCACCATGGTAACCCACGGTCACATGACTGTGACATCACCGCAGGTCCTATACAGCAGAGGAAGCCCTCTGCTGACACCGGGAGCCTGCGGGAGCCACCGGGAGCCTCCAAGAAGATGGCGGGAGACGGCGGGGGCTCGGGGGGAGGTGAGAATAAACTTTTTTTTTTTTTAACCCTTGTGCTCCCAGGTAGGAGCAGTTTTACTGTACTGAGCATGCTCAGTACAGTAAAATAGGGTCTGAGGAGACATCAGATGTTTCCTCGGACCCTTCTCCATAGGGCCCCATGTCAAATTGATCGGGTCGGATCGGATGTGCACTAAATGCCATCCGATCTGGTCCGATCCGAATCTGTCAGATTTTATTTTCGGTGCAAAAATCTGAGCAAGCTCCGATTTTTGCACCGATAAAAAAATCGGACAGATTCGGATTGGACCAGATCGGATGGCATTTAGTGCACATCCGATTCGGTCCGATGCCCATAGGGCTGCATGGGGCCCAAAATCGGTCCGATGCTGTCCGATTTTTATCGGACAGCATCGGAAATGAAAAATTCGTAGTGTGAAGGCAGCCTAATACTCAGTTTCTTCCTGAAAATGATTGCAATCACAAATTCTTTGGTATTATTATCTTCATTTAATTTGTCTTCAATGAAAAAACACAAAAGAGAATGAAGCAAAGAGCAAAACATTGATCATTTCACACAAAACTCCAAAAATGGGCCAGACAAAAGTATTGGCACCCTCAGCCTAATACTTGGTTGCACAACCTTTAGCCAAAATAACTGCGATCAACCACTTCTGGTAACCATCAATGAGTTTCTTACAATGCTCTGCTAGAATTTTAGACCATTCTTCTTTGGCAAACTGCGCCAGGTCCCTGATATTTGAAGGGTGCCTTCTCCAAACTACCATTTTTAGATCTCTCCACAGGTGTTCTATGGAATTCAGGTCTGGACTCATTGCTGGTCACCTTAGAAGACTCCAGTGCTTTCTCTCAAACCATTTTCTAGTGCTTTTTGAAGTGTGTTTTGGGTCATTGTCCTGCTGGAAGACCCATGACCTCTGAGGGAGACCCAGCTTTCTCACACTGGGCCCTACATTATGCTGCAAAATTTGATGGTAGTCTTCAGACTTCATAATGCCATGCACACGGTCAAGCAGTCCAGTGCCAGAGGCAGTAAAGCAACCCCAAAACATCAGGGAACCTCCACCATGTTTGACTGTAGGGACCGTGTTCTTTTCTTTGAATGCCTCTTTTTTTCTCCTGTAAACTCTATGTTGATTCCTTTGCCCAAAAAGCTCTACTTTTGTCTCATCTGACCAGAGAACATTCTTCCAAAACGTTTTAAACTTTCTCAGGTAAGTTTTTGCAAACTCCAGCCTGGCTTTTTATGTCTCGGGGTAAGAAGTGGGGTCTTCCTGGGTCTCCTACCATACAGTCCCTTTTCATTCAGACGCCGACGGATAGTACGGGTTGACACTGTTGCACCCTCGGACTGCAGGGCAGCTTGAACTTGTTTGGATGTTAGTCAAGGTTCTTTATCCACCATCCGCATAATCTTGCGTTGAAATCTCTTGTCAATTTTTATTTTCCGTCCACATCTAGGGAGGTTAGCCACAGTGCCATGGGCTTTAAACTTCTTGATGACACTGCGCATGGTAGACACAGGAACATTCAGGTCTTTGGAGATGGACTTGTAGCCTTGAGATTGCTCATGCTTCTTCACAATTTGGTTTCTCAAGTCCTCAGACAGTTCTTTGGTCTTTTTTCTTTTTCTCCATGCTCAATGTGGTACACACAAGACCACAGGACAGAGGTTGAGTCAACTTTAATCCATGTCAACTGGCTGCAAGTGTGATTTAGTTATTGCCAACACCTGTTAGGTGCCACAGGTAAGTTACAGGTGCTGTTAATTACACAAATTAGAGAAGCATCACATGATTTTTCTAACAGTGCCAATACTTTTGTCCACCCCCTTTTTTATGTTTGGTGTGGAATTATATCCAATTTGGCTTTAGGACAATTCTTTTTGTGTTTTTTCATTGAAGACAAATTAAATGAAGATAATAATACCAAAGAATTTGTGATTGCAATTATTTTCTGTCAGTGTTATCTGACAGAATTGCAGGGGTGTTAATACTTTTGGCCACAACTGTACACATACCCATGACACCTTAATGTGTTAATGCCTCGTAGGTCAGGTGACCACAAGGAAAAAAAATGAAGGCCCCAACGCGGTGTTTCACTGGCCGTGCATGGTAGCCCCAGCTTCTTCAGGGGCATGTTCCAGTGTCCCTCAGATCCATGACATTTTAAATAGTTGTCACTTAGCATGATCAGCCCCCTCATTACTGCCTAATTGTGGCGTGCACCTGCCGGGATCCCGCCGACCTGAAGTGATGAGTCAGGCGTCAGACTGCAACTGCACATGCGCGTGAGCAGGGGCGCGTCACACTCCCGCGCAAGCGCACATCCTCATAATGACGCCGACCAGCCACAGCCGGTACTGGCAGGGTTGGGGAATGTGCGCACGGTGGCAATGAACAGGGTATAATGCAGCATAATGTAACACAAATTGCTGGAGTCATGTCTCTCACAGGGGAATTTCACGCCCCCTGTATCTTTATCCGCCCACCGCCTCTTCCCTCATGCCAGTCCTCCTATTTGGCTCCAGTATGTAAGTTTTCAAAGTCAATTATCTCAGGGTACAGGGGGGGTCAAGGGCTGGGGGACCCCTTGCCAGAATGCAGCAGACATGCTGCATTCAGTGCTGTAAGTAGATCACCATGCATGGTTGGTGACAGGTCCTCTTTAAGGCAACTCTCCAAGTGCAGATGAGCTGCTGCTGGGTGTGTCAGCTGACATTGTTGTCCACTCCCCCAGCCTTTAAATAGTTCCCTCTTCCACTAGCAGATGTTGCTAATAGAGGTTTAGTCTAGTGAAGACCGTGTGGTGTAAGGACGTTGTGCAGTGTGTGCTGATGCCTTCCTGCTGTTACTGCCTGGAGTTTTCGTTTTGTGGGAGTTGCTGTGTGTCCCGGTCTGTGGGTTGAGGTGAGGGGACTTAGCCTTTGCAAAGGACAAAGGTGGTGGCCCAGACATCCTCACCTTTAGAGGTAATTTCCCCCCCCAAAAAAAGCCCCAATCTAAGGGTCAGACTAGTTACCCTGTTTGCCTTTTGCCCAACTTAATATCCTGCCACCTGACTCCCTTTACCACCCCGTGACTTTTGAGCGTTGAAGCCTGCTCTGATAGACTCTTTTGAATGGCTGCAATGAAGTATGTAGTACTTCAAATATATAGACGTCATCTAGGGTTCCTTTTGGCTAAATTTATGTATTTTTGGCTAAAGATTTGTCCTGTAATGTTGCTATATTAAAACGTTTTCACTCTGGCATTTTCCATCTTTTTAGTTCCCTGCACATTGTTGCTACAGAATGCGTTAACTGAGAGTCCATTAGTGAGCTCGTTTATGATGAGGAGTTTATAACTTGTAGATTTTTTTTTTCTGAGCTCCTCTTAGGCTGCTTTCACATCAGCGGTAATCACTGATCGCGGCAGTTGCGGTGAAAAAACCGCAACTGCCGCGATTACCGCATAACGGCCGCACTTGCGGTACACCTGCGGCAAGTCCAATGCAATGTCTATGGGGCTTGTGGTAAGTGTGCGGCAAGTGCGGTTTCGGCACTTGCGGTAGATGCGGCCGTGAGAAAACCGCAGTTGACCGCGTTTTTTTCGGGGCCGCATCTGCCGCAAGTGCCGAAACCGCAACTGTACCGCACTTGCCGCACCTGCCGCAAGCCCCATAGACATTGTATGGGGCTTGCCGCAAGTGAACCACAAGTGCGGCCGTTATGCGGTAATCGCAACAGTTGCGTTTTTTTCACCGCCGATGTGAAAGCAGCCTTAGCTGATTTTTGGCCACAGATAACATCATAATTGAACTGATATCGCTTCATCGTTGACATCACAACAATATCACATGATTGTTACAGCCAATCATTTGGCTGAGCAGTGATGCCTATGAGACGGCACAACCATTGGTCCAATCATTGGGACATGGAGGATATCGTCTTTCTGGAAGGACTGTATCCATGGCCCTACTGCGATTCCAACGGTTATTACTAGAGTCGACCTATCTTACTTGGACCTCAAGAAAACCTCTAACTCTAATAAGTCAAGATTAACCATGGAGCTGCTGACCCAGTTATTCTGATCTCTTCCCACTATATCTACATGTACTGTATTTTGTCTTTGTTCTCTTAGTATTGTATACTTTTCTATTTTACTGTATGTAAATGCTTACTTACTTTTGTATGACTATCTTTACCAATAAAAAGAACATTAAAAGTAAGAAAGAGTCCAATCATTGGATGCTACAGTCATTGTGACTCACCGTAGCCGGGGGTACACGTAGCGGGCGTTGTTTCTCCTCCAGTCACGGAACCGCGCCTGCGGTGGTGTAGGCCCGGTGGTCCAGATCAATAGGGGAATGGCGGAACAGTAGGGGTGATTTGTCTTCGTGACGCCACCTGCGGGTGTTCTGGTAACTGTACCAGCGCTGTTCGGGTCTCCGGGGGATGTTTTACAGCGAGATGGAACGCTCCCCACAGGATGAGCGGGAATCCCCGGAGCCGGGAGCTGCGCAAGATGTTGTGATGCAGCTGCGGGATGCTGCGCGCCGAGTCCAGGAGTAATGTACAACCACACAAAGTCACTTTTAGGTACCTTTACTGGTTGTTGATCAGGTACACTCGGACCGGGATAGTGAAGTTGGCACTTCTGGAGTTTCACAGCAAGCAGTGTTAGGCTTCCTTTCTCTACTTCTGGTGCTAAGGTCGGGTGGATGTGGAATCCAGCCGGACCGGGCAGTTTGTTCAATAGAACGGATTTCACCTGGTTGTCGGCACTGAGGGCACTGTAAAAGGGTGATGATAATTCTACCTTCTTCCCTGGGCTCTCGCTGGTAGGTGCGACAGGTGAACAGGGGGCTAGACTCCCTGTGAAGTATGCTGGTTCTCTGCAGTGGCTTTGTAGCTTCCACAGCTTCGGTTCCAGTAACCGGTTGTTTTTGGAAAGAGTTGGATTAACTCTGTGTTTCTGAGAGGTGATCTCCTTCTTCCTCTTGTCCCAATTGCAGGGACCTCCACTTGCTAACAGGCTGGATGGGCCTAGTGTGTTCCTCATAGGGTGGAGGTTTCACACAGGCTGGCAGCTCTTGTAGCGTCTACCACACTCTCAAGTTTCTCCCTCCAAGACTCTATTTATAGGGGGAACTGGCTCAAAGTCACCAGTGTAGCTCCCCCTAGAGGCTCGGGGTGAAACCAGGTGTTCTAAGTGTTGTTTGTGTTGTTTGGTGTTTGTGGGTTTTGCTGTGCTGTTACTTACTCCATTTGTGCTCTAAGGAATTCTGTGGTGCCCAACAGGTGCCAGGGTGCCACATTCCCCCTTAGTTAACCTCAGTTCTCCCGGCTGAGCAAAAAGTTCTTTTTACAACTTAACACTAAGCATTTTATAACATTCAATTTACATAATCTTAAAGAAAACACAAAAATCACTGAAAAGGAAGTGAAAAATGTGGAAAAGGTGAAAAGCAGTCCGTATGGCACTAGTCCATCTGCCGCAGGCTGGAAAAAGGTAAAGTTAGTGGTCACACAAGTCCTGTGACAATTGTTCAAAGTTTTTGAAAAGGGAAAAAGGTAAAGTCCAGGGATACACGGTAACTTTATACATTCCCTACGGGTGTCTCTGCTTGGGAGGCCGGTACTAACCTTCCATACCTTACCAGGCGCTTTCTGTCCCCAATTTAGTATACTTGGGACAGAGCCCAGTTCCTCCATCCTTCTGTACACTACTTTTTACAGGTTTTTGAAAACTGGTTACTTATTTACAACACTTACAGGTTACATTTTTCCACTACATTTTAAACCCATTCTCCAAGCTTTTGTGGGGGTTGACCTAATGTACTACGTGTGGATCTGTGTAGTGTGGGTGTTTCCAAAGCTGTTTGTGTAGTGTACGAAGTGGTTGGTACTTCTCTATGTCTGCTTTGTGTAAGACCATAGTAAGTGCGGAGTCTATCAACTGGACTGACCTCTGTAGGTAGTTGATTAGGAATGGCTTCTCTTACTGTGGGACTAGCAGGCTGACCGATTACAGGAATCTCAGGTTCCATGATAACAGGCTGCAATTCTTGCACTTGGACTTCTTCTTGTTGGACTTGTGGAATTGGATTTGGTTTTGGCTGATCTTCAACAGGTTGGTAGAAATGCATAACTGGGATAAGGAATGCTTCACCTATTTGTGGCCAATCAGCTGGTAAGTATCCAATTTCTGTAAGGACTAGATTTTCTTTTGTTTCTTCATCTGTAGTTACAGTAGGGTAACTGGTTGCTTGTGGGATTAACTGTGGCGGACATTTCTTCAAATGATCCCTTGAGACAGTCGCAATAGTATTCCCATTGTCTTTGCTAATAACACAAGTTTTAGAGTTATCGAAGTGTGACGGCATAACGGTGTAGGGTATGGATTCCCAACTGTTATCCAATTTGTTAGTTTTTCTTTTTCTTTTCAGCACTACATCACCTATAGCTAATGGTTCAGCTGAGGCGTGCTTGTTAAAGTCTTTTTCTTGTTTGGTTCTACTGATTTCCAGGTTCCTTTCAACACTCTCTTGTACTTTTCTGTACTTGTCTTGGCGTTGGCTGACCCAGTCTTCATCAGAAGAATCTTCTGTGGGTTCGATGGTTCCCATCTGCAAATCAATAGGCAGTTTACCTGGTCTTGCTCTCATCAAGTAAGCAGGTGTGTAATTTGTCGAACTGACAGGTATGTGGTTGTAGATGTCCACGAGATCTGGAAGTTTCTCTGGCCATTGATTTCTCTCTTCCACTGGTAAGGTCTTGAGCATGTCAATGACTATGTGGTTCATCTTTTCACATAAACCGTTCGTTTGAGGATGATAAGGTGTTGTGCGGATTTTCTTGCACCCATACAGCCCTAAGAATTCTTGGAAAAGAGCTGATTCGAAGGCTGGCCCTTGGTCAGTTAAGACCTGGTCTGGATACCCATGGGGGCGACAGAAGTAACTCTGGAACGCTTTGGCTGCTACCTCAGCAGTTAAATCCTTAACTGGAACGACTACCAGGAATCTTGAGTAGTGATCGACGATGGTGAGAGCGTAGGTGTACCCGGTTCGACTTGGGGTAAGCTTCACGTGGTCGAGAGCAACTATTTCAAGAGGTTTGGTGGTGACAATTGGTTGCAAAGGAGCTTTCTGAGTTAAGTGGTCTTTTCTTCAAAGGTGACATGGTCCACAGTTTTTACACCATTTGTCAATGGAGCCTCGCATACCGACCCAGTAGAACCGATCTTTCAGGAGTCTCTCCAGCTTCTTCCATCCAAAGTGTCCGGCATCATCATGGTATGCTTCAAGGATCATTTGGACTTCAGTCTTGGGAACTACAATCTGCCAGATGAGTTCATGGGTTCGTGGGTTGAGGTATCTTCTGCATAGTTTACCTTGGTAGACAAACAACCTTCCTTTCTCCTTCCACAGGCGTTTAGCAGTTGGTGAGGCATCAGAGTCCATATTGGCGTGTTCTTGAGTGATTAGATCCCTTACCAGGCTGACATCTGGGTCGTTGGCTTGAGCCTCCTTCCAGTCATGGTGAGGTAACGGGTTCACGGTCCTCTCTACACGTGTCTGGTTTCTCTGATGACATGTTGCGGTATCGGAACGGTGGAAAGCAGGTAGTTCAATCTCCTCCAGGTCATCTATGTCTTCTCCCTCTTCAGGAAGGTGGGGCATTCGGGACAGGGCATCAGCATTGCCATTTCTGTGACCTGCCCGGTACTTTACAGTGAAGTCGTAGTTAGCGAGTCTTGCTACCCAACGCTGTTCGAGGGCTCCCAGCTTTGCAGTCTCTAAGTGTGTTAGAGGATTGTTGTCTATGAAAGCTGTGAACGGGGCGGAGGCCAGGTAGTGCTTGAAGCGCTCTGTGATCGCCCAGACCAGGGCCAGGAACTCCACCTTGAAGGAGCTGTAATTCTCTGGGTTCCTTTCGGTGGGACGGAGCTTTCTGCTGGCGTAGGCTATCACCTTCTCCTTGCCCTGCTGACGTTGAGATAGGACTGCTCCTAAACCTTCATTGCTTGCGTCTGTGTACAGTAAAAACGGTAGATTGTAGTCAGGGTAGGCCAGGATCTCTTCTCCAGTTAAAGCATCTTTCAGCGTTTGGAAGGATTCGTCCTGTTCTGGGCCCCAGTGGAACGGGGGTCCCCTGATCTTGCCGTTTTTGGATTGACCTTCTAAGAGATCTTGCATGGGGGCGGCTATCTTGGTGTAGCCCTTGATGAATCGTCGGTAGTACCCGACCAGTCCTAGGAATTGACGTACCTCTTTGTGGTTGATTGGTGCTGGCCAGTCCTTGATGACGGTGACCTTATCCGGATCCGGTGCTACGCCTTCGGCGCTGACCACATGTCCTAGGTATTGGACCTTGGGTTTCAGCAGGTGGCACTTGGACGGTTTCAGTTTCATCCCGTACTTGGACAGTGACTCGAACACTTCACTCAGGTGTTGGAGGTGGTCTTCATAGGTTTGAGAGTAGACAATGACATCATCAAGGTATAACAAGACAGTCTCAAAGTTCTTGTGGCCCAAACAACACTCCATAAGTCTCTGAAATGTTCCTGGGGCATTGCACAAACCGAATGGCATACTGTTGAATTCGCATAAGCCCATAGGAGTAGTGAAGGCTGTCTTCTCACGATCCTCCTCTGCAACGGCAACCTGCCAGTACCCACTAGTAAGATCTAATGTGGAGAAGTAATTGGCAGATTTGAGTGCAGCTAGTGACTCTTCTATGCGTGGTAACGGGTATGCATCCTTGTGTGTGACTTTGTTGATTTGCCTATAATCTACACACATCCTCATACTACCATCTTTCTTTTTAACCAGGACTAGTGGTGCGGCCCAGGGACTACAACTATCCCTAATGACTCCTGCATTCTTCATGTCCTGAAGCATCTCTTTTGCTTTCTGGTAGTGAGTGGGTGGTATAGGCCTGTACCTTTCTTTGATTGGTGCATGGTTGTTTGTGGGTATATGATGTTGTACCCCTTTAATCCTCCCAAAGTCAAGTGGGTGTTTGCTGAACACTTGCTCATACTCCCGAACCACCCGGTATACTCCATTTTTCTGGTGAGAGGGTGTATTGTCAGTTCCTACACTGAGCTCTTGACACCATTTCTCTAACTGATCTTTGGAGTGAGGGGGTTCATCAGTGACTGTTTGGTTTGAGGATTTTACATCAATCACAGCATCATCTTTTACTTGGTACAATTTTGCAACAGTTGCATATCTAGGCAGTCTGACTTCGTCATCACCATAATTCAATATGCGTACGGGGACTCTCCCCTTTCTTACGTCGACTAACCCTCTGGCTGTCAAGAGCGTAGGACTACTGTCGGACATTACAGGTTCTACTACAGCTTGGTAGTCCTGCCCTCGGGAGCCTATGGCTGCTCGACACCAGATCATCATTTCACTTCTGGGTGGTACCACAATTGGAATGGGATCTGTGACCCTTACTCTGCCAATCTCACCATTTGACAATGTTACCTGTTGTTGATACACCAGAGCTCTGATCTGCTTTTGGATAGCCCTCTTTTCTCTGGGTTTACCGGCTTCAGCACTCTGTTGGAGTAAAAACAACACTTCATCGAGGCATTTGATCATGACATTGGTACCCAATATGACATATGGATCCTTGTGGTTAGGCTTATCCTGGACCACTAAGATACCCTGGTTTTTCAACTGCACCCTCCCCACCTTTACGGTAGCTTCCCACTGTCCCTCTATGGTAACCGGAATACCATTAGTGGCTTCAAGGTTCATCTCGGGATTAGGGGGTTCTAGCTTAACATCTGGCCAGAACTGCTTGTAAAGGGTACTGGGGATGGATGTCACCTGGGATCCAGTGTCTATCAAGGCGGAGATAGCGATGCCATCGATGACGATTGGTAGGTACGGACAGTCTCCCACATACTTGTGTTCCCAGCTGGACGTAGGGCCTGGACAGTCTACTCCTGGGGTTGGCCCTTCTCGCCCAGGGGTCGCTCGTTTAAAGGACGGGATTGCAGGTTGCGTCCTCCTAAGTCGTTCTGCTGACTGTTGCGGCGTCTGTCAGGACTGCGGCGGTCTGCAGGTTTTCCTCGCGATGGCTGTGTCTATCTCCTCATCCAGGGGACGTCATCTGGGCTGTCGGCGAGTTGAATCTTGTCCGATGGCCTTGCATCTGTCTTGGGTTTTCTCCCAGCTTGTAGCTTGGCCACGTCCTTCATCAGCTGCTCGACATTAGCACACAGTTGATCAAACCGGTCAGGTGTCACAGTCTGTGCGCTGGACTGAATCGCAGAGACTGGAGATGCTGCTGCCGGCACGGAAGGGGTGTCAGCGTACTGCTGCTGCTGCGGTGAAGCGGGATCAGGTACTTCAGCGAGTCGTTGTCCCCAAACTGTTAAATCTCTCAAGGTATCAAACTCTGCGCCTGGATTTTGTATGGACCACCAGCTTGCTTGCTTTCTATCCTCAGATAGTTTAAGGCCCACAATAAATTGTCCAATTAACGCTTTGTTCTTATCTCGAGCACTATCAGGATCGACTTGTTTTAACAGTCTGTATGCGTCTTGCAAGCGCAGTGAATAATCAAGGACACTTTCTTGTGCCCTTGGTTACAACGATAGAATGACAGTCTTAATCCAGCTTCGGTATGGCACTCAAAGACCCGGGTTAATCTAGCGAATATCTGTTCCACAGATTCCTGAACTTCTACAGGCCAGCTGCGGCTTTGCAGTTCGGCTGCACCGGTTAACTGTCCCATAATAACTGAAGCTCTTTGCTTACCGGTCATCGGGTACATGTCCAGCGCTTGGCATATCTTCCTCTGGAAGTTCTCCAAGGTGCTGGGTACACCGCTGTACTTGGGTAACCAGGTCGCACTAGGAACGTAGGGTAGAGACATCGGCATAATCGGAGCGGGTTGCGGTAGCATACCGCCGACTGGTTGCTGTCCGTCAAAAGGTATATTTTGAGGTGCCGCTTGGTCTAGCGGGGGTATCGCGTGATCGGGAGCCGGGTTACTCATGGTCGCTCCCCCTTAGTTAAGCGTAGCCTTTCCCTCGGTTGCAAACGGAAGTGTCGGCCTCGCGGTGAGGAGTGAGGCACCACGGGAGTTTCCGGTTCCTGCTGCGTACAGGGGAAGTCGTCAGAGCGTGAGGGCGGGGCCAATCTCCGCGCCCTCTGCACAGTCACGCCCCTTCTTTTCCCGCCTTTTCGCGCAGCAATGGCGGACCAAATGTACAGATCGATATTTACAGTCAATAAATAGCACACAATACCCGTGATAACGGGCCTGCTCGTATCCTGTTCGTGACGCCAAATTCTGACTCACCGTAGCCGGGGGTACACGTAGCGGGCGTTGTTTCTCCTCCAGTCACGGAACCGCGCCTGCGGTGGTGTAGGCCCGGTGGTCCAGATCAATAGGGAAATGGCGGAACAGTAGGGGTGATTTGTCTTCGTGACGCCACCTGCGGGTGTTCTGGTAACTGTACCAGCGCTGTTCGGGTCTCCGGGGATGTTTTACAGCGAGATGGAACGCTCCCCACAGGATGAGCGGGAATCCCCGGAGCCGGGAGCTGCGCAAGATGTTGTGAGGCAGCTGCGGGATGCTGCGCGCCGAGTCCAGGAGTAATGTACAACCACACAAAGTCACTTTTAGGTACCTTTACTGGTTGTTGATCAGGTACACTCGGACCGGGATAGTGAAGTTGGCACTTCTGGAGTTTCACAGCAAGCAGTGTTAGGCTTCCTTTCTCTACTTCTGGTGCTAAGGTCGGGTGGATGTGGAATCCAGCCGGACTGGGCAGTTTGTTCAATAGAACGGATTTCACCTGGTTGTCGGCACTGAGGGCACTGTAAAAGGGTGATGATAATTCTACCTTCTTCCCTGGGCTCTCGCTGGTAGGTGCGACAGGTGAACAGGGGGCTAGACTCCCTGTGAAGTATGCTGGTTCTCTGCAGTGGCTTTGTAGCTTCCACAGCTTCGGTTCCAGTAACCGGTTGTTTTTGGAAAGAGTTGGATTAACTCTGTGTTTCTGAGAGGTGATCTCCTTCTTCCTCTTGTCCCAATTGCAGGGACCTCCACTTGCTAACAGGCTGGTTGGGCCTAGTGTGTTCCTCATAGGGTGGAGGTTTCACACAGGCTGGCAGCTCTTGTAGCGTCTACCACACTCTCAAGTTTCTCCCTCCAAGACTCTATTTATAGGGGAACTGGCTCAAAGTCACCAGTGTAGCTCCCCCTAGAGGCTCGGGGTGAAACCAGGTGTTCTAAGTGTTGTTTGTGTTGTTTGGTGTTTGTGGGTTTTGCTGTGCTGTTACTTACTCCATTTGTGCTCTAAGGAATTCTGTGGTGCCCAACAGGTGCCAGGGTGCCACAATTGGATGTTGCCGGAATATCACCATTGCAGCCATATTATCAAAGACCATGAGCAGCACTGGTGCACTAATGCTGGCGTGGCAGCAGGTAAGTGCCAGACTGATATTTCCACCTATCCCTATGGATTAAAAAAATGAAGACAGATAACCTGTAACACTCGCAGGGGACAAAGTAACAATCGACACCTGGAGAAGTGAACCTAAGCAACCATCGAGTCTTCTTTAAAGCCTCAGGTGGAGAGGTTATTATTATTATTATTTATGTATATAGCGCCATTAGTTTCCATGGCACTTTATATCGTAAGGGGGTAGACAAGGACAAGTTCAATATATTCATGTAGTCCGGACAAACAGGAAACAGGAGAGGATGGGACCCTGTCTGCGAGGCTCACAGTCTATGGGGACCGAAGAGGATACAGTAGGAGGGGTAGTGCCGAACATGAGACGGTGTGGTAGACTAGGTCTCATTTCAGGTTGTAGGCTTGTCGGAAGAGGTGGGTCTTCAGGTTTCTTTTGAAGGTACCCAGGGTAGGAGAATATCTGATGTGGTGGGGAAGAGAGTTCCAGAGGATGGCAGGTGCACGGGGGAAATCTTGTATGCGGTTGTGAAAGGAGGAAATGAGAGGGGAATAGAGAAGGAGATCTTGAGAGGGTCGCAAGTTGCGTGAGGCTAGGTAACGGGAGATCATTTCAGAGATGTATGGAGGGGACAGGCTGTGGATGGCTTTGTATGTCATGGTTAGGATTTTGAAGCGGGATCTCTGAGAGGTGGGGAGCCAATGAAGGGCTTGGCAGAGGGGAGCGACCGAGGAGTAGCGGGAAGACAGGTGAAAGAGTCGGGCAGCGGAGTTTAGGATAGATTGGAAAGGTGCGAGGGAGGTAGCGGGGAGGACAGTTAGCAGGAGGTTGCAGTAGTCAAGGCGGGAGATAATGAGAGCATGCGACCACCCCGGACACCTCCGAAAACCAGCCCGGACATCTCCGGAAACCACCCCGGACACCTCCGAAAACCACCCCAAACACCTCCGGCGACCACCCCGGACACCTCCGAAAACCACCCCGGACACCTCCGAAAACCATTCCGGACACCTCCGGAGACCACCCCAGACACCTCCGGAGACCACCCCGGACACCTCCGGAGACCACCCCGGACACCTCCGACGACCACCCAGGACACCTCCGGCGACCACCCCGGAAACCTCCGAAAACCACCCCGGACGCCTCAGGCGACCACCCCGGACTCCCCCGAAATCCACCCCAGACACCTCCGGCCACCACCCCGGACACCTCCGAAAACCACCCCGGACACCTCCGGAAACCACCCTGGACACCTCCGGTGACCACCCCGGACACCTCCGAAAACCATTCCGGACACCTCAGGCGACCACCCGGACACTCCGAAAACCACCCCGGACACCTCCGGCGACCACCTCGGACACCTCCGAAAACCACCCCGGACACCTCCGGCGACCACCCCGGACACCTCCAAAAACTATTCAGGACAACCTCCGGCGACCAACCCGGACACCTCTGAAATCTCCCCGGACACCTCTGGCGACCACCCCGGACACCTCCAAAAACCACCCCGGACACCCCCGGCGACCACCTCGGACACCTCCGAAAACCACCCCGGACACCTCCGGCGACCACCCCGGACACCTCCAGCAACCACCCCGGACACCTCCGGCAACCACCCCGGACACGTTCGAAAACCATTCCGGATACCTCCGGCGACCAACCC
This sequence comes from Allobates femoralis, assembly GCA_033576535.1. NCBI lineage: Eukaryota > Metazoa > Chordata > Amphibia > Anura > Aromobatidae > Allobates > Allobates femoralis. Next base: position 85,141,472 of record JARQOC010000010.1, read on the forward strand.
GGACACCTCCGAAAACCACCCTGGACACCTCCGAAAACCACCCCGGACACCTCCGGCGACCACCTCGGACACCTCCGAAAACCACCCCGGATACCTCCGGCGACCACCCCGGACACCTCCGAAAACCACCCCGGACACCTCCGGCGACCACCCCGGACACCTCCGAAAACCACCCCGGACACCTCCGGCAACCACGCCGGACACGTTCGAAAACCATTCCGGATACCTCCGGCGACCAACCCGGACACCTCCGAAAACCACCCTGGACACCTCCAAAAACCACCCCGGACACCTCCGGCGACCACCCCGGACACCCCCGGCGACCACACCCGGACACCCCCGGCGACCACCTCGGAAACATCCGAAAACCATTCCGGACACCTCCGAAAACCACCCCGGACACCTCCGAAAACCATTCCGGACAGCTCCGGCGACCACCCCGGACACCT